>SPJY01008763.1:109592-222111 GCA_005191435.1 Raddia distichophylla
AGTGATGATGACATCGACTGTAATGTTCAAGGTAATTACTCACAAAATGTTTCTGAAATCTATTATAATAAAATATGTTTCTTCGCTTATTGATATCTTTTTATTGCCCTGCATGTAAAAGCTGAAAATGAAGAAAAAGGAAAACGTGGAAAAACAAAGCTTAAGGATGTTTGGAATCTTCCAAAAGGGACTCGAATTGTGGTTGCATGCAATGAGCTCAATCAGGCTATTGGTCCAGAAGCTGGACTTTTAGGAAAATTTCTTGGAATCGTTGCTAGGAATGTCGTATAACTTCGTATAATGTATGCTATACGAAGTTATTACGTGTTAATTTATTGTTCTAGTTGTTTATACATATACTTTGCTGAGTATTCTCCGATACTCACCCTTGCTTTTATTTGGTTTTTAGGTACAGGTGATGTCAATCATGCATGGGGATGGGAAAATAAAACCTGGACTTGAGCACTCACTACCTCTCACATCATAATTAGTGAAACTATGAAATTTACTTAGTAGTTGATCGACTTGTATAATTGGGAGTTATAGTTTTTGTTGTAGCTCCTTTTATGGTTAGCGGCTGTTGGAAAATGGTTATATATTCTTTGGATATAAATTGCCTGTCGTGGATGTCCATATAAACAAAAGGAGATGCTGTCGAAATTTTATAGATTTTGGAGAGTTAGTAGCATTCTGGGTTCTCGAGGAACCGGGGTGTTACACAGTGTAAAAAACTAGGAATCGCCGATTAATCGCCGATTAATCCCGATTTCTGGAACCTTGGCTACAGCTCAAACAATCAGGACCTTCAAGTCAAGGAAAGATAACAACAATCCCCTTGATTACAACAAAGTTTATGTTGGAATTTGTTTTTACTTTCCTGAAAGCTACTTTAGCTACTTGGCTTGATTAGCTTTGGTAAGGCCAATTCTTAACAATCAAGACCATGGTTTGATAAAACCCCCTTGATTTACTTTTATTCAATCTTGCTTGTACTCTTAACAATTAGAACCATGTTTGAAAATACTTAAATCCTTGCATGGATTTTGTCTATATCATTTGAGATGAATGAAATTATTAAATGCTACAAGTTTTAAGGTGGATATGAATTTGAGGATTCCATTCACCCCTTCTTGTCGTCGTAGCTCGCATCAACACGGGCACGCTACGCTCGTGGCCACTGCCTTTAAAGACGCCTTGGTTACCGCATCCCGAACCAACCGCGCTGGTCGATGGTACTGCGCTGGAAGTGGCTGCATGTGTAGCCCCTGCGGAACCCATGGCTGGTGCAGACGCCACTCCACGACTGAATGTTGGCATGTACTGCCCCGACTGCAGGAAAGCAGCCGCTGAAAATCACGACTATACTCATCAACCTTGCTATCCCCTAGTTTGAGATTGACGAGATCGCCGAGTGGACCAGCGCTTGGCTCGCATGGAATTCTCGGCAAGAATGTATTGTACAAGTCATCCCATGTGATACTCTCTTCTTGCTCTCGATTATCAAGCACTTCTTGGGCCTCGCCACGTAGGTGAGCCCCCTGCCATCTCCACATATTCATGGTGTGGCATGTTGCGCGTGTGAGTAGAACGCTCGCATTGTTACAGCCAGAGTAGCGGGTCCTCTGTTCCATTGTACATTTGTAACTCATATCGAGGTGTACAAGGTACCCAACGCCGCTCTTCCCGGCCCTCCTTCTCGCTGCCCCCTCCCTCCCATGCCCGTGGAAGGGTGGGTGACCCCAGGGCTCCCTCTTCCTTCTTTTGCACATTGCTGGCCACCGAATTCGAATCCTCCTGATCATTGGGATTATCCTTCTCATTCCCCTTGGCTTTCAAAAGATTGGCCAGCATGCTCTTGATCCTCAGTTCTTCGATCACCCCTTCCACCTCCCCGAGCAGCTCCTCGCTAGATGTCATTGCCAGGGAATCATTCGACTCTAATACCAATTGTTGTGGTCACTCTGTTCCAACAGCTTGTGTCACAGGCATAACCGGCCGGTTATCAACGACAACACCTAGGAACTGAATTTGGTAGCAACAAAAATTGTTATTTTCTTCTTCCTTTTCCCTTTTTATTCGTCTCCAATCTCTAAACATGGTAACTAAATAACAAGATAAGGAAACAACTAAAGATAGAAATATAACAAAAGATCTTGCCCTCTTCTCCATTTCAGATCTCGACTCCCTCCCTTTAACCAGCTTATCCGCCGGCTGCAAGCTTTGTGGCAGCTGGTGCATGGGCCTCCTCTTATATCGCAGTGCATAACAGTATCATTGTATGAGTCGAAGCACTGCACTTAGTCCCTGAATCTCATGTTGAATAAAAGTGCAGTACCTGCATTCTATTTGCAATACAAACTTTATTGGCCAGGGAGTGCTATATATATTGAACTTGTATATATCAGCTGCAATTTTGTCATACATGTATGTCTGTTTTTGGTTATGCCTAAAAGTGACCAAATGGCAATGGTGAAGATAGTTGCGCCTAAAGTGACCTGTATGAAAATTCAGTTTTAGTTTTGCTTTGTCGACATTGATCCGTGTGAATGGTACAAAGATTCTGATTTGCAAAGTCAGAGCAATATAAGCAAAAGTTTATCAATGTGTGGACATATCTCTCATATTACACAAGGCAATTGAAGTTCAGCTCTTGATTGAAAGCAGTTGCAATAGAAGAGGAAGAAGAATTGGGTTGAAAAATGTATGACTCACTATTGATGATGTTCCAGTTCAGTTCTGTTTTGACTTCCGTTATTCACTGATGAAGTTGAAAGCATTTTGCCATATCAGTCTTAAGTGCAAGACTAGTACTTAGGATTGATATGATTGACATGAAGTGCTAATGGCTATTTGGTTATCTGTAATTTTATTTTTTCCCATTGTATTGGCTTGGTCAATCCTATGTCATGATCTATTACATGTGCATTGATGATTAGTTAGTTGTTAGGATTTGCGCCGATGCAAGATCACGAACGACACCAAGTGACACGATGTTTAGTAAAGCAGTTCAGCTTTCGCCTACATCTGTGGGGCTCTGATTATGGGCGCTACTCCCCAAACCATAATACTGCAGCACACCGGCTAACCTGGTCACGACCACATGCCAGCCGCAGACCTACTCTTGCCTATGCTACTATTATGAAGTCGTTCACCTGGTTACACCAGGGCTGCCCCATTTATATAGTGGAGGCCTGGCTAGAGTCCGACTCTAACTCTAAACCAACCCTGCCTATTACAACACATAGTCTATATAACCTATTTGTACACATATTTTTCACAAAACCTAACAAACTCTACCTTCAAAAATATGACCTTCTCCACCTTAAAATCGTTCCAACATCTTGCAAGAACCCTATACCCGAACTATTGTTGCCCTCAAGCAGGCATCCCAGCCCGCCACCGCGCACCACGTCCGTGCACGACAAAACACGCCACACCCTGGCCATCCGCATCCACGTCACAGCTTTGTCCTTAGTGGCGTGATGCACCGCCTCCTGTACAACATCTAGTCGTATCACTGCTCACATTGTTCCGATCTATCTGGCATCCTTCCGTGCTTGCCAGTCTGATCGCGAACGCCGAGGTCGTCGCCGTTACCTGCTGACCTCACCGGCTACTTTATCAGCCTGGTAGCCCATCGAACGGTTCGTTCCTCTTGCCCGAAGTGTCCGACACCACCGATCGAATCGTCGATCGCCGCTATGCTCCACATTGCGCCGATAGGGCGTTTTCCGCGGCGTCTGTGTATGCATGATCCTCGTGTCTCCCCATAGATCTTTCGCATGGCTAACCTCACCAACCAAGCTCTGATACCATCTGTTAGGATTTGCGCCGATGCAAAATCACGAATGACAACAGGAGACACGATGTTTGGTAACACAGTTCAGCTTTCACCTACATCTGCAGGGATCTGATTATGGGCGCTTCTCCCAAAACGATAATACTGCAACACACTGGCTAACCTGGTCACGACCACATATCGGTCGCTGATCTACTCTTGCCTATGTTATTATTATGAATTCGTTCACCTGGTTACACCAAGGTTGCCCCCATTTATATAATGAAGGCCTATTGCCTATGTTATTATTATGAATTCGTTCACCTGGTTACACCAGGGTTGCCCCCATTTATATAATGGAGGCCTGGTTAGAGTCCGACTCTAATTCTAAACCAGCATTGCATATTATAACATAGAGTCCATGTAATCTAGCTATACACATATTTGACAAAAACCCTAACATTAGTGGCCATATCAATCTTTTAGTTTCTGCCTAACTGGAACTGCTATATTGAGCTATCCGAAAATATGGAGCACATGAAAAGTTCAATAGCCTTTCAAATTAAAATTTAATTCTCTAAAAAGTTCAATTTTGTATGGTTTAATTCTCTTAAAACTTTTTACAGATTCGTGAGAACTCTGAGATATTTTTACTCTGTTCTGAAAAATGCATTACTGGGTGTACTCCTGACTTGGTATCATTGTCAGGGCACATTGATGAATTCAGTACATGGACAGTAGCTCATATTTATATTACTCTGTTCCAGAGATAGTTTTTTAGTTTTGTCATGCTTTGTTGGGATGACAGGATGAGCACCCTCCAATTTTAAAATTACTGAACAAAATTCAGATCTACAATCTGAAATGCTGGAAAAAATTCTGAAATACCCTGCAACGCAATTCTGATTTGCACTCTGCAGTTTTGATATGAATGAACAAAATTCAGGTTTCGGGGCTAGATAAAAAATGAATGCTGCAGTTTAACTCGTAACACATTTCAGAAATTACGTTGTACACCCCTCACAAAAATTTCCAAAGAAACAAAGCATCGAATTCAAGAAAGCATGACACAGCTATCAGTTGATGCTATGCTTATGTGATCCAAATAGGTAGCTCTTCCATGAACACCGCTGAATGAAGCTGCATCGATTAATGTCAACGAAACACCGACTGGTCTCCAAAGCCTGCAAGGGCATGGCCGTACCAGCTCCCGGAGGGGGTGGCGCTGGCAGTGTTGGGGAGTCCTAGAAGGAGACGGTTCCGGCGGCGCTGACGCCTCCCAGCGGGGGACAGCTCCGGCGGCTGCTAGGTTTCCAAGAATCCAAGGTGGGATGGGAACTGGAGCTCAGGATGCACCCAGAACTCTACGCCTCGGCAAGAACTCGGGATGGCAACAGCTCAAGAAGAAGAGAGAAGGAAAAGAGAGAGAGACGAGTTTATGCAGGTGAGTTGAGGCTCGAATGGCTGGGCCGGATTTGAGATGGACGGTCAGATTTAGCCCTATCTGTCTTTGACCATGGATGGAGTCTAACTTAACACATAGAAAATTAAATATAAAAGAGAAAATTATAGATAAATAGTAAAAATGAAATGTGAGTAGTAAAGGCCCAGTTTTTTTCAGTTTAACAGCTTAACAACTTATCTACGTTTGGAAAAGACATATGTTTTGAGTTTTTTAAATCCGTTTTTTCGCTGATTTGAAGGTGGGTCCTAACATTTTAAAAAATAAGTCAAACGAAATGGATTCGAATCTCGAGACTACCTCAAGAAGCTCTCTAAGTTCAGTAATTTCAACCGTTCAGACGTTTAGATCAGCTCAAAAAAACATGGCCTAAATCAACAATGCTTGGACTAGCTTCAGATAGGCCCCGTTGGAGATGGGCTTATCCCCATAGGAAATGCATCCCTAGCTGCTACTACGACAATCGGAAGCCGTTCATTTGCCACGCCCACGACACATTAGCCTCGAAAGTATCGTAGTGTCGAGCATTTATCTAAATCTGTGGAGATTTTTTTTTTTGAGCTTTACATGATTTTATACTATTTATTAGATTTTGTAAACCTTGCTGACTAGGACAATAGTGCTTATTACTCTCTTGAAATAAAATGATGAATTTATCTAGACCACATATATTTGATCATCTTACACTTTAAAAGGAGCATGTATATATAAATAATCTTTTCAGAAATGATGATGTAGCTTGTCAATAGAAAATGAAGCACAACGTAGTCTCAAAAAAGAATGAAGCACAACAAAATTGGAACATAAAATAAATAATTAGACAATAATAAAGGTATTGAAATATATATGATAAGTATATATAATAGCATTACTTTGTTTTTTAGCAAAGCAATAGTTTGTTCTCATCAAACGATGGGATGTGTATCCCAATGCCATAGCAGAAAGCTAATATATTGTTTCATTAGCTTCATATGTTATGCAAACATTCATATTTCATAAAAAAGAGATCACATGCATGTTCTCTTATTTATTGTAGAGTTTGATTTATTCTAGCTACAGACCAAGCCTTGGAGACGCATGATTAAAGTAATGAAAGTCAAGTCAAGCTTGAGTTGTATTAGTCATATATATCTGTGCACATCACTCCTCTTTATATATGTCTTCGCTACTCCTCAACAGTGTCATCAACATCAGTTGCAACTCCATCAGCACCAGCTTCATTTGCATCAAGAGCAGCAGCAGCAATATCTTCCTCCTCGTTTTCCTCGGTCTCTACAAGCATGGTTGTTATAGATAGAACAAATTAATATATCCTAAAAATTTTAAAAGGTATATCAATTTTAAAATAGGTATCTTGTATTGATGCACACACCATCCTCTTTTTCTGAAGGAAAAATGTAGATCCTTTTGACTGAAACGATGAAAAATCTATGGAAATATTAAATGATTAGTAGTGATCCTGATAAATTCATAAATTAAAAGGAATAAAAATTAGAATATATAGATTAAGATCCAAGAATTACTCACTCCCATGTGACTTCACCGAGTAAGAAACGATCACCGTCCACATTATCATATAAAAGAATAAAATCCTTGTCATCCAATGCACCATGGTGGTCATTGCTCATCATGCCATTAAGTTCATACGATGACACTAAACAATCGAGGGACAATTAGTAAGTTGTTATTGTTAAATCAAAACATTTCTCAATTATATGTAGCATAACGTTGACAACTACCTATTCTTCTCCTATTTAATTCCCACTTAAATAGTTAAATAGATGGAATGGTGGTCATAACAATAGTTATTAACTACATGGTCCATAGAGAAAACATGGAATTTTTAGCAATATTCTAATTCTTGTGTGTAATAAAGTTATAGCCTATATATGTCATATGATAACTTTGAACCCAAGATCCAATAATGTTGTAAAATGTCCAACAACACTAAGATCTATATCCTCTATACATAAGCAATATTCATATGCCATAATAGGATTAGAGCAACAAAAAAATTGAATTGCAGCTGCTCCCTTATGATTTTTCTTAAAAAAACACCATGTACCCTTGCCTCGTTTTGGCTATTTATATCAATCATTTGAGTGCTCAATCCAGCATGTGGCGTTTGATTTATATAACAAGCTACAAATTTGGTGGTGTAAATATTGCGTGGCTTTATTGACTTATCTAATTAATATGTGCAATGGGCATATAAGAAAGTTTAACTTACTAGAATAGTTGTTGCCCAATCTTTTTAAGGTGAAGCCTAATGAGTCATAACTGTTGTGAATGGACAAATTTATCTTCCTTCCGATGGGTATGCCATGCACGAAAACCTTCACAAACCTTGATGATGACAATCTTGGCCTCACTTCAGGCTCAAGAGAAGTATTCATAGTCCTCATCTCATCCATTGAAGATCAATCCCAATTTGTTCTTTGATAGGTAAACAAAAAAAGCTGACCAAAACAGGAAGCCAATAATTAGAGGCAACAAACACGTACTCAGAAAAAATAGAATGCTAATAGAACAAGAAACAAACTATGGAGGAATGAAATGTAAGCTCAAATGATTGCTACATACATCAATAGGTTCTATCGAAAAAAAATAAGAAAATATGGATCACAGTTGGCATACCAAATGGGATGCCAACAAGGGGTATTTATACTATAGAGAACCATCCTATAATTAAAGAGAGTTTTAGTTGGCACATCTATCTTTTCTTAACTTCATCCCTATAAAGTGTAGTATTTCAAGAAATGCAACCCACATCTATTTTAATTTAGCCTTGAAATATCTAGAATTGTAAACAATAATTGAATATATATGACGACACACTTTAATAATTCATTTTTATATTTGTGCACCTATGGATTGTAGTTCCAAATCATTCCTCCAAAAAATACATTGCATAATTATAAATTTTTAATTTTTATTGCACAGGTATTTTTAACATTGTTTTTTCAGGCTTACTAGTGTATATCTCTATATGTAAACTAATTTTAAAATAATTTTTAAGGTGGTATAAAATAATATTGTTATTTTTCAATATTGTATTTCAAATGCATGTTTTAATAAGAACCAGCCAAACAAGCAAAATAAGAAATTATTAAGAATCTGATATTTCTGGAAACATTAAACTGAGAAAGATATAAGGGCATGATTGCATTACTGATATACATATCTACTGTATTAAATGGCCTATGAATAAATACACACCATATCTTCGTATGTGACTTATATATGTTGCATTGATAGTACTTCCATAAAATTATATATAGTGGCTGCAAGCACTGTCCGTTAGAGATAATAAATACTTTGATGTCATTCTATCTTGAAGCTCTTTCTTCATGTATGTTGACATACTAGATTTGTCTGATAGTTCACAATTTTTTGGTGAAGTAGTCATCCACAGTCCTGAAGAAATAATATGCTTCCTTCCTTGTAAAATTAAATGCAAACCAAGGAGATTGTCATTCTTATGGAAATTTAAATCTTGCATTTATCATGCATGGTGATTATTTAGTTGAATGAACCATACATGGATTTTTCTATAAAATAAACTAGAAAATATCGACAAAATTCAGAACAACACTTTATGATAAACTTGCAATATGACCCCTTGTGTTAACATATAAAACCTATCATTTCTTCAACAAGACAAAACCAACGTGAAACAACAAAACTTTGTCATTGTAAATTGCATTAATATCAAGCTTATTCGACGCATTAGGAGTTAGGTGAGCAGAGAGGGACCACCTAGGAAGGCAAACAAATTTTTCATTGACAACAATTTCAAAGAAGCTAGAGGATAAATCTCAATTTTTTTCAAAGAAAACCATCTGCATAATCATGTCACCAATCATTAATCACCATCTAAAACAACCTAATAGTCATTTAAACACCATCTAGGACAACCTAGAACCACCTAGTCATCGTCTAGGACTACATATATGGTTTGGCTGCCTAGGACACCGCCTAGGCCCTAGGCGAGGTGAGAGACCTCTGCCTAACGCATATGCAGGCCTAGACGCCACCTAGGGGAACCATGATCAATAATAATAAAGTACTATTACAATACTTTCTTTAGTGCTATTACATTTGCAAGCCGTGTGTTCTTCCAAACTATTGTATGCAAAATCAACTTGAATACATATGTTTTTATGTACCATGAACCATAGCATTGTACAAAAGCCCTAATAGAATCAAGAAAAAACATTGTACAACTAACCAAACAATTCAATATATCCTGCCAAAAGTAGTATGAAACACTTACTTGCACCAATGATTTCCTATGGTTGTCCTCCACTGAGATTAGCATAGAAGCTGCAACTTATAAAATATGAAAACATATCGAGGAGATGGAGAAACTAATGTAAAAATATGAAGATGTGTGGTCGACATTGTCAAAGTTCTTATTGCGGAGATTGGATAGAATTCGTCACACCAATCCATCATACTGACATAATATGCAATCCCATTTATGTGAACCTCCTCTCATCCTAGCTTTGATGTGGTCATGCACTTGATTTCTTATCTGGCCTTGTGACCCATCACAGAGAGCACATCATGTCACGTCAACCTATGCTACCTTATCATGGAATCTTGGTAAAAATTCTATTGGTTTAACTTGATGAATATGGCCTTGCCACTAGAACCAAATACTTTTTCCCTAGATTTTTCCCTCATAGTGCCCAACCATGACCAACAACATGCTCCAAACAATAGCCATAATAAAATCATGTACTAGGTGATCTTAATCATATATGGGATGTTAGATAAGGGGAAAGGAACAGATGTTTGGTGGCATGTGAGAGATAGGGAGGTGGGATACCACGGCACACATGGGATTGATCTAATTTGTGGGATGGCAAAGAGAAATATAGGCATAATAGTTGACAATGTTATCGTTAGTAGCAGACCTCAACTCATCAAGAGTATCCAAAGCGTGATGCAAGGGAGTTTGTCTAGAAAGAAAATGAACAAGAAATATATCCCCTTCAAATTTATGTACTAGTCATTCTTAGGCCTGATTCTAGTAAGATTGATATACATGGTTGACTACCATTATTTTCAGACTAGTTTTATCAAATAAAAAATTGAACAAAACATCTAAATTTTATTTAAACAAAATTTGATGGAAACAATTTGAATTTGACCAAAGCTTGTTATTAGGGATGGCCTAAGGCCCATGGGCCTAACCTGAAGCTGGGCCACAACAGGCATAGTAAACGTGGGTTCCTCTAGAGGAGTCCGCCCCTCCTAAGGTTGCTCGTCCATGAGCAAGTCCAAGCTGGGCAAGTTAAGGCACCTCGGGCAACTCCTACATGGACCTGGTCAGCCCTGGCTAAGCAAACTCCCTACCTAGATGCCCATGTAGCAGACAACCACAAGCGAGGGGGGCACTTGTTTCAGAAGGCACAGAGTTCAAAATATTAGCAGCAGCGTCATTCCATCCATCGGATTACCCTAGCACACCGCGTAATCGAGTACCTTCCACAGTGCACGGCGTCGTTCCATCCATTAGATTACCCTGGCACGGTGCGTAATTGAGTACTTGCTATAGCGTGCGGGATGTTGTCTAGTGCCTATGTTTTTGTTTTGCACACAAGGCGAGACTGGTTCTCCTTAGTCGCTAGTATAAGTAGAGGCCCTTGGGAACTGTTGTACCCATTCAAGACCCATCTGATTCACATGCTCACACATCATACCTTTGTAACACACACACACACACACACACACACAACTTCTCGGGCAAGCCTCGTCTTGCTTGAATAGCTCTCCTTTGTACTTCTTTCCACATGATTGTGCAAGACTAGACGTAGGTTGTTATCCTAGCAGTGGGAGGCCCAAACCAGGTAAAAAAATTGTTGTTTACTGTTTCTCCTTCCCATCTGTTCCTTGAGAGCTAGTCGCCCAAAAAGTCCTTACCCAACATAGGAAGGGACCCGTTGATCCCCAGTTCAACAAATAAGCTCGCACTTGGAATCCTGATTCCTAACCATCGACACTTGTACATTTTCTCAATTTTGAAAAACCAATGGGTCACTTGTAATATATGTTATCAACAATTTTTGTCGATAAATGACTGGTTGTCAAACTCCTGTTCACTATATATAATAGTTATACATTACTTATTAAAATTGAAAAAGGCCAAAAAGATGTTGTCAAATTATACGGTCTAACTTGATCCCCTCAACTATAGTGCTGCAGACATTTAACCCCTAGCCTAGAAAACCCAGTATTTATCCTCATAAACGCATGGTGGTACGGATAACCCTCGCAAATGGTTTTGAAGGTGGTTTTGCTAGGGGGAAACACACCTGGAATAGTATTGCCATCTTGGTCAAACTTGTGTCATTTTTCTTTAAAAAATGTATTTTACATACGAGTATCATTTGACAGCTCTCTTCTTCTCCCCTTGGAAGGAATCGACCCCGCGCCCTCTTCTCAATCTCTCTCTTCCTAGCGGTGGGGTCAACCCCGCACCCTCGCCCTCCCTTGCGTAGCACCTTGTCGTCACCTTGCGTAGCTCATCGAGTACATCAGCCCTCTTTGCCCTGTCCGACAACTCCAGTCAAAAAGAACTTTGCACTGGCTATAGAGAAAGTATCCATGCCTCTATCTCCGAGAGAGGTGCTACATCACCATGACACCATTGCATTCATCATTGCTGTCGTGAGATCTCCCTTCCCTTTCCCATATTGGCGTGCTTCCTCATCAACCTCAAGCTCCTCACTGCCGACCTCGGGTGCATGGCCATGTCGGGAGGAAGGAAGGGAGGGTCGACGTTGGTCAGAGGAGGAATCCAGGAGGTGGTCGGTAGGTAGAGGAGGTGAGATAGTAGGAGAGAGATGACGAGGTGTCAGAGAGGGTGAAAATAGAGTCTTGACATGTGGGTCCAATGTTTTAAAATTTTATTTTACAAAATAAAATGCCACAAATATTAGTCTATGTAGAAATATTCTCCACCTAGTCTGTCGAAGTGGCAAAACCACCATCAAAACCGCTTGTGGAGGGTACTTTTGGGGCAGATACCTAGTTTTCCAGGCTAGGGGGTTAAGGGTATGCACCATTATAGTTGAGGGGTCAAGTAGACTTTTCCAATTATATTTGTTCATGATGCAAAAGGTGCCTTGTTTTATTTGTGTTATAGGTAAGAGGAGAATATAATTATCTTTTGGTGACAAATTTAAAATAGGGATTATATTTGCTTGTAAGATCATATCCTCAAAAAAGACCAAGGTTATGAACAAAATGCAGACAACGTACTTATGTTGCATCCGCATGGTGTACACAACTAAACAATAAAACCATTGTTCATAACTTGTTTTTAGAAGTATCCCCTTAAATAATGCACATACATCAAGAAAAACATCATATCATTGGTACGCCATAATCATATATTTGGCTAGCTTAGTAGTACAAAAATGGAAACACCAAGGCAAAAGCTACAAAAGTTAGGTCATGAAATGTGCATATATCTAGTATGTTGTATATATGCCCCAGCTGACGTGCATTCTAGGTTATTGGTTGTTCTTCATCTTGTTTCTCCTTTGGTAGCTTCATCGTGGCCTGCAAGTAATTGTGCAAGCACAAGCTCTTATATAAGTAGCATTCCAATATTGAAATCTAGGAAACAAATAACATAAGGCATTTTCTAGTTGTTACCTTTGTGATCTCTTGATGCTGGATTTTGTGCAATGTATAATCTTTTAGCTGATGCGACAAATAGCCTGCAAAAGGCTTGCAACATTATATATTTTGCACACGATCCTAGCACTTTTAATTTATCTTAGAAAAGTTATTTCATATTTAGGGATAGCATTATATAGCATAAATATCCTTACTATTTCACCTTCTAAAACTTAATTAATTCATCACAAAAATATTTAAAAAAAGAAGTTTAGCCCCAAAGTACATTTCTCCGTTGAAACCAATATAATTTTAGCATGTTTCTATATGTACACATTTAAAGATACGAAGGTTATTAATTATATAGACCATTTTAACATTATAACCAATTAATACGGCTAATATGATATGGCTTTAGTTTTTAGAATATTAATGCAAATCAAACGTCCCTAAAATTATGAAATCTTGGTATATAACATTACCGGCCTATTAGTGACATGGGTGGCGGATGATAAGAAATTGATACTTACTCCCATGGGACATCGCCAACAAGCATTCGGTCACCCTCAAAGTCTTCATATAGAAATATGTGATCATGATCAATATTGGCACAATCTTCTTCTCCCATATTTGTACTTGAATAATCTGTGGCTGTATTTATGCAATCAAGACCCACTTAATTACTTCACCAGTAATACCGAAAATTGAAACAAGAATATGCATATATAGGCCAAAATTCTACCGATGGAAAATATCACAAACATTTTAAAGCCATATATTCCATGTTATTTTTCATCCCTCGGCAAGGTTGGGCTTCCCTCTTATTTAGATGGCTTAAGGCAAGTTTAACAAGTTCCCAAAGCTTCTCCTACATCAAATATAGGGAATGAAGGTGAAAAAATATGCCTCTAAGAGGTCTCCTAGTCCATCCCAAATTTAGGGAAAGAGTTTTGATCCTTATGTTTAGGGACCCCAGTCCCATCCCTAAACTGCTTTTTCTCACTTTCGAATTGGTTGGTAAGCTCTCCTTAGTGATGAAAGTTTAGGGTATGTATTTAAGGGATAATTATTGGAGCAAAAAAAAATTTGATATCCTCCATTTCATTTGTGGGAGAGGGGTAGAATTAATTTATAAAAGCCTTAAACTTGATGACCCATTTGCACTCGTATACATGCATGGGCACCACTACAGTGTGTTCCATGCCGCATTTTAAAGCCCACCCTACCATGAGTCTAGATCCAACCGTTGATTTTGAGCTACGGACATGCATTTAGATCCAATCTAGCTGATAGAGTACACTAATTAAGCCCATTACTCGTCGGGGCTAGCTAGCCACATTACTCTATAGCCGACACCAATTTATATGAGGTTGTTTGGTGAAACAATTGACCCAAAGATCTAAGTAAATTAATGGAAAATTTGTGCAGCTGGTATCACTGAGAATTTGTACTTTGCCAAAATACCATTATGCTATTTTAACAACATGTGGTCTGATCCCATATATCATTTAAACAATAATGATATTTTAAATTAATCGGGTTACTATATCTATTTTTTAAAAGAATTAGGCGCTTTCTCTTAAATCCAGAAAAGGCTGTGCAGACGCATTAGTTTCGGTTCTCTCATGAGCCATAAACTTGGTCATTGGTATGATGGCCTATATTCATCTACATAAATGAGGAAAAAGTAAATTATGTCTAAGAAACCAAACATCAAAGAAGAAGGTTATAGCTAGTTAATTAATTAATTAAGGAAACAACTCATAGTTTCCATGGATACCATACATGGAGATATAGGGTACTTACGGCAGAAGAAGTTGTTGGCCATCTTGGTGAGCACCCGGGAGAGGGAGTCGTAGCTGCGGTGTGCTCTCAGGTTGATCTTCCTGCCGATCAGGTAGCCATCCATGTGCACCTTGGCGAACATGTTCGCCGGCGGCGGTCGGGCCGCCTCGGTGGCCACGCCGCCGCTCCTCGGCGCCGCCGCGACGCCCTTCTCGCAGGCGGCGGCCGACGTCGTCCCTGCGCCGTCTTTCGCTCCGGCGAGCTTCACGGCGGCGGCGTTGGCGGCTGGTGGTTTGGCTGACGACGCGCCGAGCATGGTGGTGACGACGTTGCGCCGGGAGGTGTGCACCGGCGGCCAACCCACGGCGGCCGGCAGTGGCACGTCACGGCCATCTCCTCTGATGATAATAGCATCATGGTGTATTATCATTTTTTCATGCAATTCCATCACATGCCAATTATGTCATACCAATTCATATGAACAAGAAAGAAATGCTAGCTAAAGATTCATCTGTTGCCCGACGATGCTAGCAATTGACAAATTTTTGTGAAACTCAACTGGATTTAATCATTTAATAAAATCAACTTTGGAGAAAGGTTCATCGAGACCGACGGTAGTTACTGCCAATTAGGCGATGCTGTGATTTGTGAAGATAATGTAAACTACTTTCACCGAACATGCTGTCATGTAAACTCAATTATATCCTTACTTTGGACTTTGAATCGTGTAACCTGCTTTCTTCTTAAAAGACTGCATACATATAGGGCTCGCGAAAGCAAAAGTTTTGTATCTTTAGTTTCCATTCTGTTTTACTGTCTCCCATATGTTTCTTCCTTGGGAAACTTTTGCCCCACGTTTCAATGGTCCATCACCATGCAATAACCCATGGATCGAGGCTACGGTTGATCTTGCCCTAAAAGAATAGGGAGGCACTATTTGGCACTGGCAGGCGCCTGCAATTTCAGCATTTGTGCAGGCACATGCCATATACATGCGTGCAGACTTTGCACAAAAAAATTCCACTATCGCAAAATATTTTTTTCCAATAAATGGAAATGTGAAAAACAGTAGAAATTTAGTGAATTTTTTTGCGCCTGCACGATTTCGCAAATTATACGAGCAAAAAATCTCTCGACGTGAAAATAGAAAACAAAAAAAAATTATAATAAACAGAAAACAAAATAAATCTATAATAGATCAGACCTCGCGTAAAAAAACATTTTTTTCAGTAAATGAAAATGTGGAAGAACAATAGAACTTTAATGAAATTTTCACTAATTGACTGCTAACTATTGGATTAATTCGGACGCACCCACGATCCAACGGCCGATCTGCGCGCGCACCACGATCCAACGTCCAACCATGGCGCTTGCGCGTTTGGCCGGAGCGTAGGCGCCTGCGAAATAGCACGACCGAAAAGAATATTGGCTTGCATGCGGTTCTCTCCTAAAGTGATTTTTGTATCCTCTCGGTTTATACAACGAAAATCATTGAACATCCACTCGCACTAAAATAGGTAAAATTTACTTGTGAACCGATGCTTGAAGTTGATTTCTCCAAACCTTTACTAATAGAGAACAATATATAGCTTCCTAAAAAATGCACTACATACACAAACCAAAATACAATTCATCCTAACACGACGCATATCTTAGACACCAGAGGTTGGCTGTGCCAAGAAAACCCATGCTCTTATGAATTCCAGCCAACATCATCCATCACCTCTCTCTATATATATATCTTATAAGACCGTAAAAGCAAAAAAAAACATAAAAACAGTAGTGAAAACATAGGGGGACCAATTATTGGGATCTTGGAGCACACATCCATATAGTGAGAGAGGGGGACAAAGGAGAGAGGGAGGGAAGGAGAGGGAGAGGGAGAGGGAGAGGGAGAGGGAGAGAAAGACCAAAAAGGTGGTTTTTATGAGAAAGACTGGCACTAGTGGACGGCCTACGATCAAGCAAAGCCATGGTGCGGCCATGATTGCTGCTTCCCGCTGTGAATATTCCCTCTCGCAGGCTCAAAGATCTTCTCTTGTACGTACCTGGTCTCCCTCTCATCAATAATTTCCTGCCATGTTCGTTGCTAACTTCTTCATTTCATAGCACAGTACTGCGTGCAGCGCTTGGCTTAATTCATCTCTTGAGCTGCTCCTAATTGCCTCGGGTCAGAAATATTTATGGTTCAGTGTAGCTATCGACATGTACTGTCTTATATATGTCACTCTATAGCTTGCAATTTCTAGGACCTACTAAAAGCATAATATTATAAAAGTATTCTCAGAGACACAGATCATATATATTCATGCATGCACAGGTATAGTTTTCCAGAGGACTATCTAAATATTTTTAAGATCTCCATCTCTCTCACCAAATAGTTGCGACCGGAGTTAATTAGTATTATATAGTACAAAAAAATCAGTATGATGCAGGGTTTAATCTCTAAATGGACTCAAGTCTGGATTAACCCAACAATTAGTATATATAGCTTTACAAAGAGCTTGATTTGACGTAAGCTTAGCGATCTTAATTAGTTCCCGGTGGTTATACGTAACTGAGCATCCGTGACTAGTTAGCTAATATATATCCGTACCAAAAGGAAATGGCTTATCATATGTGACATGTCATGCTGCATGCAGTTGCTGCAGAGTGTGGGGCTGAGACGGTAGATGACCACTACTATCGCAGCACAGCATGCAACAGCAGTGTGTTCCAAGCATATGCATGTTTCCAAGCATATGCCTTCCTGCAGCCTGAAGGTGCCTCTCCGGCCGGTACTAAGAATTAATCGCACATACTTTGCGGCGTTAATTACCTTGTTAATCATTTTAAGCACACATAAAAACAATCTTGCGGTACATGTGTAGAACTTTAGTTTCTTCGATCGGGTCGACAAATTTTTCTTTACCCAGGACAACTCGCCCATGCGGCGCAATCAATCCTTCCTATAGTAATATAACATTTGCATATATAGGTACTATATGTAGTTCTTGTACATGCATGAGCCCTTGCATGTATGTTCTTACGTACGTACAAAAATAAAAAGGAATCTATTCGCAATCATTTCTTAAACGCAGTTCTAAGCACACGAGGACCTGCAAACTACTACTACGGCTACTACTCGATGAGTGGTGCAAAATGTTCATGATTGCAATCATTTTGTACGTAGATCACTTTGATTCTGCTTTTTCATCCACCTTTTACATATTTGATTCTTCATTAATTACTTCAAGTACGTAGTACGTGCAATAGTGCCTAGCTGGGACTTAATCACTTACAAAAAAATACGCTAATAATTACCACAACAAAACTAGCAAACTGCTTTGCCACTGTCCAAAAATTTTACTAGGGTTAGAGGCTTAGAGCTAGTGATGAAGCATACATCAATATATATATAGTAGCATGCAGTTAGAGGCTCAAACTCAAGCATGCACGCATGGAGACGCACATATATGCTAACTTTGCCCCTAGTTATCTACTGGGATATACTAATTAATATGCTTCACTCTGGCCAAGGACATAGAACACATTTAAGCTCACCTTGGCACATACGTGGCCGCCGGCAGCAGTACTCCGGCGAGGCTCTTGTCCTGCTCGGCGGCGGCCTTCTGCTGCCGGGCAGCGAGGCTCCAGGGGTGCATGAAGCCGGTCGGGCTCGGCATGAACGCCACCGTCCAGCTGCCGCCGCTCGTAATGCCATGGTCGCCATGCCCAGCTGAGCCAAGCACATTCGCGGCGGCGGTGCCCATGCAACCGACGCCGTCGCCACCGCCTGGACGTCCGGCGCCGTCATAGCTAGCCTTGGCGCCGCGGCAGCTGGCCGAGTCACAGGCGCCGCCGCCGGAGGAGATGCCGAGGCTGAGGTCTAGATGGCTGCTATGGAAGCATGTGCCGCTTGAGCTTCCTTTCTCCTTCACCTTCATGGCGCTCGCAGCAGCAGCAGCAGTATTGGTAGTGCAATCTTGCCTCCCAATGGGAGGTGTTTGATCAAACGATATAAGGTTCATCATGGCGATGAATTAACCAGCTAGGAAAGCAGAATCGATGAGGCACTCGATGAGATGAGAAGAAGCAAATGAAGCTAAGCTAGAAGAAGAAGAAGAAGAAGAAGAAGAAGAAGAAGAAGAAGAAGGACGAGGAGACAGCTAAAATGTGTTCATGGCAGGAGTGAGAGTGTAGGTGAGAAGATGCATGGTTCTATACTTCTATGGGCGGAGGATTAATATGTCGGCAGAACATAATTAACAAGTTGGTGCAATAGGATTGAGGGATGTACATATATATACATATATATGTAGGCTGATATGTAGATGTACAAGAGTGTGAGTGGAGAAAGAGCTAGAGGAGGGAGGGGAGCAATGATTCCACACAAGATTTTGTGAAAAGGTGGGAGTATGATGGCAAGATATGCCATTTGCATGTGTGTACCCAAGCTAGGATAGTAGCTCCATAATGCTGTTCTATGTACCTTGATGATGAGTATAGCCATTCATACTATTTTGTTTCATAGACGGAGGCCACTACTATTAGTGGTGGGTCGAGAAATCAAAGACCAAAAAAGAATAAAAAAAACTGATAATGTTAACGTTTGTAATACATCATGCATCTAGATAATTAAACCATTATATATAATACATCATGCACTTGAATTCAGGAAGGACCTCCTCGCGGGGTCCTCTCAGTAGTCTCCGCCACAGTTTGATATCTATGGCTGGAGTGAAAGAAGAGCGAAACAACCGTATCTTCCGACGAAGCAACAAACCTTTGGCGGCCATTCTCAGCTTTTTGATTGACTACCTGCGCCTCTGGGAGGCTGTGGGAGTCTCTTTTGTAATTAGTTAGTTCTTTTTCTTTGGCTCATGGGGGGAGGGGCCTTTATCTCTCCGCACCCTACAATTCCTCTCTTTTTGATCAATACAAGACAGCTCTCCTGTCATTTGCTCAAAAAAAATATCATGCACTTGAAACGTACTCTTTAATTAAGTAGATATAAGTATATATGGAATTAAGCTTACACATCGATGAATCAGCCGATCGATTAAACGAGCTCGAGTCGGGTCAGGCTGTTCAGGTTCGACTGGTTTCCACCCTTACCATAGCCTCATGTAGGCACCGTGCGTTTCATCGTGCAGCGGCGTAGCGTAGCGTTGCGTGCGCACGCGCAGCGGCGGAAATTTGAATCTGCACGCTACGCTACGCAACGCAACGCCATAACGCGCAAGGTCGTAATCTACTATACATGTTTGTGCGTGCTTATTTTGCACTGTACATGGAAGAATATGCAGGCAACACCTTTGTGCATGCATCTTGATCGATCGATTTGTTTTTCTTCTTTGGCGTGGATGTGCGGCTGGGCCGTGGTGGGGATGAGACCATCATCTCCTCCACCACGGTGCAGTACTTGTTGTCCATTCCCTTTAATTATTGCTTGCAACCCTGCTTTGTACCGGGAATTTCCAAGAGGGGTGAGCTTCAATACATGCCTAGATATGCACGTATATATAATGTTTGTGGGAGCGTACATTATGTCAAAAAAATACCTTGAGTGTATTATAATGACAGAAAAAAAAATGATTAGTCCAGATAGAAAAGTTCTCAGAAAATATCATATCTAGGGGAGGTGGTGTTATATAGCCATGCAAGATTTAAATATCATGCTCAATTTCATGTGCAAAATTAAAACGAAGTACTTCTAGTGAGCCAAGCTCGATCTTTGGTGATTACCATAATATTAAAGTGCTTATCAAGTGTCTTCGAGGGGCTTCTTTTCACTTGTTTTTGCGAGCTTTGAGAAGCATAAAGTGACTTGATGGATTGTCAAATTTAAGTTAACCGGTAGTTTATCCCATATCTCAATGGCAGGTGGGTCTAGGACCCATATGCCATAACATACAGGGGGCATCTCATCAAATCTCATCAAATCGTCCTTAATTTTAGGAAAAAACATCAACTATTTCAAAAAAAAGAAGGGTTTCCATAAGACAAGAGTGTTTTGACTTTTGAAAACAGAGATAAGCAATAAGCACAAGTCTTAGAAAACAGGGTTTTAAACAAATGAATAAGCTCCATATATTCATATGCATGGTATTTGTCCTTTTCACACCCATACATAAAGAGATCCAGACATACACAGTATCCTCATCAACTTCAAATCACCACCAAGATCTCATTCTTTTGCATTGGCACTACCCTTACAAAAAGAACCGCTCTTTTGAAGGGAAAATGTATATAGTAGTACATACTTGGTTCTTGATTCCTGAACAATGCATGCGAGCACATCCATGCAAGCTTGTCTTTTTATTTTTTTTGAACCGAAGGCTTGTCTTTGTCATAATCGTGTGATCTACGTGCTAATCTGATTGTGATCTTGTCGAGAAAATTTTGTTCTAGGTTCTCGAAGATTAACTGTACTTTGTGATCCTTGGCTTGGATACGGTGCGGTGATTATTGCACGTGTTTGAGATGAGTGTGTAGCTACAAATATATAGCTGGCTAATATTCTAATATTCTAGAGATGAGATAAGAATGAGATCTTTGCATTGCAAATCCTAATCTTTCTAAATTAGTCTTTGTGAATAAGAAATGTGAAGATATCGATTCCAAGATCTCGAGGGATGGAAAGGATTGCAAAGTAGCCATGCATGACTGCCATACCAGCAAGGAATAACCACCTTTGTTCGATCTCCCTATTTTGATCATATACAATTTTTTGCATCGTATTAAAATTGTGCCTTGCAATTATACAACTTAATGTCTTTTAAAATTAATCTTAAAAGTACTAAGTTCAAATATCATATTACAATCGTGTTTCATGGTTACGTACCCAAAGAATTCTGGCAAATACTTTGTGAACTGAGTTTATTCTATAAGTTATGGCATTTTGTGAACTGAGTTTATTCTATCGGAAGCTATGTGCTACGGAGCTCAAGAGGGAAGAAATGATCAAACTTGAAGATGACATCGTCGTGCTCGTTTGCAAGTTGGAGAAGATATATGTTCCTGGTTTCTTCAATCCAATGTAACATCTTCTAATGCATCTACCTTCAGAAGCAGGACTTGGAGGGCCAGTTCAATTAGGTTGATGTATTCTATTGAACGATATTTGAAAAATGTTCAAGCAAATGTGAAGAACAAAGCATGCGTCGAAGGTTTAATAGCTGAGGCCAATTATATCCAAGAGATCACTAGCTCACTTCACAAACAAATACTTGGCGAGAGAGAGAACAATGTGAACATCGTGATACTTGGGTATAACTTAGTCGAGCATAGAGTGTAGTCTGAGCTGAAGTTGTTGCACTAGACACGAATCAACACCGGAGGAAAGAGTTGTTGCACTTTTATATGTCTTCAATAACATGGAAGAAATGAGAGCTATGCGAATTGAATTTGTTCGATCAGAATAAAAATGAAGAAACAAATCCTCTCCACCAGAGTTACGCCAACTAATGCAAGAGGGTGTTGGCCCCGATCGCCCAAACTTCTTGAGTTGGTTTTGCCGACATTGTAATATAAATGCTAGAGTGCACGATGATCTGCGTATCATGTCGTGTGATGTATGAAAAATATGGAAGTGCATGGGAGCAATGACATCAATGGTTTCCACTTTTGTTCTGCCACCTTTGAGCAATCAAAGCCTAATCTATGAATGATAAACAGTTGTGTCCTACGCTATGGGAAAAATGGGGTTGAGTATTGCAACATCATTCAAGAAGTAATCGAACTAGTATTCGATGGTAGCAAAAAGCTCTCGGTGGTACTATTTGTTGCAGTTGGTTTGACCCTAATCATGGGGTTTGACGTCATCCAGAGCTTGGCTTAGTCGAGGTCAAACATACTTCGAGGTTTGCTGGTTACGACCCATTAATCCTCGTCAACCAAGTAGAGCAGGCATACTATCTGCCTTATCCATTCACAAAGGTCCAAGATGGTAGTACCAAACGCGACGAGAAAGATTTACATCCATGGTAGGTTGCGTACAAAGCTAGACGTCCTAGAAGAGATAGACCTGACAAACAACGATTACGAGGGTCCTACACAAGACATACAATTAAACGGTAGATTTCTCATTGATATTGGGTCAGGGATTGACAACCTGGTTGCCACGATCGATGATGATGTTGAAGAAGAATAGGATACTCAGAAAGGAAAAAATGTAGATGAACCCCGTTGGATGAAGATCCTCTTAATGTTGATGACAATTGTTGCTAATAATTTTCTTTAGGTTATGCACTTTTAATTTATTTTCTATAACATGGCTTAATTTAATTTCTTCTCGAATGGTTTTCACTATGTCTTTAAGTGACTAGCACTCTTTCTCTTTACTTTCATATGTAGGATATGACTCCACGACGCTTCCTCCGTTATGGGCAAGAGGTGACCAAGGGGTCTAGCCACAAGGGCACCCCTAATGGGTCTGAGTAGGAGATAGCTCACACAAAAGAGAGTGATTGGGCAGGAGACGCAAGGGACTAGCACACATGCTGAGTCATCGCAGTTGGTTGCAAGACGATTGAGATCGACGGGGATAGGTATATATAGACCTATTTTCAATTCGAAAGATATAACCTTAACCATTGAGATACAAACTTTTTTGAAACTTATGCAGAAACATGTCAATGGTTGATCCAAACAAAACCCAGCCTAGAGGTACATTCGGGACACTTGTTCGACATCTACTGTTGGATGGTCATAGTTCGCGGGCAAACTGGGCCAGCTTATAGTTGGGATGACTACAAGGCTTCCCTACATGGGGATGGTAGTGCCGCTTTGCCGTGCGTTCAAGAGTTCGAGGTGAGGTACATATACATGCAATTGATTTAGTGCAATTCTATACCTAATAACTTGGTCTACTCTATTCCACCTTAGGTACTGTCCTCGCGATGGCCTTCAAGAGTCGAATTTGGAGACTGTGATCAACAATAACGCAAAGCAGAGGATACATGACCTGATGTCTCGGATGCGTGTCGCGACCATGGAGAAGTTCCGCAAGTGATCTATTGTGTCATACTCAATATCGACTTCTATGTGCTTTTTTAGGGGAGAGCACAATGAGCGGATCACAGCCTATGCTGGCATGGAGGCAATACCTGATTGCTGAGCAGTACCGAGGGGTGTGTGGCTGGAGTGGGTATCAACTGTCCCGAGACTTGGGATGCTCTTGCAGAGGCGTGGGCTAGCCGAGAGTTCCGTGACAGGTCTGCGGCTACCAAGAAGAGCAAAGAGTGCAAGGAGTACAAGACGCACACCGAGAGATGATTGATTGCACAGTTTGGGAAAATCCGGTAATAATATTTATTTTCATGCTTCCATACGTAGCATTTTCCTACTAAAATGTCTTTCTCCTTATTGTCATGTAGTGCGTGCAAACTGGATCTACAATGAAAATATTGGACATATGGAGAAAGGCGCGCACGCCCATGGCCAAGCCTGGTACACAACCGACGATGTACCCACATTCCAGCTCAAATTGGTAGGTCTCGTATACAACGTTTCAACATAAGTGTACTATTAACCTTTCATATGTAAAAACACACTCTGAATGGATGCATGCAGGATTGGTACCGGGATTCTTACATAGCAGAGAACGGGGCGAATAACAACCTAGATGAGGTTGATCTTGACCCTTTGGTGATCCACAAGCATATAGGGGAAATGGCACGGGTAGCTGGTGATTGGTGCCAAGTCTCTCGCTGACAACTCTTTTTATTTCTTACACCTTCTGATGCAATATAGCATACCGATATCTTTACTAATTGCATAACAGTACTGTAGGTCTACGGATTACATGCCTGAGGTGAGGGCTAGCCAGAGCGCTGAGCTACCACCAGTTTGAAGCTCATATCCTGATAGAGAGCGAACAGGAAAGGAAGCACCACAAGGAGATAGTTTAGGCCATGCAGGAGAGCCTTCAAACAATAGAGAAATAACAGAGGAAAGACCAGGAAGATATGATAGCAAGGATTGCTACCTTGGAGTACCTTTCTCAACTTGCTGGGGTAACGTATTCGCAAAACCACTTCTCAGTTTTTACATATAAGCCCGTTAACCAAAAACAACATGATATGTGTGGTCCAACTCCAACGATTAGGAGAGCAGCTCTAGCACCTACGAGGAGGTCCTAGTGACTACACGGGCCACATGGCAGGGGAGTCTAGCATCTACGTGGGCCAAACAGCCCCACCTGGCGTCTACAGGGCCCCACCAGACTTCATCCCCACCTATAGGGTCATACGCCCTTATTGGGGCGCCAGTCCTAACAACGTGTCTTCTACCCAGAATATGTCACCTACAACAAGTTTTTAGAACATTTTATCTAATTATATTGTCTTTTCCTCGCTGTGTTCTAGTTCGATGGCTCCACCTAAACCTCCAGCTTCGGATCAAAGGGGCAACGAATAACAGACGAGGACACCTCCGAGAGCTAGGGTGCGGACTGTGCCACCCAGTTGTTCGATGGCACTCGACCTTTCCATAGTCGATAGCGAGGTGACAAACCTACATCTTTTTGTGCTTGTGATGGATGTGGACGACATGTGGACTTGTGTGTCGACGTGGATCAAGATTGTGATTGTGTAATTGTGGTTGTTATATTGTGCTATATACATGTGTGTTGATGTGAATTTTCATTTTATATGTGTCTAAATGTCGATGTGAATGTCATTGTGGTTATTTGTTGCTAAATGTGGTATAAATGCAGGGAAATTAGGTTTGCAGGCTACTGCGGCTACTGCAAATTTGTGATTTTTTTTTGCCCTTTTTGCTCTTTTTTATTACAATTTAGTTATTCTCGACGACTAGAGGCAAAGCCGTTGAGAGAGATTGACAAGGGCCCACATGGCTGGCTGCGCCAGGGAGTCGGCAACCCAGGGTCTCTCTCGACAGTCATCGCCTATCCATTGAGAGAGGGAGACCTAGGCTGACATGGCAGGCCACGCCAGACAGGGCCGGCTTTTGGCCTAGGCGGGAGGGGTGACCGCCTAGGGCCCATGTCGGAGGGGGGCCACGACCAGGTATGCAGCGTCCTCTTAACTGTACCTGTGACTGTAGCCTCAGCTGAAAGAAGTTTCTCAAAATTGAAACTACTGAAAAACTGTTTGAGATCAACTGTGTTACAAGAAAGATTGGATTGCTTGGTTATGTGCTGCATTGAGAAGGATGTCTTGGATAACATTAATCTTGATATTGTCCTTAATGATTTTGTATCAAGAAATGCCCGAAGGAGTCATTTAAGTTTGGTTCTTATTTGAGGTAATCATACTATTCATTTTGCTTTCTCTTTTAGTTTATAGTATCAACATTGTTTTTAAAGAATTAAGTACACATTAATATGTTACTAGTACTGATATTTGTTTTATCAATTATCATGTTACAAATGAAAAGAATATTTCGTCCAACGGTCCAAACATAAGGGGCCTATAGTCTATCGTTCACCAAGGGCCCTCAAAACCCTAGAGCCGAGAACTCAGAGCCTCTCTCGACGGTTGAGAAAGCTAGGACTGGGTCCATCTGTCAAGTCACAGGTAGTTGACGGTGGGTCGACCCAATAATAAACTCTCGAGACCGAGTCGTCATCTCTCATAAGCGCCTATGATGTCTATTTTCAAACTAAAGGCATTCCAGACAATCGTCGGTACGTTTGCATCAATCACACCCAAATAGATTTCACTGCCAGATCTGGAAACCGAGCTAGATTCAAACAGATTCGAGATGTAGCATAACGTGTTTATTTAGAATTCCATAACACATATGCATGCATGCACGGTGGCGGAGCCAGAAGGCACGAAGCAGAGCCCAGGAAAGGTAGCCGTTGCCACTCGATCGGCCATCACCAATTCACCATGCAACTATGCAAGCCCATCCACGCCTGGGGAGTACGGTCGCAAGACCGAAACTCAAAGGAATTGACGGGGGCCTGCACAAGCGGTGGAGCATGTGGTTTAATTCGATGCAACGCGCAAACCGTTGTTGCTACCGGAAACTGCCCACTGTCAACGCTAGCGGCAATAATTACACAATGGTTGGCCAAGCAGAAACTGAGAAACATATGACTAATTTAATAGGCTTTTTCGAGGACGATAGAAATAATGGCGCCATTTTGTTTTTTTTATTTTTAGTCAGCTTTTGACAAATGAATCTTTCACGGATTTCTGCACAGTAATCACTACAATAGGTTTTATGGGATTGAGTGGGGTTCATAGGGGACGGGGCCAACATCAATGGTGGTTCCTCGGCCCATGGTGGTTCCACAGTGCCGAGACGAGGTTTTTTTAGCCGTGGAAGTTAATCCATACCATGCATGAGTCTCATTTTCCTCTAAACCGACCTGCATCATCTCCTCCATATATAAATCACCACCAAAAGATCACCTCATCACAATTCCCCAAACCCATCTATTCACCATCGCTAAGACCAAAGTTGAAGTAGTGGAGGTAGCTGTCATCTCCGTGTTATCACCATCATGTCGAGCCACCACTAGCTCGCCAATACGTCATCTAGGACACACCCTGTGCACCCCTATGCATCGCCTTCCCTGGTGCCTCACCTCCACAGGCCGGTATGCCGCCCCCTGCGCCAGTGCGTGTGCAGCCATGTGGGCTAACACCAGCGCCGGGCACCTCCCTTGCATTGGTGTTCTTGCTGTTGCACGCGGTCGGCCTCGCCGAACTCGTTGACCTCCACCTCTCATCACCTATGCTTGGGACCACCACCACCCTGGCCCCTTTGTGTTGCTGTTTTGTCGCCACCGCTCAGTTCTAATGTTGATGCGGCAGACAAAAGGGAGGGAGATCGAGGTGCCGCCGACTGTGAGAAGGAGGAAGATAATGGCGGCGGTGTCAACATGAAGCGGCACAACGGGAGAAGGGGAGAGGGGAGGTGCCAGGGTGGGCAGGGAGGAGGAGCAAGGGTGGCCGGGGGAGGGGAGGCGTAGGGGCAAACAAAGAGGAAGATAGAGATGGAGGAGCTTGAAGGATTGAGATGGAGCCTAGAGGGGGGTGAATAGGCTTTACAAAATTTTACAGCAAAAACAACACAGCGGAATAAATCAATATCGGATGTTCCGATGTCAGTATCGGATAGTCCGATATGAACCGGACTGTCTGATCTGGAATCTGAACGTCCGATATTGCTGGAGTGAGGATTAACTAACTAGAGAGTTACAACAGTAAATCCTGCACCAAATAGGGTTAGATAGCAAGCCAAAAATAAGATGAACAAGAGGAATCCACAAACACACAAAGACTCGAAGTAGTTGTTCCCGAAGTTCGGATCCTTGAGGGGATCCTATGTCTCCGTTGAGGCGGCTCGGTCACACTTGAGCCGGGGTCCCTCTTGACCCTTAACCTCCCGGGTTACACCAAGCACTCCCGGTATCACTCAATGGATTCTTCCCTTTCGGAGGCAAATCCGGCCTTCACAAACTCTCCCCGGCCACCACACGAAGCACCGGTGGCTCTAGGGCGACTCCTAGCCGTCTAGGAGTCCTCAAACTCCAAGAGTAACAAATCCGGCGGAAAACCAACTTGGAGAATGAACCAAGTGCTCAAGATCGAAGCTTGATCAGCACGAAGTCTCTAGATCTAGTTTCTTCACCCACTCAAAGATGCAATCAATGAAATTTATGGCAGAGTGAAGATGGAAGGTGGAGAGCTAGGGTTTGCAATAAGTGCTCAGCTGAGAATATGTGTGAAAGGTAACCCAGGCCGGTGGGAAGGGGAGAGGAATAAATACCCACGCTCTCAAACTAGCCGTTACTGTTGATACCATGCAACTATGCAAGCCCATCCACGCCGTTGTTGCTACGGAAAACTGCCCGCTGTCAATGCTACCGGAGCCCGGGCACATGCATGCCTATGCTCTGCCACTGAGCATACACTTAAGAATCATTCGACAAGCACACACAAATCAGCACTGGAAAGTCTAACGCATGCTTCACCTTCAAGCCTTCAAGTTCATCGCCTTAATAATATTACAAGAAAGATGGGAGATTACAAAGATCTTGATCAGGCCCAGCAGCAATCGTCAATGGATTTCAGCATGCATCCCTAACAAAATTCAAATGATATACACAAGTGGAATCAATAGTAAGGGCATGTTCTCGTTAGTTTATATTACTTGACTTATTTGCTTATCTAATTTTTTTTTTCTGATATTTGAGTTTTTTTAAGACAAAACTAAGAGTCAACTGCACTCCGTTTGACATGTCTTTTATAGCTCTTAGAAAAGTCTTCATATAGAAAAAAAGACGGATTACAAAAATTAAATTACTTTTAAATAAGAAAGAATAAGTAAATAGACAAATAATTAAGTACAATAGGTCAAATAAGCTGACGAGAACATGTCCTATGAGAGGAAGGGGGTTAGGGGCTCACAAGAAGGATCCAGATGCATAGGTGTTGGTAGTGGACACCGTTCTAGAATTCCTATGGTGTCATTGGCAGTAGCGCCCCCTTCCGCACCCCTAGCAAGCTAGCAAACGTAAGACGCCCATCAAGGAAACCATAGGTAGAGATCACAGTGGTGGTTGAGGGAGTGAGCAGCTTACCGAAGCCATAGACGGAGGAGTCGGGTCTGGGTCCTTCTCCGGTAGAGGTCGGGAGGCCAAATCCAATGGTTGGGAACTTGAGAAAGGTCGGATCAAATGGAGGGACGGAGGGGTGTCATTCAGGTGGTCGTGGGTGGGTCCATGGCATACAGAGAGGGAGGTAGAGAGAGGGGAAGAAGGAGATGGCATCGGGGAAGCAGTAGGAGGCGAGGTGGAAGACTCGCGAGATTTTGAGGGAAAGTTGAGATATTGTAGTGGCAAGGTACCTCATGTGAAAAAATTGGGTGTACTAGGCACATTATTAAACATTTGGATGGCGCATGGGCAAGCTCGTTTTACAGACGGTTCGTATAAAAACCACATGTAATATTAGTTTTTTACAAACAGCTGGTATGTGAACCACCTGCAACGTATGAATTGTCTATGGTAATCTAGTTTTTAGAGGTGGCTCGTATAAAAATGCGCGCTTGTGATATTAAAATTTTACAGACGACTTCTATGTGAACCGCTTGTGTTAACTTTCACACGAGCTTGTGTTAGCTTTTACAAGAGGTTCAATATTTGAGCTGCCTAGCTATGATATGTATCTTTTTTTTTTTGAGAAAGTATGATATGTATCTTATCATAGATGGTTTTGGTACTGTAGCTCATCCACTACAGGAAACTCAAAATCTCTCTTTGGCCAAAATTAATTTCATCAGCACGAGAAAAGATGACGTCAATAATTACACAATTGTAAGGAGAAACCGAGAAACATATGACTAATTTAATAGGCTTTTTCGAGGATGATAGAAATAATGGCGCCATTTTGTTTGTTTTTTTATTTTTAGTCAGCTTTAATTTGACATACGAATCTGACTTGTGCACAGTGATCACTACAATTGGTTTTATGGGATTGAGCGGGGTTCATAGGGGACGGGGCCAACATCAATGGCGGTTCCTCGGCTCCATGGTGGTTCCACAGGGCCGAGACGAGGGTTTTTTTAGCCGTGGAAGTTAATCCATGCCATTCATAAGTCTCATTTTCCTCTAAACCGACCTGCATCATCTCCTCCATATATAAATCACCACAAAAAAATCACCTTATCACAATTACCCAAACCCATCTATTCACCATCGCCGAGACCAAAGTTGAAGTAGTCGAGGTAGCCGTCATCTCCATGTTATCACCATCATGTCGAGCCACCGCTAGTTAGCCGATACATCATCCAGGACACACCCTGCGCACCCTTGTGCATCGCCTTCCCTGGTGCCTTACCTCCACGGGCCGGTATGCCGCCCCCTGCGCCAATGCTTGTGCAGCCGTGTGGGTTAACGCCAGCATCGGGTGCCTCCCTTGCATTAGTGTTTTTGCTGACGCACGCAGTCGGCCTGGCCGAACTCGTTGACCTCCACCTCTCATCACCTACGCTTGGGACCACCACCACCCTGGCCCCTTTGTGTTGCCGCTTTGTCGCCACCGCTTAGTTCTAGCGTTGATGCGGCAGACCAAGAGGAGTGAGATCGAGGTGCCGCCGACTGTGAGAAGGAGGAAGAGAATGGTGGCGGTGTCAGCAAGTAGCGGCACAACGGGAGAAGGGGAGAGGGGAGGTGCCAGGGTGGGCAGGGAGGAGGAGCAAGGGTGGTCGGGTGAGGGGAGGCGTAGGGGCGGACAAAGAGGGAGATAGAGATGGAGGAGCTGACACGTGGGCCTGTTTTGTCATAGACATGAGTATTGGGGGTATTTGGGGCATTATGAATGTTTCTAACTGTGACAGAGATGATATTCAACTAATTGCAATGATACATAAAAAAGCCCACTAAGTGGTGGCATGGATGATCTAAAACTGTTCTGCAATGATACACACGATATTGTCCCTTATCTTTAGTAGAATTTATATTATCTAATCAATTCTATATAACAAAGGGCCTAACCAGCTGATTCCTGGTTAGGCCATGTCGCCGCGTCCAGAAAGCGCCACGTCACCCATCTAAAAAACGGTGGTCGTCCGATCTTATCGCGGGATCAAATCCGGCCGTCCATACTAAATGAACATTTAAAACAAAATGTTTCGGCACTTGCACAGCAACGTGGGTAGCTTTGCCAATAGCCCGCTGACCTGTGTTCGAGTTCTGACTTGCCCTGGCTTTTATCTATTGAATTTTGGATTCCCTGGTGACCACAGCTCCAAGCACGCACGCTATGCACAGATAATATAGTTCCTTTTCCTCTCTTATTTCTACTTTTGTAGCTCGCAAAAAGTTTGAAAAAAATTGAAAATTTTCGAAGATTAAATCATGGCTGCACAAAGCATATCTATAAAAAATTTGATGGTGTTTAACATTTTTCAAATCCAAATTTACAAATAATTTGCTCTTCCTTATTAAGGGCATATTTCTTCTCATTTTCTATTTTTCAATTTTACTTATGGTACGTCACAAAAAATCATAAATTTGAAAGTTTCAGAACCATGTATGCACAAGAACATCCGAAATTAGAATTTTCAAAAAATAAAAGCTTTCATAATGTAAGATTTTGACTAAAGATTTTATTTTTGTCAGGTCGCAAAAAATTCATAAATATTGAAAGTTTTCAAAAATTAAACCATACATGCACAAAGAAAATCCATAAAAAGTTAGATGTTACTCAAATTTTTTAAAAAATCCAAATTTAGTAATAATTTGCTCTATCTTATTGAGGGCATATTTCTTCTCGATTTTTCACTTTTCAATTTTACTTATGGTAGCTCAACAAAAATTTGAAAATTTCAAAACCATGTCTACAAAAGGATAGACAAAATTATTATTTTTAAAAAAATAAAAGTTTTCGTAGTACAAGATTCGAACTAATGATTTTATTTTTCTCAGGCTGCAAAAAAATCATAAAAGTTTACAAAAATTAAGCCATGCATGCACAATGAACATCTATAAAAAGTTTGATGCTATTCAAATTTTTTTGAAGTTAAATTTACAAATAGTTTGATCTTTTTTATTAAGGGCATGTTCCTTCTCGATTTCCCGCCTTTCAATTTTACTTATGGCACGTCACAGAAAATCATAAATTTGAAAGTTTCAGAAACAAGCCTTCAAAAGAACATCCAAAATTATTTTTTTAAAGATTAAACGTTTTCACAATGCAAGATTCGAACTAAGGATTTTTTTTTGGCAGGTCGCAAAAAAAATCGTAAGAAATTGAAGGTTTCCAAAAAACCATGGTCGCACAAAGAACATCAATAAAATTTTGATGTTATTAAAATTTTTTTGAAGTCCAAGTTTACAAATAGTTTGCTCTTTCTTATGTAGAGCATATTTTTCTTGATTTTTAACTTTTCAACTTTATTTATTATAGGTAAAAAAATATAAATTTTTTTTGAACCATACCTAAACAAAGAACATCCAAAACTAAAAGATCTCAAAGATTAAAGGTTTTCATAATGCAAGCTTCGAACTAAAATATTTTTTTGGGTCACAAAAAAATAAATTCAAAGCATACAGAAATTAAACCGTGGCTGCACAAAGAGCATCCATTAAAAAAAAGTTTAATGCTGCTCAAATTTTTTTTCAAATTCAAATTTAAAAATAGTTTGCTTTTTGTAATAGAAGGCATATTTCCTATGAACTTACCTTTTTCAGTTTTATTTATGGTGGGTCACACAAAAATCATATAAATTAAAAGCTTTCAAAAAAGTAAATATGGTAACGGTTCATAAATGAAACAAAAACATATGGTGAGGGTTAATAAATATATTTGAGCTTTAGAAATGTTGACTTCTATAAAATGAATTAAGAAATAATAGAAAAGTTAAAAAATAATAAATAAAATCCAAAGAAACATAAAAGTATCAAAATGCACTTTTGTTTTACAAAACTAATGCCAAGTGCCAGGGACGCATATATAGCCATCGCTAGTAGCTAACCACACGACAACAAGCAAACATTTGTTTTCACTTGGAAAAGCGCAATGAAGGGGCCTTGCAACCCGTTATCGATCGGAATTTGGACTTAGGCCTTGTTCTTTTCAGCGTATCGTTGCGTTGGCGTATTACTGTAGCAAATTTGATAGTCCTCGAAAAGTGGTCTAAAGATTTAAAAAATGAATTAAAAATAGTTTTAGGATCCTTAATAGTGCTACTAAAAGCCACGAAAAAATCGTTACAAATTATCACAATACATAGGCTATATAAAAATAACAAAATTTGCTAAGTAATACGCAACGTTACGTAATGCTGAAAAGAAAAAGGCCTTAGAGTTCATATATTTCCTCAGTTTTGTAAATTTACTGCTACGATGTACAATCGAGCATAATCATAATTTAATAATCATCTTCTCAATTGAAGCACGGTTCTCATGAACAAACATGCATGGAACTCTAATCACTTGCTAATAACGATGATTATACGAAATCTTCTCGCTATGATGACAGACACTACGTGCAGAACTTGTTAAAGCTTGGGACATCGACATCAACGAGCTAGGGTATATATGACATATTTGAAAAATTTTCAAGCTAGTGAGAAATACACACACTGCCTGACTATGTCTGCCCTCATTTTACACTATGCTTAAGCAAGAGATTAGTGAGGCTATTCACGAGGCGACATGCGTACAAGATAATGATGATGATGCTGATCACTTTGTTTTCTTTTCTCGCCCTCTTTTGCGAACTTTTTTCCCCTCTTTTATCCTCTTTGCTGCCTGCGTTACTTTCGTAATGTTGCAGATCCAAAGGACAAAAGCTGAGCTATTAGGCCATGCATTAGGGTTATGAAGAAAGTTAAAGAAGGAAATTAGACCAAAAGGTGGCGCATATAAAAGGCTAGCTTTTGTGTATAAATCTGTTATTTGCAGTATTTGCACAGGCTCATCATTGTTAACGATTTTATTTTGGGAATTGGGGGTGTATCGTGCGTACGTACGTACATATTATTGACTATTTATGCAGATCAAACACGTTTGTAAAATGCTGGTTCCATGCAAGAACAATTTTGCCAAATTTTTCGGACTCTGTTATCGGCAATATATAATCGATGTTATCGAAAATATAACACGTACCGGCCAACATATTTAGGGTGCTTTTGAATTCTTAATTTTCAGAAATTTCAGCAGTGTACAAGAAATTTGGCTATTTTTGCCCACTTTAGGGCTAGTACAAATGTGCAAATCAAATTTTGAATTTAAATTAAACTCCGTGTGAAGTAACCACACATCTGATGCTGATGTTTGCTAAGAAATTTTATACACAAAAATGAATATGAATTACCCATTTCTTTCGATCTAATTAACTGCTCGAATTGATTTTGATTTTTTTAGTAAATTGCACCGTATGTTTCTAAATTGTCCCAAGATTTCGAATAGGTATCAAATTTTGAAATCAACATCTCATCCATAATGTTGTTTAAGTGGATCAAGTGAGTCCCAAATGCCATGAGCTGGCCAATCGATGACTTGGCTAGCCATTGTCACCCGTCCATGTGGTGTTGTTTTCCGAAAAACACCTTCCTCTTTTCTTCTCTCCCATTTTGGACCTCACCACCATCTCTCTCCTCCTTTCTCTTTCCTCATCTCCAAGCCGCGGTGTGAACATGGTGAGGCGGCAGCAGAGGAAGGAGGGAGGGAGAGAGAGAGGAGGCGAACACCGCCGCCTTCTCCCCATAATCTGCGCTGGGGATGGTGAGCCCTTTCCTTCCCCTCCTCCGGCAGCGGCGGTGGGAGGGTTGGTGGCTCCTTCAGCTGTGGCCCCACTCTAGCTAGGGTGGGGAGGAGGTGACGACTGCGTGAGCCGGGTGAAGCCAAGGAGAGGGGAGAGGGGGGAGAAGTGGGGAAGAATGAATTGAAAACATGGAGGGTCCATATTTTTTTTGCAAATATACAATTGCCGCATGGAAGGGTGACCTGGAGATTCATGTCAGCATATTAGTCAACTTATGGTTTTTTTGACCTCACTTGAGCCACTTTGTGTATCTAAATCTATCCCTCAGGACAAGTTTAGATACCTATGTTGCAATTTACTCTTAATTTTTTATACTTTGGTAATAATATATTTCATTTGAAATACGATTAGATCTAAATTATAGTACCTTTCTAGTATATTTTCTAATGTGCAATATAAAAGAGCTCTTCTTCATGGGTTCATTGAGACAACAACAAACAAGTGAGCAAGCAGGAACAAAACATAAAATTTAGGAATTTTATTTTTTTATTCATTTATGTAAAAAAATCTCGGCTCTGATTAGGGAAAATTAGATCCCTGTCGCCCTCTCAAAGGGCAATTGCTCTCTCTATCGGCAATTTGACGTTGTGTCCGTTAGCTAACATTAGGGGAGCATCCTGTCACCTTCTCAAAGTGTGACTGGCCAAGTACCTTGCCTAAAGGGCGACGAAGGAATCAGTGCAGATGAAGGAATCAGGAAAACCTACTATTCCGAATGTGTGTGGGTCCTGTCGCCTGTCACCCTTTGAAAGAAGGGCGGCAAGGGGACTGATCGCCTTTTGGAGAGGCGACATGGCCCTGTTGCCCTTTCAAAGGGAGATTGGTACCTGTTGTCGACCGACAGCCACGACGGCGATCAGAGATCGTCTGATCGCCACTTTAGGAGGCGATCACCCTTTCAAATGACAACCGGGGTCTAATTTTGGCTAAACCCATAACAAAGATGTTTTTTTTTGTAAAATAAAAATTTATAAAAATCCTAAATTTTCAACAAAACATAATACTATAGGCATATTACACATTGCACCGGGTAAGCTGCCCTGATTTTGAAGAAACATGCATACTTATCCAACACATGAATGTTTCACTGTTTTCCAATCCGAACATGTGTAACCTATAGTTTTCCAATCAACACAATTTTTTTTAAAAAAAAAGGGCATTCCTAGCTAGCTAGCCAAGAAAGGTGGCATGAAACTCTACTGGCAGTAGCAGCCCATGCATGCATGAGTGCTACGCACTCTGAGGTGGATACACAGACAGAAGCACACTGGTGTACACAAGTCCAGCTCTGGAGAATCGATCGAGTTGAACAGAACCTAGATGGATCGAGACATGAAGGTATGGATCAGTAGCAACGCCTACAAATGATATGAGCCGCGCGCCCCACAGGCCACAGGCCACAGCACACACAAGCAAAAGCGAAAGGTGAAAGCGTAGGTTGGCATCATAACGCCGTTTAAATCCGGTTGCTAAGGGGGGCAGCAGCTAGCTCTAGCGTCTATATGCAAATTAAGGAGAAACCTTTGGGCTGCCTAGCTCACAGGGAGAGGGCTTAATTTCTGCCATGGCCGTTAGATCACAATCCAAAGATTGTAGCCGGTGCTCATCCTTATAAATCTCGTATATGGCCATACGGTAGTTACCAAATTAGTTGTGTAACACTGAGGAAAAAGAAGTACGTATTGTTACTAAAACTTTATTGAAGGGGCAACGCTACTAGAACCGGAATTTTTGGACGAATAACACCAAAAACTCATTATGTTGGCAAAAAAAAAATTAGTCTTTTCTATGATAACATATGTTGCTAAAAAAAATTTAGAAGCCATAAAAAAGTCAAGTGCTTCTTGTTTCACTACAAGTGATACCCACAGAAACTTGCGAGATTACCAGCATGTTCAAAGTGGCTTATATATCCTTATTCATTTAAACAATTTATCCATTCAATCCCACGCACGGCTAATTTCAGCTCTTATTCATTCAGCTTGGTCACTCTAAATATTATTCCCCGTGTACATGACCCCATCCTTTGCCATTGCAAGAGGTTTCCATGGCCACAGCCTCTCACTAGCCATTCCACAGGGCTGTGGCAATGGGTGTTCCACCACCAACACCATCATCACCACCGGCTTCACAAGCCCCACCCTCCCTATCCCCTCCAGCTGCCGCTGCCAGAAAAGAAGCACCCGAGGACGAGAGGCTTTTGCCCCGTGCTTGCGTCTTTCCCGCCAAAGGTGGAGCCGCACTGCTCGACCCCGGAGAGGGAAGAAGGAAAAAAATGGCGGTCACCTCACCTCAGTCCTCACTTCACTTCAGCTCAGCTCAGCTCAGCTCAGCTAGCTCCTGATCATGGCCACCTTGACTGGCTACCTCTCCCATGGGCCGGGGTTCTTTCTTTCTTCCTTTCCTGTTCAGTTTCATGGCAGCCTTGCTTCGCCTGCAGGTGCAGGCTGCTGCAGCTGCAGGGGAGAAAGGCCCGCAGTATCAGTATCAGTGTCAATATCACTATCCCTATCCTCTCATGTCCTCTCCTCTCCTTTCCTGCACCATTATCGGGTTCAGATCTGTGTGCTAATTGGCGATCGATGGAGCTGTACATGCGCCCGTGGCGCGAATCAAGGGCGCAATGATTCCAGGAAACATGGGGCGGGAGCATGCGGCATGCATAACTGAGATTGACCGCGGGAACTCGAGCAAGCTTGCGATTAGAGTTTGCAGTTCAAATTTCAGGCTTAAAAGTGAGTGGAAGGCTGGGGAGAGTAAGTGTGGATGTATATGCATCCATGCATGCTTACTGAAACCTTAATGATAATTGATAAGGTCTCTTTTAGTGTGCCATCAGTTTAACACTCCAAAGTTCTTTCCTTTTTTTGGTTGAGCGGAAAAGAATGAGGAGTTCAGAACAAACAGTCAGTGAGATTTCAGAATGCGGGTGATTTTGGTCTTCCATGTTAAGAGGATTTTATGTTCATGCATTGTTGTGAGCTCTTCTAAAATTATCATCCCGTTCGAACGATACCAAAAACAAGGAGGGGGGAGTAATGAGGTTTGCCTCAGTGCATCTGAAGTGATCATTGTTGGCAACATTCAGAAGTGATCACTTTGCCTAGACTTCTGAACTTAAGAGTGGAGCATGTAAGTCCTGCTCCCAATGAGAGCACTTATGGACCCCTCACACATCAATGATTGGAAATCCTGGACCTGGCCAGACAGAGGTAGAGAAGGCATTGGTGAGCTGGTTGATTGCCTCATTCTTATATGCTTGGTAGCATAAGTGAATAGAAGCCCAAAAATATGCTATGGGCTTATATATGTCTCCTTTTAATGGGTTCCATGACATTAATGATAGATATCCTAATATTCATGCTATTGTTCAGGGAAAAAAAACATGATGCCATCATGCAAGTTCTCAACAAAGAATGTTTCCTTTCAACAAACATGAGTGGGTCGAAATCTTTTAAATGACAACAACTGGTCAATATATTTTAAAATGGAATCTTAACAAAAGTGGGCATTTTTGGTCCTGTCAATGTATCAAAAAATTGTTACACAAAATGCACCTTTTCTCAAACTACCCTTAAGAATTAAAATTTCTTTCATATATTTGCAACGGTGTGCTTTTAACCTAGAGCTGGCCAGATGGGATGGGCCCAGCGAGACAAATCGGGTCAGTCCTTCGCCCGATGGGCGGTGTGACATCCTCGTTTTTCAAAAATTTTAAAAATGATCCCATCAATTTAAAAGCATTTCAAAATGCCAAAAAAATTAAATTTGCATTTCAAAGAATTTATTTTGCATTCAAAAACAAAACAAAAACAGAAGCATTTTAAAATAATTTGAAAATTCTTTCCAAAATGAACACGTCAATTTAAATGAAATTTAAATTTCCAAAAATATTTGAAATTTCATCCCAAAAATTGTCTTGAATCAAGATCTATTTTCTTTTCGTTTCCCCTTATTTTCATTTCATTTTTATTTTTTCACCTCTTTCTCTTCCTATTTTTCTTCTCCCCTATTTTCTTTTCTCCGATGATGAGTACATCACCAACATGAATACGATCAATGCGACTGTTGCCCCTCCTCCCTCTCCGGTAACTCAATCGACGACTATTAACGCCACGACATCTTCGTCGCCTACGAGCGATGGTACGACATCTTCGTCGGCAACGGGATTTAATCCTAAAGCCTAGCCTTTAAAGCCTTCTCTGAAGAAGCGGCACAACAAGTTCAAGACTCGCGAGGCCTCAACGACTCAAGTGGAATCCCAAGACGTCAAAAAGCCCGGTTCGGTCATCCAGCAGTACGTCAACTTCAAACGAGCGTAACTTGGATTCCCAAATTTTGATTTTAGCGTGCGACCACTCGTTGGAAAGCTTAGGAGATAAGTTTTCCAATGGATCTAGCTCCACATCTAGATTCACTCCGGAACGTCGGGAAAATGCAGAAAAATGTCATGGGCCATAATTTCAGAGTGTTGTGTCACAGTATTTTTGGGCCTATGGCCCATGTAACTTAGGGTTTTGATGGTTGCCCCTGGTTTGGCTGACCTACCCCCTTGGCCACCGCTATATATATGGCCACCGGTTCTCTTCTATCATTAGGTTTTGTTGTGTTTTATTAGACCCCATGTGTGTCCCTCCTCGTGTTCGTGTGTGTCGACTAGACCACCCATGGCGAGAAAGAGAACCTCACCCTTGGTTTCGTGATTTATCAGTTATCATCTTGTTCTTACTTGTTCTTGATTGCTAGCATGTTCAAGGATCGATCGCGCCTGGCTTGGTTGATCGCCTCGTGTGATGGTTTTGCGATTGTTCGGTTAATGATCCCGTGGATTGGTAGCGTCGTCACCACACCAAATCGACGTATCGTTCTCATCAGAAGATCGGGCTAACCTAGTGCGCATCATCCTTTTTCTTTTCTTTCTTTCTCTATTTTTCTTCTCACTCTCCTGGCTGCCTCCTCCCTGCCCAAGCTCCCACCTCCCCCGATCTCTCCTTCGTCCACCAGGCCACCCTCCCTCCACGCGCTCCATGGATAGAAGGGGAGGAGCAAGAAGTGCTGATGAGAGAGCAAAGAGAGAGAGGAGGAAGATGAGTGTGAGTGTGACATTTGAGTCCCACATTTTTTTAAAAAAAATGTTTTTGTGACTAGGCATGTGCACTTGCCACTGTGGATAAAACCACTTCCAAAACGACTACATGGGGTTATTTGCGCTGGTTTTGAAAATCCGAACGACTGAATAACTGGTTTGAGTGTATGGGGTATCTAGACGAAGGGTCATAGTTCATTGTATAATGTAGACTTTTTATATAATGGACAGTTTGACTTTGCATGATTTGCTAAACTATACTTGATTATACATCAATCAAAAAAAATAAAATTACTATCATTGAAAAATACTTTCACATCCAATCACAAAATCTATATATCATTAGACAAATTATTAATCAAACATTATAAAGTTTGAATTTTAAAATGCATGGGCGCCTTAAAAAAAGGGAAGGAATACTAAAAAGCCCATAACCATGCAAACATGTATCCCAAAATGAAATAAAAAGAAAAAAGAAAAATGAGCGTAGACATGCAAGATAGCCATGGTGACGGGCTGCTGAACTTCTCCCTATACTCTCGGGTAAGGCCTGTCGTTTCTAAACACGGAACGTTTTGATTTACTAAGCCTTCTTTTAACCCAAAACTAAATAATTCACGTTACAAAGCATGACATTTTAAAATACATCGACACATGCAGAGACATATTTATCATATATGAGCATGTCATTAGCATATGGAGTGACATATCGAAACGTCAGTTTTTTTAAAATAAAAGGATAGAAACTCTGTCATTATATGAAAATAAATAAATACAGAAAAAGGAAAAAAATTCAAAGCACCAAATACACGGCAGCGCTATGCTGCCAACTCGGCCGAGAGCTTGTCCGGTCTATCCCAATCAGCTTGGCCTTCCCAGAGCTTCGGTCGAGCTGCCTCGGAGCTCCATGGTTAGCCAGCGTTTACGAGATCCACGGTCGCTCTCTCACTCACTAAGCTCGTCATGCCCTACTGTCACAACCGATCGCAATCATCTTATTCATCTCGACATAGCTGAATTGATACAAGCAAGCGGGTTAGGGCTTGAGAGAAAGGGGATCAGGAGGGAGGAAGCAGCTAGAGGAAGAAGACAGCAGAGCGGACGAAGGGCTTGGTTCCTTTCCATTTCCTAAATACTTTTTGGATCCACTACAGCGTTTTGACACCCCGGCTAGCCCAACTCAGCGACACAAGCTAGCAACTCACTCCGGCCAACATTGACAAGTTATTTTTAAAATCATGTGTGGATAATAATCTAAAAAGTTACGTGGCTTCAGGAGACTCGTTTTAAAAAAATGGTTTTGAGATCAACAACACTGAGTGCAGCCTGCGAAGCGTAGGTCACTATATACAATTGTACACAGCGTCGAAGGAAATGTCATTATACTGTTAAACAAACATATCACCATTGAAGGTTAAAGCGAAACCATAGCTGAACCGACGTCAGGAAAATTATAGACAACTACAGCATGGCAACTAGGTTCAAAGAAGGGTAAAAAGCATACACGACACTGTAGAGTTCCTTTGGACAGCAAGCGGCGGCGGCATGGGGCGGCTGCAGAGGCGTCGGCATGGTGTCGGCGGCGTGGGAAGGCGGCGGCGACATGGGGCGGCTGCGGCGGCTACGGCGACGGATTTGCAGATCGGGAGAGGGGGGAGAGGGGCAGATCGAGAGAGGGGGGGGAGAGGGGCAGATCGAGGGAGATCGGAGAGAGATGGAGGAAGATGAGACGCTGACATGTGGAACCCATATTTTCTACCATATTTTTTCATGTATTTTGTTCAAAATTCTCTCCCAGCTCGAATAATGGCATCTGTGCACATTTTTTATGTTTATAATGACGTCTAAAATATTAAGGACTCTACGATGGCATTTCTATCCGAAGGGAACTCTACGATGGCATGCATGCTTTTTTCCCTTAAAAAGGGATCCATAGACCGAGGCAGTCATGCCATTAGAAAGGAGGCAACTCACATATAACAAAAGAAATCATTCATGAATACGATCCACAGTTTCCTGGCAATATGTAGCTGTATAGATAAACTGTCGAGACAAGGTACTGTAGGTATGTAAACCTCAACATCAAACTGGCATGTAGAACTCAACTTCAAACTGGCATGTAGAAGGGCGACTACATACATATCGATCAAGCTGCAACCGTTGCATCACTTAAACAAGGAACATAATTCTAGCATGCCAAAATTAGACTAGCTAAAGCAAATTTAGAGTTGCATTAAGCAGAGGACATGGTCTAGGCTTCAACATTCTCTGCTAGGATCGCCTGCCCAGGGGCACGCAGGGAGAGGCGACCATGGACACCAAGCAGCTGCACAATGCCAAAGGAAGGAACAACATCAGACTGTGTGGCAGATTGCATAAGGTATTCATACTACCAACCAACAAAGGAACACTATTCGATTTTAACTTCTTAGATTCTACACAGCTGTGTAAAATAGAGCCACTGAACTAAGTGCAAACATCTAAGATGTTGGAGGTATGAAAAAATATTCATCACCTTAGCATTGACACCATCAGGCACGATTCTGCCCTCACTCTTGTACTTGAGATACTCAGCACGTGTGAACTTGGTGAAACCCCTGAAAAGTAGAATGCAGATTTAAAATGCCACAAACATATGATTTAAAATGCCACAAACATAATATATTTTGCACGTACCACTTCCTGCTGCGGATGATCTTTTGGCGGCCAGGGAACTTGAACTTGGCACGGCGGAGAGCTTCTTCAGCGTGAATAGCATTATTCTCCTTGCAGCGCACAGAAAGGAGAACCTGACCAATGGCAACACGAGCACAGGTACCCTGGGGCTTCCCAAAAGCACCCCTCATTCCAGTCTGGAGCCTATCAGCCCCGGCACACGAAAGCATCTTGTTGATACGAAGGACATGGAATGGGTGGACCCTGACCCTCAGGTGGAATGCATCCTTCCCAGCATTCTTGGTCATGTACTTATTGCAAGCAATGCGGGCAGCCTCAAGAGCCTCACTGGAGACGTTCTCCTTCTCCCAGCTTACCAGATGAACACAGCAGGGGAACTCATCCACTCCCTTCTTCTTCATCCCAACATCATAGATCCTGATCTTGGGGTCAGGGACACCACGACAGTACCTTGATTTGGGGTACGGCTTGTTCTTGATCTGGCGATAGCATCTGGCAGGTCCTAATCAGACAAACACCAACAAATTACAATAAATCCAACAGTAAACATGTACAGGTCACATAATTATCAACATCCAATTGAGAACCAATATACTCAAGAGACAATGCTCAGTTCAATTCGTCAAACAAAATACTCTGGTCCAATCAGAAAGAAGCCAACATATGTTGCACACATGAGAACACAGTTAATGAGTTACAAAAGCAGCCTTCATAATTTACATTTCAAAAAAAAGTGCTTATCGTAATGAATATTTCATAGCAAGTTGCTGAAACAAACGCCTATTTCATAGTCTATAAGAATGTTCCTGCTTACATAAGTACAAAAGCTAACACAAAGAATTTTAAAGGAAATAACAAGATAATCATGGCATGATAGAGGCAAAAGCATAAGGAAAAACCAACTTAATACATCACCAATTTTCTACCATAAACAGAGTATCTACAAATATCAGGAAGCCCAGAGCCCTAACAAGTAAAATGTCTACAGAAGTGCATACAAAAGATAAAAATTGCATTACTTACATAATCAGAAACAACCACCACCCAGAATACACAAGGCATTGTTCAAAATTCAAATTAGCCCACCTTAGGTCTTGGGGATACTACTACCGATTTTTTTGATATTCCACACTGGCACAACATAATTGCATGTTTTGCGGTATAATCATCATAGCAATATAGCAAACATCAGATTTTACACCTAATCACACAGATAAATCTTAACTACTGTGAAAGGGACACCAAAATGATATAACAAATCACTCAGATTGCTCCTATTTTATCAGAATTTGCGCAAACATGCGCAAACATGGATCGTGTAACATTGTCTAGCTCACATCAGAACCTCTACAAAGGCTGAGACCACAATTGACACAATTCAAAAATTAAACACGGATATAGTAAAAACCCAGCATCCTAATGAAAAATTAATGCCCCAAAAGAATTACTTTTCAGACTATCATAGCATCCATCCAAATATCCAGTACTAATTTACACCCACACCTAAGTCGCATACGTGCAGAGAAGCTAAGCACCGGAAATCCATCCCCGGAATACTAATTTACAACCACACCTAAGTCGCATGCGTGCAGAGAAGCTTAAGCACCGTAAATCCACCCCCGAAATACTAATTTACAACCACACCTAAGCCGCATACATGCAGAGAAGCTTAAGCACCGGAAATCCATCCCCGGAGCAGGACAAACAGCTAAGAGCCCAACTCCCTCGCGACCGGCCGGAAGATCGGCGGCCGCCGGGGACGGGGAGGCAAGCGCAGCGAGATTACCCACGGACTAGGCACGAACGCACAGCCGCAGCCAGACAAGAGCGAGAGAAGGAGGGGTTGGGTGAGGCGAGGGAAGGGAAGGGAAGGCAAGGCAAAGGAAGGGACGCGAGGCGGCGAGCATACTTCTCCCCATGGTGGACGCAGCGGAGGCGGCGAGACAGCGGCGAGGCGGAGGCGGCGAGACAGCGGCGAGGCGGAGGCGGAGGAGACGGCGGCGACGGCGAGGTGTAACACCTGGGAGGAATGGAGGGGGCTAGGTCTAGAGGGAAGCGGGCGGCTTATATAGCCATGGGGAGAGGGGGGAGTGGCGTGTGCGCATGCGTGAGCGTACGGGTGTGGTGGGCTTTGGCTTCGGGCCCAAGTTGTGTGGCTGCGGTCAGAATGGATCAGGCCTACCAAAAGCCCATGTGAACGCTCAAGAAAAGCAATCACGTTTGCTGTGTGATTTGACTTTTCCCGTTGTACGAAAAAAAATTAGCAAAACAAATAACAAATTTCGGAAACGCTACTGTACGGATCCCACAAGCATTTTTTTATTTTGATTGCCATAATTTTTTACTAGTTGCTCTAATCCACAGACCGTTTGCACCAACGTGTTCCTCGTATTTTTACGAACAAAATAAGATGTATGTTGCCATATAAATCCACAAACTTATCTGCAGAAACTTGGGTTTCATACTCGTTAAACTTTGTCGAACTGTCAAGTTTCATCCAACTTTTTTTAAGTTTCAATAGGTTTCATCCAAGTTTCATCAAGTTTCAACAGGTTTCATACAAGTTTCATTAGGTTACATCAAAGTTTCATTCAAGTTTCATCAGATTTCATTAGTACACGACCAAATTTTACTAGTATAAATGTAAGTTTTATAAGTGCCTTCTCCTAGGTTCACATCAAAAAAATGAAAAAGTGAAAAAAAATCAAAATATTTAAAAATATTTAAAATGGGTTGCTCTCGATTTTAGAAGAATTATGAAATTTATTCCACACATTTTGAACACTGTTTGAATTTTATACAAAAATCAGAAGTTTAATTAAAAATTTGATCAATTGCACGGCTAACAACTCCGCACTTGCATCTGATGCATGCGGGAGCGCGGGGCTGCGTCGGATGCGCGCGGTGCCGGCGATCGGACGGACGGCGCTGGTCCAGCGCTGGAGCGTCCGGATGGACATCTAACGCCTGGCACTCGCCAACAAATTTACCTTAGTTTCATAAACCACTTCAGCTAAAAAACCCCTAGATAAAAATAAGAAATTTCAATAACATCCTCAATGGGGCTAAACAAAAAAACCGAAAAATCTCCACACCCTTTCCTGACGTTGGCGTTGTAGGTGAAAGACGCCAGATCAAACGGTAGCGCAACTCCCATCTCTTCTAGCCAACAGACCATAGGGGGCAGGAGCCGAGAAGGAAATCAAAATCACCAGTGTAAGAGTTAGTAGTTGTTGACTGTCGGCGTAGATTTGACTAGCCACGCAGATATGTTGCAACAGAATTAACATGAAAGTGGGACTAGCTTTTACAAAGAGCTTGCAAGGAGTTATTTTTTAAAAAAAAAACACAAAGCGAAGTTGAATCCACATCTGATAAATTCGATGGCAGTTCTAAAATTCTGGCCCTGCGCTGGGGATAACTTGATGGCATGTCTATCGAGTTGCTGACGGTTGGTGCACTTGGAACGTACCCTCGTTTTTTAGCTTGCAGAAGACCTATGTCGGTAATTATCCATAGTGAATATGAATGTATTCTCACATTGGTTTCAGACAATAGTCAGCTGTGAGCTGAGCTTTGCTCAGTTGGTCAGCACTGAGGGTTGCGGTGCGGGGGATTTTCTCCCTAGCTCCTCCCGTCTGCCAAAAAAAAAAATGTCAGCACCAAGAAGACCACTTGAGCTCGGTGGGTTGTTGCATCTACGATTATGGATTCCAAACAGCAATCAAACAATCGTTTTGCACTCAAAAACCGCTTGAAACGTGAAAACCAAAATCAAATTTTAAATAGGAACATAATTTTTTTATAATTTTTTTCAGCGAAATTCAATTTGGCTTGAACCTGTTTAAGTCAAGAGCCACTCCCGTGGCATTGAACTTGAATTGTTATTTTTGGAAAATTTGGGTCAGTAAGTCGGAAACACATTAATTTCATCAAGGAGTTACAAGGAGTCAAGCTTAAACAAGGCGAGGCCTAGCCCAACTAGGTAACCACACGAGCCGGAGGAAAGCTTGGTTTTGAGCTCGCCCATAGCTCAATATGGCTTGTGAGGCCTTGCGAGCTCGGTCAACAGATACTGGCGTTGGGGAATCAAGATATTCAAGGGCTCGGCCACAGGAAGACTTGAGGTTGAGCATTTGAGGATCTATATTGGGTTGGGGCAGGCAATAATCGTAGACGAACATGTAGGCCTTATTACTAGTAGTGATGAATTAGACTGGCACATGCACACCCGCAAATCCATGAGCCACGAGCAAAACCATAAGCGTCATCCTTAAGCTCTAATAGTATTTAGAAAAAAAGTTCAAGCTCGGCTTGTAGCTCGAGCAGAGCCAAAATCGACCAGTTTGTGAGCTGAATTGCTAGCCCTAGTGGTGCTAACCCTGCCGCCAGCTCACCAACTTCAAAATCAGGTATGCTAACAAAACTTATCAGAGAGGCAAATAGAGGGTGAGGCAAGAGGAGGATAGGACCTAACCAAAATCCAGCTATTTCCCTCGCCACCACCGACCGCTAGCCTCCAAGTTGAGTTGTTGCCAATGTGGTGGGGGATGGCAGATCTCGGTTTGGGGGTATAGCCTTAGGTGTAGCAGCAGTATAGGGTTAGTTGCTTCATCTTTTGGTCGGCGCATCGGTGGAGGTAGTTTTGTTGGGCGTCGGGAGCTTCGGTGATGGTTCCTCGGGCGATGATCTCGATGTCGACGATGGTGGGAAGATCGCATAGCTGCTTCATGCTCTACAGGACGTTTCCTCATGCTTGCCGATAATAGTGGTAAGTGGTCCAGACCTTGGCGGTGGTGTTGCGATGACCATAGGTGGCGGCATTGCCAAAGCTACATTATTAGTGGGAGCCGTGATTATATAGAGTTGGTTTCTAGCTTGGGTGACGGCGGTCTCAAAGATGACTAGCAACATGATGCAATGGTTCTTCTTTGGCTCCATTCTACAAGTTGGCATCCGGCACAAATTGCCAAGCTTCCATGTCATTCCTTTATTTTGATCTTTGTATCTATGGACACGTTTGTTTCACAACCATCGTTTACCTTACTAAATTTTGGTGCGCCCTTTCCCTCTCCCTCTTTGTCTCTCCCTCCCTCTTCCTTTCCTCGGTTCCTCTACCCTAACTCCCACGGCAGCCATGCTCCTCCCTGCCTCCCTCGATGGTCGTGCTTCTCTTTAGCGGTCATGCTCTGCTCCTTTCCTCCACTTCTTCTGAAACCAGATAAACCGTAATTTTTATAAAGGATTTTTATCATGTATACCATTACGAAGTTAAGAGATATCACAACGGCCATCATAAAATCACTATTATTATAGATGCCATTATAAAATGTCGCTTAGTTTCATGTATGCCATTATGCGCACTATACACTGGAAAATACGCACCTGACAGCCGGGTCCCACATGTCATCCTCTCACCTTCTTCCTCCTCCTCCCTTTCCACGCCAATCTGACCCAACTCCGGTGAGCTCTCCTCCGGCGGTGGTGCGGCAAGCTCCTTCGAGGCGGCACGGCGACGACAGCAGTGACCTCGCAGCAACGGGCAACAATGAGCTCGTGGTAAGGAGGCGGCGGCGGAGGCAGGGGAGGAGGCAGTCGATGTCGCGGCCAGTCCCCGTGGCGGGCGATAACAAGCTCACCTCCCCCAAATTTGACGGAGGCGGCGACAGAGGTGGAGGTGGCGGCGGTGACAGAGGAGGAAGAGGCGGCGGCGGCGTGGCCAGTCCCTGCAGCGAGCGGCGGCAAGCTCGCCTTCCCCCCCAAATCCGACGGCGGCGGCAGAGGAGGAGGAGGAGGGCGGCGGCGGCAGCAGAGAAGGAGGTAGGCGGCGGCGGCTTCACAGCGAGCTCCCCATGGATGGAGAGAGGAAGGAGGAAGGGGGTGAGCGGATGACATGTAGGACCCAGCTATCAGGTGCGTATTTTTCAACGTACTTCAATCCCTTGTACCTATATAATCCCCATAATGGTATACATGAAACTAAGCAACACTTTATGATGGCATCTATAATAATAGCAATTTTATAATGGCCATTGTGATCCAGCTTAACTTCGTAATGGGATACATGATAAAAATCCTTTTATAAATGATAACACAAAAGGAACAGATACAACAGCCAGGAAAAAACACGCACAGGTAAATATGAATTCAGCTGGGCGGTAAGAATGAACAAAACGGTTCTAGTTTTTTGCTTTTAAACAGGTCGTCTCACGATTGCACACAATTGTACGACAAATGCATCCCATGGACTTTGCAAAGTAACCTCAACAAGAATAAATTCTTCCTACTATAGAAAGTGTGGAACAAGAATCCTACTCGTGTAAAAACCTGTGGACAATGCCTATAAATAGTAATCAGCTCAGCAATCAAAACAGGAGTAACTGGCACAAGCAGCACAGGTGAGGCGAAAACAACCATTTCAGCATGATTACAGGCCCCATCTGATAATTGGTCCAATACATGATAACATGAATGTACGGTTCCTACAGCATCCTTGCAGTGAAACATTGAGCAATGTACTCTTGCTCTCTGATTGTCCGGAGTCCTGCTAAATGACAAAGTAAAGACCCCATGTTACTAATAAAGCCTTCCAAGGGACCTTTTCCAAAAAGGAGGCTCAAGGGGATGGGCCAGATAAGGATAAAAAATCACCTACAGGTCACAACAAACTTCTCTATTTAGTATTTACAGATAAGAATAAGATAACAATCTTCTATATTACAAAATGGCTAGATCAATATGTTCCCCAGTGTTATTGCTTTCTCCATGATGCTTCATCAACAAATCTGCGGAATTGAACCGCAAGTTCTTGGTAGAACTTTACATCTGATGGCTTCATTCTGCTGATTGCATACTTGAAATGTCTATTTGCTACTTCTGGAATATCAAAGTTCTCCTGAGAAAATAAACAGTTCATCAGGGAGCTTCTGCAATTGTTCTGTGAAAATACATTCATGTACCATAAGGGGAATGAAGAGGTGGCATACATCAAGTGCAGCAATAGCAGCTTCCCTGCAGGCAAGCTTTATATCGGCGCCAGTGTAGCCCTCTGTAAGTCTGGCAAGTTCGTTTAGGTTGACATCAGGACTACATGGCATGCAGCGTGTATGGATCCGGAAAATATCCTCACGATCAGTTTCATCTGGTGGCTGCACATCAAGCAGCCTATCAAAACGACCTAATGCACACATCATTCATAAAGTCAAACCAACAGATAATACGAAGCAATGCATTTGTAGTTCAAGCACTGTAAATGAATAAAAGTTCATAATCCATATGGTTGGGTAAACAACCTGGTCTCAAAAGTGCAAGATCGATTTTGTCAGGACGATTTGTAGCTGCAATTACAGTAACACCAATTCTTTTGTCCAAACCTGTTGCAATCAAACAGTAGAACCCAAAGAAGTTTCAGATGCAAATAGGGAGTATTGATTAGCCAACCATTGACTAGAAACATCATATAAAATACTTTGCTCCCCACAACCAAAGGCCTAAGTGACTCTAAACGATTGCTCTGTTGGTGAAGGGTGCTTGAGCATATTAAATTGTTTCCTGAGCAATTACCCGCCTGTTTTTGGAGTAACATCATGCATCAAGATTAAAAATTACCATCCATTTCTAGTAGCAGCTGACTGAGGACCCTATCGGCAACTGATGTGCCATCATTTTCATGACCGCGAGTTACTGCAAGCCCATCTATTTCATCAAAAAACAATATTGCTGGTGCATTAGCTCTTGCCTTTGCAAATAGTGATCTCACTGCCTTTTCAGAATCACCAACCCATTTGCTGAACAGTTCAGGACCCTTAACTGCAAGGAAGTTGAGCTTTGCTTCAGAAGCTACAGCACGGGCCATCAATGTCTTACTGCAACCTGGCGGCCCGATCATCAACAGCCCTCTAGGAGCCTGAATACCTATGCGTTCAAATGCTTCAGGGCATTTCTGTGGCCATTGAATGGCTTCAATTAACTGCTTCTTGACTCTGGCTTGGCCACCAACATCTTCCCATCGTACCTTCGGAAGCTCAAGCATTACCTGTACAGGAAATGATTGGGTCATTAACATTTTCTTATGCACTACACATCAAATTTTGACCGATATTCTGTTTATTCCCAAAAGATAACAACAGGTACATACATCCATGAAACACACAAACAAACCAAATTAAAAGCACCTTACACTCAACGGAACTGTTATGACAAAATTTTATTAAATCAGTTTGCAACTTCTATAAAGTTTTAATTGCTCATCAATTGTTAGTGAATTGAAATGTTGTCATAAGCACATAAAAAAGAGAGAGAAATGTTGACTGACAAACCAGAAAGTGTTACGACAGAAGCCAACAGCATGTTCATTAGGGCAGAGATCACAAAAGAAAGCACTAAATACAGTGCTGGATACAAATGATACCTCACGCATTGCACTTGGTCTAACTTTCATTTTAGCCTTCTCAAAGTCCTCAGCAGTCACTGACAAAAGCGTTCCATTTTTCTTATTGCCAGGCCCACTACTTTCACTGTTGTCGTCCCTACTGGAGCAGGGCGAATCCTCCAATGACATGGTTAACTTTGAGAGAGATGATGACAATGAGCTTATATCCTCTTTTAGGATGATATAACGGCGAAGAGCACTCAATGCAGCCTCATTGCAGAGTGCAGCTAGATCAGCTCCCACAAATCCATGAGTGGCCAAAGCAAGAGACTCAATTCCCTCAGAAGAGAGAGAGTGGCGAACTCCAGCTAGAAGGTTGTTAAGTATGTCCAGCCTCTGTCCTGGAGATGGTACTCCTGCAAGTACACAATTAAACAACTTTATTTTAGATTCAACGATTTGTTAACCAGACTACCATGTCATATAAAAAATTCAAACCACTGACGTCCACATTGTAAGTGATATAATTTATACAAATAAACATGACCAACCCAGTTGGAAGAGGTTACAAACAGTAGGTTCTAAAGAAGTGTAAAAACAAACCACATTGTTGGATGACACCTATTAGTATGTAAAAGTTTTTCTTCAGAAAGAACTGATGATGCAAACAAACGCATTCCTTAGCAACATTTGTTTAGGCCCTAAATGCATGATGTTACTGTTAAGAGTATTGTAGTCATATGTGTTTTGTAGGGGTAGTTAGGTCCTTTCCCATCTCTTGGGTCCACTTTTGTACTCTATATATTGCCCTTTGGGTTGTTCAATAGATATCCAACCATTGCACACACACTCCCCTCTCTAAATCTAACAGTTACTACATCTTCATGTATTCTGCACGTCAACAACTGAAAGAGCAAGATATAAATGTAAAATATATTGCATCCACATCTTTAAATTTGAAAATACTAAGTACATGAATAACATAAGAGCTTTCTACCTATTTCAATTTGCTCATCAAATCGACGACGCAATGCAAGATCAATACTATCAGGCCGATTCGTAGCAGCGATCAAGAGAACACGATCACTAGGGTGTATATCATCCAGTTTTAACAAAGTAGCTACCATTCTAAGAGATAACTCCTCACTCCCATCCTTCCGTGCTGGCGCAATTGCATCCAGTTCATCAATAAATATCTAAAAGGAATGAACAAACATGTGATTAATCCATGATACTGTGACGGTGGTAACATGCCGTAGTAAAAAAACTAGTTAAGACATTATATGCTTCCTCTCTGTAGTACGGAAACTGTTGGCCACATACTTTAAATATATAAACTTGCTAATTAGAACAGTAAATACTTGTATGTTTGTCCTGATGTCAATGTAACCGTGCAACTGCTAACAGGGAATGAAAGTAGTGTGCGTGTGCGTGTGTGTGTGTGTGTAAAAGGAACTTTTTAATTGGGAAAGAAATTTTCCTTTTAGTTTTTTATTTGATTACATAAAAACCAGGTTAGTGGTTAGTTTCACTTAAAATGGAATAAAGCAAATAAAGTAAAGGTGGAGATGCTCCTGAAGATGAGCACTGAAACATTAATGTATAGTCAAAAGCATTTTTTTAGCTAAACACTTTGTATGCTTAAAGGATGAAGCTATCTTTATGTGTCATAGGAGAATGGCAAAATGAAAATTTTAGAATATGTACTCACACATAGTTACATACAGTAAAACTTTCAGAATCTGCAATAATAATCCATAAGGGGCATATTGCTTTATAAAAGAGGAAATGATGGTATAGCATAGTCAAAATAGAGTGGTTATAGTTTCCAGTGTAGATGATCATATGAAATAGTGAGAAGAGTAGAAAGTTTGGTTAAGTTTGGGTACGTCAATTTAGGGAAAAGAAGAAAGAATATCTTAAGAGCAGCATAGCACATCAAAACATGGCATCCTGGATTCCACAATGTCAAAGTACTCCCCAAAACTCTCAATATGTGGTACCAAACCTTTCATGGTCAGATAACTACCTGAGACTGTATCATTTATTCCATTTGTAGACAGAGGTCTCAAAAGACAAGTCATAAAAAATTATTCCTTTTCCACTGCGTGTAATACAAAAGGAACAGTAATTTTGTGACTTATGGTATCTAGACTCCTAAAAAGATAACTCCACCAGACATTTCAAGCATAGTTTGCATGACAGTAAAAGGAAGTAGCTGAGCATTAGAAGAAAATCTGACCAAAGAAGGTGCAGCTAGCTTAGCTTTACTGAAAACATCATACAGTGTCTGCTCACTTTCGCCATAATACTCACTAATGATCTCTGGTCCATTAATCGTAAAAAGGTTGGCCCCTGCATCATAGGCGCAGAAAGAAGCAAGCGAGGTTTTCCCTGTTCCAGGTGGTCCATGTAGAAGAACACCTTTGTATCTAAATTTGACCCCTGTACTACTGTACATATCGCAAATCAATCAACATGTTACTGAGTAATATAACAAAATTTAGATCAGAAGTGGGAAGGGTGTATACCTTGCCAAACAAATTTGATCGGTCAGTGAAATTGAAATGATTTCTTTTATCTGTTCTGACTCTTTAGATAACCCACCAAGTCTTGATGTGCAAGTGGACCCTTCTTTTCTTGTATCATGCATGTCATAATTGGCTGGCAAGGCTGACCTTTCTGAGCCAGGCTCCTCTGAGCACAATGAACAAGAAAGATGAACTTTTGTGGTACTGTCGACAAGGAATGAAACTGGGGCTTCCACCGATTTAGCAGAAACCTCCGCATTGAACAATGCAATGTCTTTCTCATGCATTGCATCAAGAGCAGAACCACCTAATTCTGCTCCCATGACTACAAACATAGACAATTTCCCACACATTGAAAGAGAGACATAGTTTCCTTTCAATAAGTGCCTACCATTGAGCCATCGTGTTGCATAAGTCTGCAGCAACGCATTAACTTTCTCATCTGCTAATGCTGATCTTGCAGTTGTTGGATCTAAGCGCAATGAAGAGCCACTGTTTGATAAAACATCATAGGCTTCATTCCTGTGTAGCGGAGTGGAGGGTATCTTCTTGGGTGACTCCATAAACGTCCCATTTCTTACAGGACGGAGATCAGACTTTGATTCAATGTGGCTCGAAGGTCCAGCTTTCGGTGGAACTAGACTAAGGTTAAGACTCTTACATTTTATCACCCGTAAAATGTCAATACCATCAGTTTGTTTTGGGATTTGAGATGTGTATAGGGTGCTAATAAACAAAGAACAACCTACTGAAGGGTATCCGAGGATGCAAGCAAGATCCCAGGAGAGTTTGATGTCATTCTTTTGAACCTAGTAAAACAGCCCAACCAAAACCTTTTACAGTTTGAAATTCTCAGCATTTAGATAACAAGAGAGGAAAACTAGAAAAAGCACATACATCGCGTGAGGGGAAAACTGTGGCAACCACAAAGTATCTCCCAGCTTCGTTACACATGAGACTATCATCCACATCAAGATCAAAGAATCTGTTACACTCCTCAAACAAACTATCAAATGGGAAGCCATCTAGCTGCTCGCTGCTTGAAATTAGTGATACCTACAAACATTGCAAAGACCTCGGTTTAGTTATCCAAAACAACACACATATTCTAGTTAGCCAGTCTGTTTGTACTTCACTGGAACTCATGGAGCCCCTGAAGGTCAAGTATGTTAGTTTGCACTTTGCAGTCAGGATACAGAATTCACACACATAATTTGGTCCAGACAGTAGCACCGCACAAGTTGGTTGAAATATACTGGAATCACCACTAATTGCTAAAGGAAGCCAAAATTTGGCTCATACATCAAGTATTTTGTGTCATATGATGAATTCGACTTCTTAAGCACAACACATATCTAAATTTCATAAACAAGTTGCTACAGCATCAGAGCGCAAATGTATCACACTAAACCAATGAACCCTTGAACCAATGGCAGCAGCATAATATCATGGGGTGATACTAAACGGAGTCATGATGGATCAGATTTACCAAAAAAGGTATGGCGATTATTCAAAAGAAAAGGTTTGATACGCAAAATTCTTTTTTTTTTTCTTCAAACGGTGGCACGCAAAGTCTAGAGGAGGGGGAGCTTACGGAGACAACGCACCCAGGCCGCAGCCCGGCGGCGACCATGGCGGGCTCGGAGAGCCAGAGCCTCCCTGGGCCGCCGCGGCTCGCGCCCCTGGGGAACACATCGGCAACGGTGCCGGAGAAGTAGCCGGCGCCGCGGCGGGGCACGAGTGCGGGGTACCGCGCCGCCGCCGCAGCGGCGGCGGATGGGAGATCGAGAGTGGCCCCACCTCCGCCGCCGCCACGGCCGCGGGTGGGCGGGGTGCGAGGGGACGGCTGAGGGGACGCCGGCGTCTGCTTCTTCTTCCCTTTCGGAGGCATTCTGGCGGCGGCGGCTTCTCACGCGTCTGCTGCTTGTTGAGGTTTGGTAGGGTTTAACGTGTAGGCTAGCTTGCAAGGCTTCAGCTTGCAATCGCGAGAATCCACAGCGGTCACTGTATAATACTCCCTTCCATCAAAAAGTAGTCGCCGTTGACCTTTGTACATGTATTTGACCATTCGCCTTATTCAAAAAAGTTATATAAATATTATTTATTTTATTATGATTTGGTTTATTATTAAATTATTTTAAGTATAACTTATATTTTTACATATTTGAACTAATTTTTTGAATAAAACAAATGGTCAAAAATATGTCCAAAAGTCAACGGCAACTTCTTTTTGTGACTGGAGATAGTATAATATATGTAGCTCAGCTCAATGCCCGAGTAAGACAACTATAAAATACCGTAGCTCAGCTCAGTGGCTGACGAAAGAAACGAATCTTTTATATTGCAATATAAATTGTGAAGAAAATTTTTAAGAAAAGATAGATAGAGTATGTAATAATGAAATAGAGTATGGGGATAGAGTGACCGATGAGGATGCTCTTATACGTCCAACACTATTTACACTTGTTTTACTATTTATTTTTATGTCTTTCTCTTATATTTTATTCACTTCAATACTAGGACATCATAACTTAGAACCCACTCGATAAGTCCCTAACTACTAGATTTTTTTTTCATGCATGTCATTATCAAATGCCCTTTATATCATAAATGTCATTATAAAGGCAAAAATATTATACATGCCATTAGAAAGTGTGTTTTTGGTTGCTCTGCACGCGCCAAACGGTCCGGGACATTGTCTGGCGCAGGGAACATTCTAGTCCAAAGGGGTGTACCGGCTGCCTTCGCTTGCGCATGATGATCTGGTGTCCAACGCAGCGGGCGATTGTGTCTAAGGAGTGCGCTTTCTGGCTCTCCGCATGTCAGAGGGTCCGATGTGACTCGTCTAGCGCCTCGAATGGCCGTGTTGATAGGGTGTGTCTACTGTTGGATCGTCCGCCATGTCAGACGATCCAGTAGGGCCATATACGTTGGACTGTCTAGTAGTGTCGAACTGTCCAACGTACATTCTCAGTTGTGCCCAAGGGCTAGTTTTTGGGTGGCTTCTATTTAAGCTTGAGGGATGGCCTTAGGCTCTTTTTGTCGGCCTTTGGCCTCAATGACTTATTTTTAAGCATGAAAAACTAGAGTTTGGAGCAAGAGAACAAGCTTGAGAAAGTGAGTGGTAGGATCTTCGTGCTTGGTGGGATCTAGATCAAGTTCATTTCCATCATATTAGTCAAATTCAAGATTGGACAATGGAGCTTGGTGACATCTTAAGGAGCTTGTGAAAGGACCAAATCATTGTGAAGACCAAAGTCTGTCCACCGGAGGGGTAAAGGGCTACCACGAGTAAAGAGGAGCGATGTCCCTCTTTGTGAGGGATGCTCCAACAGTCTTAGAACCTTGAGATAAATTCTACACACTATTTACTTCCTTACACTTGTTATTTACTTACTTGCTCTTTGTTCTTGCGTGCATAGGAGTAGAAAGTTTTAATCTTGCACTAACCTCAAGAAAATTATAAGGATTAAAACTTGCTTTAAAAGGTTTCTTTAAGACCTCAAGAAAGCGGTTTGACATGGCTGCCACATGGTTACAATCATGTTAGCAAAACCACTTAAATGTGACAGCCATGTCAGCAAAACCATTAGAGAAAATGACCTTGTGATGCGTTTTGATTTGGTTTTACAATTTTCAGTACAAAAAGTAGACCAAATCATAGTTTAGAGGTATTCTACAACTGTGTTACAGTTTAAATACCTAAAATGAATTTATTCCATAATAAGATCAAATTGTATGGTAATGATGAAGTTACATACAACAGATGTTACAGCCCGATGATAAAAAAGAACAAACATGACATCAGTGAAATTTGCTAGAAGATTTTCTGTATTTAATGGAGCTGAGACGTTTGACAGCAAGGGGTCTTCGACCCGTCTGATTTTGTTTGCTACATTCTTTAGTTCAATCTGAAGGGGGCTCTTTCCTAAAAGAAAAACGTCTGAAGAGTGCTCAACTCAAGCATTATCAGTTGAGATCTTGCCCTTCTTGACACTACTGGGGATTGATTGTCCGTTGGAAAGATCTGAGGGATTTTTTAACATTTAACTTTTTAAAAAAATTTGAAATAAAAATATTAATTTCTTGTTTTATGAAATTTAAAATAGCCTTCTCCCATCGGTTGGAATGTCAGGACGGAGTAAGAGCATCCACATCTGCTACTCCATCTCCACCCTCTATTTCACTATTAGAGTGTCCCTCTATCCTTCCCTCTAAATTTCCTTCAGACTTTACACTGCACTCTAAAAGATTCCTTTCTGACATCAGACACTCTATCCAGAGCTACAGTATTATAGAGTGCCTGCTACGGATGCTCTAACCCGCCCTTTGATTTTGCAGGATTTACTTGGGAGGACAACCCACCGTTTTGATCGGCGGGATTAAGCCGGGAGACATTTCCTATCATTTCATACAATGGGTTACCGATGCGGGGATAACCCGTCGTTTGGATTGGTAGTTTTATTCGGATGTTTTGGTCCGCTAGTTGGAACGGCGGGATGGCCTTAATTTTTAATGTTAAATTGTATGTAAACTTTTATTCAAAGTTTGTGCATTGGGGCGGTTCAAATATTGTTGTGTAGTCTTAGCAGTTTTGTCTCATGGTCAATGGTGTTGTATCTGACACCATTGGCAGTGCAAGCTGCACATATTTTGACTCAGAGATCAGGACCACATGACAGTGCATATAGGCTTTCACAAACATCTTTTGGCTTTTCCTTACGTAGCTTTGCAATCTGTGATTAAAAAACATTAAAGGTCATCTCATAATTGTAAATTCATAGACACACGTAATTAACAATGCAGACACATAAGTAACAATGCATTGTTGTTTCTCACTTACATGACTCCTAAACCATTTAAAAAATCTTTTTGAAGCCTTTTTCTAACACCATCAACATCATGTGCCTCTTCTTTCTTTATCTCTTCTTTTAACATGCTAGATAACATGTATAATTAGATTGAACATTAGAAAAAAAATATTATGGTAAAAAATAAGATTGAACCAAGAAAGAATCAGAATGTATGAGTACTCACCTCACATAGGGTTCAATCTCTTCACAATTATTCAGCACATAGCAAATAAGTTTTTTCATCACTTCATCCTTAAGATATGTGACCTTGTCGGTTCCTTTGAGTTCAACACCATGTATAAAAAACTTCGCCATCTGGTGGTCCATCTCCATTATGGATGTCTTGATTAAATCTAGTTTCAACGTCATCCATGTATCTTGAGCAAAATGTCATTGCCTCATCAGCTACATAAGCTTTGGCAATTGATCCTTCAGGTCTAGCCCTATTTCTCACAAAACCCTTCAAAGTACACAGCCATTGTTCTATTGGGTACATCCATCCGTATTGTACCAGACCTCTAAGCAGTGCCTCATCAGGTAGATGGACAGTCAAATGAACCATCACATCAAAGAAGGCCGGAAGAAATATTTTCTCAAGCTTGCATAGGATTACAAGGATATCTTTTTTTAGACGCTTCACGACATCTATATTTAGATTTCTACTACACAATTCCCTGAAGAAGTTACCCAACTCTGCAATGGCTTCATAGATATCCTTATCCACGAATCCTCGGATAGCAACAGGTAAAATTCTTTAGAGAAGGACATGATAATCATTACTTTTCAACCCTTGAACCTTGCAACCATCTGTACTAACACATCTTGTTAGGTTTGAAGCATATCCATCTGGAAACTTCACTCTTTTAAGAAATTCACACAATGCAACCTTATGTTCCTTCCTCAAAACATAGCGTGCTGGTGGAATAAGAAGTGAATTGCCTTTTTGATGTAAGTGCAAATCATGCCTTATGCCCATGTCCTGCAAATCAAGCCTAGCATTAACCGTGTATTTTGTCTTTCCCTCGATACAGTGCAATGTTCCAAGAAGGTTGTCAAATATATTTTTCTCGATGTGCATCACATCGGAATTATGTGGATTCTTGAAGTCCTTCCAATATGGCAATTTTCAAAGTGCGGCCTTGCGGCTGAATAATTTTGGCTCTTTTGTTTCGCCACGTTTCCTTTTCTTACTTTCATCATGCTTACCCGGTCTGACATCTTTGACCTTCTCTAGCTGCTCCATTATTTCTTCTTTACTAAACTTTCCAGGCTCATCAAGGTTTTCATGGCGTCCATCAAAAGCTAGGCTTCTTCGCCAAGTGTTTGTCTTTGGAAGGTAACGACGGTGTCCAATGTAACATATCTTATTCCTTATTACTCATGACAATGGATCTTTATCGCAGTGAATATATGCGTAATAACCTCTTGTAGTTCGCCCTGACAATGTGCTCAAAGCTGGATAATCATGAATGCACCATATTACTGCAGCACATAGATTGAGGTTTGTAGCGGTATATGCATCATAAGTACTAACACCGTCCCAGAGTTCAAGTAGTTCTTCAATTAGAGGCTCCAAGAAAAATCAAAATCCTTGCCTGGGGACTTTGGACCTGGTATGAGCAAGGCCATCATGCAGTTTGATTGGTCGATGCATGCCTATGGTGGCAGGTTGTAAGGCATAACAAGTACTGGTCACATGCTATATGAGGTGCTCATGTTGCCAAATGGATTAAACCCATCTGTAGCCATGCCAAGCCTCAAGTTTCTTACATCTTCTGCAAACCTCGGATACTTTCTATCGAAGTCTCATGCTTCACCATCAGCTGGATGACTCATTTCATTGTCAACAGGTATTCGCTTGAACTTGTGCCATTGGGTGTCCTCCACGGTTCCTTTCGAAACAAACATCCTCTTCAATCTTGGTATAAGAGGAAAATGTCTCAAAACTTTGTGAGGAACACGCTTGCTACCATCTGCATCTATCCATCTTGATTCACCATAGATTGGGCAATGATCATTGTTGACATATTCCTTCCGAAACAACACACAATTATTCTTGCACACATGGATCAAATCATATCCAAGGCCCAATTCACCAAGATATTTCTTTGCCTCGTCATATGATTTATGAAGATCACACTGTGGGAATGATGAAGACAACAATTTCAACAATGCATTAAATGCTACATTGCTTATCCGATAATATGACTTGATATGAAGCAACCTAACAAGAAAGGATAATCTTGAGCGGTTAGATCCCGGGCAAAGTGGTTGTTTCGCATCTTTTAGCACTCGCAGTGGCAGACATTCTCCACTTTCCTCTGTAGATCTGTACAGCTCTTCTATCAACTCTGGCATTCTGTCATCATCGTTATTAGGTTCATCTACATTGATCCCACCTTGACTATCGGATTCAACCCCATGCTCCTCATGCTCTGGATATTCAATAACTTCTATATCAATTGATTCCCCATGATGAATCCACTTACTGTATGTATCTGACATCCCATATAAATGAACATGATCATAAACTTGTGGTTGAGATCGTAGACTCCGATTAAGACATCTATGGCATGAGCAATGTATCTCAGCATCCTCTGTGTATCGTTCTTGAACAAATTGCATGAATTGTTTGACACCATTCATATACTCAGGGGTGAATTGTTTGCCATGTATCCAACATCTATCCATCTATTCATAAAAATAAAAAGAAAAGAGAACTTAGAATTGATACGACACAAGTTAAAAAAATGTGATTGACAAATATAATTGACAATATAACCTAAAACAGACATGAGTTTTTTTTAATATAATTCAAACCCCCAAATGACTTGTGGTTTCAGCAAGCAAAATAAAATAATCCCAATAATAATAATCACATAAAGAAAACTATGGTACTAAAATAAAGACAACCAACGGTACTTAGTGAATGATTAGAAACATTAACCTCATCCTATTGTAAGGTACCATGCTGAAAAACAAATAGTAGAGCAATTCTTAAAATAATTTGATAGAATTCTAGCATATACTCAGGAGTATCAAAGTAAATAGACAGAACAAATAACATGTACGCCATACTTGAATCCTGTTTAAAAGAAGTAATGAAGCCCTCAAATCAACTAGATTAACGCACAGATTGATTTCAGCACAAGAGGGTGCCACAATGTGCAAAAATACAGTCTTCCAAACTGCAAGGTATTTGAAAATTCCCTACCAGAGTTGATAATAACTTTCACTAAGCACTGGTTAAAGCACTATGAAATTAATTGGTTCTAAATGGAATTGCAAGTTTGTACAGATATATTAGGTTTTTAGCACTTAAGCTTAATTACACTAGATTTTTTTACATATAGCAGGCAATATCATATTCAAATTGATATCACCAAATCAAGATTTATTAAGATATGAGATGGTATCAACCAATAGATCTAAGTTGAAGACTATATCAGTAGATTTAAAATTTTCCTAATCAGTTAGTAAACATGTAAGAGAAGTTCTAAACCAGTGCCAAGATTAATTATCATCTGATCTCATGTCACGAATAACACTAGAATCCACAACTTGTATTGACAGCAGTTCAAGCCTTGTGAGAATTAATCAAATGCTAGAAGAATTAACAGTACAACAGAGAGCTGAAAATAGTACCATCAATTTTCTTTGGTCATAGGTTGTGTACTATTGGCAATAAGAAAAGTTGTTCCGCTGCTTTTCAATTATTTCGCTTATCTAAACTTCTACTCAATTAACATATTTACTAGAGTAGCAATATGACATCGGTTGGAGTTGCTGTGAACTTTCCAATCCCAATGATGGATACAACAGTAGTTCAAAAACGTAAGATCCACTGACCACTATAGGAAATCTTCAGAAAAAATTTATTCAAATTTACCGCATCAAGACCCTTCTCATTACAATATGCCATGGTGGGGAGCCTGGACACACCTGAGATTGAGAGGTTGAGGGAAGATCACTTAGCAGAGTTGTTCTTAATACTCAATGACATAGAAGGCTAGCCAAGGAGGGCGCATAGATGGGATCACTGAATTCGAGGGTATCACAAAAGGATGAGGTCGCGCAGTCGCTGCTTGCCTGCTAATATTAAAAAATTTAGGCAATGTATGCTAATAAAGAAAATTGACGAAATCTAAATAAGAATATTGTAAGAGGTTATTTTGTTGCGCCTCGAGTATGGCGGTAGTATATTTGTCATGTCAGTTTTTACACTTGTGTGAATGTGTGAACTCATTAAGAGAGATAAACATATTGTGGTGTGTGAGCAGTTCAATAATTGTATTGCTCACCCAAATTATATAGCAAGAACTATGTTTATATACTATTAAAAGAAGTAAAGAATTGCTTGGCCGATAATTAATCATGATGAACCATACTAAACATGCAGAAAATATATTGTTTTCATAACATCTTCTTTGATAAGATATTTTGACTCAAATATAGGACAAAAGTACATTGGTTATGGTATTGTTTGGTTGATAATATAGTAGTCAGCATCCATCGGCTAATTCATAGTCTGAATATTATCTTGTTGATAATATCCATAGTCTTAATATTGAGTTGAATATTGAGTCTAGTTAACTGTGAGTTTAGGATAATTCAAGTTATTTAAGTGCATAAGCTAATTTGGGAGGGGAGTGCGAATTTCAGTTAATTTCGATGCATAGGCTAATTAGGCTAATTCAATGCATAGGCTAATTTTAGTTAATTCAGTTAACTCCAGTGCATAGACTAATTAAGCTAATTTCAAGTAGCTATTCTTTATGTTAATTTAAGTGCTGATTAGGCCAAGAGATAGCTAGACAAAAGGGAAAAACCTATTACTATTAATGCATCGAATACTCCAAAGTCCAAAGCTCCAAGTGCATAAGCAGATCATTAGAAGTCGCATGTACAACCAATTCTGTTCGTTCTTGTACACATTCATCCTAGCCCCCATGCGTAGCATCATATGCTTTAATAGCTCTGAATTCAAAATAAACAAGGGTAGCAACCGTAGCATCCCATTCCAGGCTGACGCAGCAGGATACATCAAGAAACTAATGGAGAAATCATTCGGACGCACCTGAGGTTAAAGGAGTTGTTTAGCTGTAGATTGACGAAGGAGAAGGGCGCATTGATGAGATCGGCGAAATTGAAGGGGATCGCGGAAGGATGTGGCCGTCGTCGCCGTCGCTGCGTGTCCACAACTCCATGCCGCTGTCGCTGCCATCGCCACCGCCGCCGACTTCCCCTCAAACCCGCACCTCCAAGCCCCTGCAGTCGCCGCATTTGCGTGCATGCACCGTCGTCCCTGCGTGCATGCACCTCCAAGCCCCTGCAGTCGCCGCTTCCGCGTGCGTGCGCCGCTGCCCCCACTTGCGCGCGCCTCCAGCCCCTGCAATCGCCGCCGCCGCCGCCTGAAACTTCCTTGGCTCGCTATCGATTTTTCTCGCAAATAAATAAAAGATCTATTATGGAGCCACGTCGGACAAAGCCCAATATTTATAATGAAAGCCGATTTCGTCACCGTTCCTCTGTCAAGATTTATTGGCAGGCATGAAGTTGTATGACAATTTTTATTTTGTTCTGTGACACTTTTTTGGATTTCGTCATAGCTTTCAAATTTTGTAAATGGCACGAGAAAAATGTCATGGATAGGAGAATTTCTACTAGTGGTGGTAGGTCACATCTGTAGGATCTAGGATAACCGACTAGAGGGGGGTGAATAGGAGGTTTTTAAATTTTCTTTGTTAGTTTGAGTTGATTAAGCACAAATAATAGCAATAGGGCAATTTTGCACAAATTAATAGTTCAAGGACTAAGTTTCACTTGTGTACCAATAAATTAAATTAGACTAGATTACTTCTCTACGGAGATAAACGATTGAAACACAATTTAGAGCAAACTATAGGAATGTAAATGCACAAGGTAAAGAAATCAAGAGATAACCACACAAGTAGACAAGCGATGTTTTCCCGTGGTCTCGGAGACTTGCCGGTCTCCCCTACTCCACGTTGAGGTAGCTTCCAGAAAACCCAAGCCCGTTGGGCCGGCCCAAGGCACGGATGGACAGCCCGGCCCATGGCACGGCATGGCACGGTTGGGAATGGGCCGGGCCCGCACGGCCCAGTATGGCGTGCCGTGCCTGGGCCTAGAGTTGGGCACGCCAGGCCGGCCCGGCACGACACCAATTATTTTTTCTGATTTTTTATTCATCAATATGTATATTATAATATGACATGACACAACCAACACAAGTGAAATCAAGTTGTAGTGGCTAGTAGGTCAAGAGGTCCCTGGTTCAAAGCCTGGAGTCATCATTTTTACCACATATTTTCTCTATTTAGTACAGGGCCCGATGGGCCGTTAATATTTTGGGCCGGCCCGGCACGACACGGCCTCCCTTCGGGTCATGCCTGGGCCTTTGCCTCAGCCCGTGGGCTAGCACGGCACGGCCCGAGGATGGTGATGGGCCGTGCTGGGCCCCGTTTAGTCGGACCGGGCCTAACCGTGCCCGGGCAGGGCCGCCCGTTTGGCCATCTATAACGACGGGTTATTGATGCAGGGATAACCCGTCGTTTGGATTGGCAGTTTTATTCGGATGTTTTGGTCCGCTAGTTGGAACGGCGGGATGGCCTTAAATTTTAATGTTAAATTGTATGTAAACTTTTATTCAAAGTTTGTGCATTTGGGTGGTTCTAAGATTGTTGTGTAGTCTTAGCAGTTTTTGTACGAGTTGCAATGTAGTAGTAATTTAAAATGAAATGTGCGGCAAATTTTTGTCACACTGCATTTGTCGTAATATGGGTTATTGCGGTTAGTTTGCATGTTTTCCATACGTTCGAGAATTACATAACTTCATCGAAAAATTTTAGAAAAAAATCAACAAGTTGTGTCGCGGCCTGTTGTTTAGTCGGTGTTATTGTTGCATTAGTTAGTTCGGTCCATAATAGCAAGTGCAAAAATGCGAAAACATGTAAACGGTCATAAAATTAGCGGGTCATTCTGGTTGTTTTGCAAGTTTTGTGTACGTTGCGAAATGACCTAAGTTAACCAGAAAATTGTGAATCAATTCGACAAAGTGTAGCCCACCATTTTCTTTGTAACTTGTAGTTGTAGCATCAGTTAGTTTGGTGTGCACATGTAAGTACAAAAATTAGAAAACATAGAAATGATATAAGGTCCTAGAGAACCAATCATTAAATTATAAGAAGAAGCGGATTACATGACGCTAGCAATGTCACGTACGATGCGCAATCTATCCTATTAGTGCATCGTAGTTAAATCTACATGCCTTATGGGAATTGAAAACTTAGTTGTGCTTTATGATAATCATATACTGGGTGCACTGGGGGTATTTCCCTTCTCAAACATTGTCCTGTTGCCCTAGCTCTAGCAGCCCTCTTACACTTTCTTGCATGATCTGCCTCACGTTCAATCAGCAGCCGCTGTTGGTCGGCATCTCGCTTTGCTTGGAACCCTTCTTTGGAACACTTGTTTTTCTCTTCCTCCTAGGCGTCCTACCATCGTTCCTCGGCCCTAGCTCTGCGTGACGCTGCCTCCCAAATCATTTCATGCTCCTGCTCGAGAGTCTACTGGCGTCCAAATATTGCAAAATCTCACATAATGGAGGCTAAGAAGTTTTAGGTTAGCATGTGCGTCTATATATGTGTTACGCAAGTAAAAGTGCAATTAGTAAATTACAAGGGACTTGTCATTCCTCTCCATCTCGTTGGTCCGGTCGTACACATAGTTTTTGCACATCCAATACCTCCGGCCGTAAGTTTAGGATATGTCTTCGGATCTCATGAGCTTGCAAAGGTCTCCGCATAGACACATGGGTGATCGGTGTTTAAACACCTTTCGGGACGGTTTCCTTCGGAGACTCACTTGGTGGTGATGGGAACTCCATAACCTATTGGTTTTTTGGTCTTTGTGTCCAATTGCACCTGTTGGTTGTGTTTGTTCGAGTGAGATTGAGTGGGTTTAAATAGCTAGTACGTCCAATATGCTGGAAATGAATACGGCCATCTGCAATGCGTTCCACTAGGTAAGTTAATGCGTCCTTGCCCTTAGAAGTGATAGGTTATGTCGACCAGTGATCGGTGGTCCACAGAAGGTAATGCCTGGCAGACTTTGGCAGCAATTATGAACATCGCATAGAGACAGGTGTTACCCACATACATTAAATGCTGATAGATGTTCATAATGACTGGTCACGTCCCAAAGAGTCATGTGCCAGACAAACGAGTTAATGTTGTGTAGGCTTTCTTATTGATATGTATTTTCGCACAGAGATGGGTGGCACATATATGAGTTAATGCGGGGCATACGTCAAGTTGAATAGAGTTGGTGGTGTATAGATTGGACAGTGCGTGACAGATTCACAGAAGGGTGTCAAACACGTGTTAAAGGCCAACATGTGCTTTGTAGTGACAGGTCACGTCCCACGTTGTGATGTGGCCAAAATCTGAGTTAATGTTGGCCTGAGATTCGCAGTGGTAGGTCACATCGCACAAATATAAGTAAATGTGGGCCATGCTTTCTAGTGATGGGTCACATCGCACACAGACGTGATGCAGACATACGAATTATTGAAGGCGTAGTTACCCTTTCGATACAATGGCGAATATGATGGGGTACATTGGAGACATAACAAGCCGGATACAATTTTTAGCATTTTAAGGCGCTTGGTTGAAAAATAACAGAGACAAGGGCACCACCGAGTACTGCATGAGTGATTTGGTTCGAAGTTATGGTCTTAGAGGTGGTCGTATTCCCTATGAAATTACCTTCGTCGACGACACACTTCATCATTCGGTCTGTCGGGGTAGTTGCAGCCACATATGCTGCTAAGTTTGAACGAGGGGGTTCACCTCATACGATGTGTCGAGGATTCCTCTTCGCTGAGCTGCCATTTCTTCTACTCATTAGTCAGTTCTCCAATTTGTGTATCCTCGTGTGCAGGTAGTCTATGTAGATCGATGCAACTTTTGGAAATGGATCGTCCATCCATTTGGTAAAGACACAATCCTGTACCTGTGAGAAATTGAGTCGAGCCACGCTAGTATTGAACATGTTAGAACATGTTGTACTAATGGTATACACACCTTAAACATGCCACATCGGTAAAACTTATGACCTATGGAACCATTTGTAACATGGTTAAATATCTGCACAATAGTGTGTACGTGGTGGTGACACTTCGACCAACCTCAATAGTACTTAAGATCGCGTAGCATGGTAGGTTTGTGTTGTAGTGAGCCCTCCAAACAACCAACTAATATGGAGAGAGTGCATGTGCTTGAGCTCTGGGCCCGTATGACTACCACCATCTAGGTGGCACAAAGGAAAGAAGTACGTGTGTTCCGTGGCCTGCAAGACAATCCTGCACTATGAGCCTTATATGGGGTCATCGCATTGGATTCTTCGAACTTCCAACAATCGCCACAGAGTTTACAATTGGATAAATTAGATAATGCGATGTAGGCTTTTGCATTAAGGAGACGTCGCACAAGCTCACTTTCACAGTGAGGGGTCACGTCGCACAGAGACTACGTGACATTCGCAGTAATGGGCCACGTCACAAGAGAGACCAGGTTACTTTCGTGCGCGTAACAAGACAAAACAGCCAATGTGCTAAAAAGATTAATACAAACAGAATTGAAACATAAGTATGTCATACATTGTACCAAAAGACATGTAAACCAACATCAGCAATGCACGACAATACTACTCGCGACCCCTCTTCGGGCGGATCCCCCTCACAGCCCCATCTACTTCTAGACCACGTCGCCGTCCACGGCCCAGCTGAGTACCAAGGAATGTGAAGCGGTCAGTGGCACACACATTCCGGTGCGCACGAGCATTTGGGGGCGGTGTGACATCATGCCCATGTGATGCCTGTGTCTGTGGTGGCGGTGTGCCACTCAACTGTGACTGAGGGAGCCCATCGGGGTTAGCAAAATATCGCTCCACCTCGTTCCCGTCGTCCAAGTCGGTGGGGAGAGCAACATCCATGCTATCCCAGTCTATAGTAGTTTGCAAATATGACATTTTGAATCAATTTGGAGTTTGATTGTAATAGCATGTAGTAAGCAATTTTGAAATGTACCTCGCTGGGCCTGAGCTGTAGAGCTCGCCGGCTGCGACCGCCACGTAGCTTGCAGTGCTGGTCCCTTAAAGGACGGCCCAACCTGATCCACGTGAGGGGGCCAGAAACCTTGATGCGGTGGCCACCGGGAAGACGTGGAAGCCCCATTGAAATGAGGCTGCCACGACGTCTGCAGTGGCGGCCCCTGAGAAGAAGGCCCTACCTTGTTGAATAATAGCTGGTTCCGAGGCATAGTCCTCAGTGCACGGGCGCCTGCGTTACCATGTGTTAACAAATATGTCCAGAGATCATGTAAGGCTTGAGGATGTTACCTGATGCACTACCTGGTGCTAAAGGAGGGGCCAACGGAGTCTGGGGTAACTGTCTGGCTCGGGGCTCGCCGACGTCTTCGCTTGTGCGACAAGAACTCAGCCATACAGCACTACCTAACTTCGTGCTTATCCTGCGGAAGGTCGACAAGAGATCCTCCATTGTCATCTGGATGCCGCTCTGCAAACGATGAATGGCGGAGTCTGCGTCCGCCTGACACTCCCACATCAAGTTGTGCTGTGAAAGTGGTAGTTAACATATTTAGCTCCTCAAGCAAGTAGGTACATTTTAAATTACAGAAAACAATAATAATTGCAAAAGTTATACCGCCCCATATGACACCTGAGCTCGGTACGGCGGGTAAGTGTCGATCACACTTGCAACATGCACGACGTCCTCCGCATGCGTGTGGCCAACTCGTGTGCGAGTCGCTACAGAGTACCACCGCATGTACACGGGGTATGACTCCCCTTCATAGGGTCGATCCTCCTCGACCCGTTCCTCTAGTGCGCGCTCCCAAAGGCCCGCCCAAGGCGCCATCACAGGCCCCCAAAGACGGCCTGAGGTGTGGCCCCGTCGGGTGTGTCTGTGTACGAACGAATGTAGTGAGTCAGACAAACTGCAAGAGATGGAAAATTTATAAGCAAATTAACTAAACATACTTACAGGTGGTCGGTGGCAGACACTGCACGAGCCAATAGGGGAGGAAAGTCCTGACGAAGGCCAAACTGTCTCATTACCCTCTGGGGCGAGTACTCCTCGACGAAGATGTCGAAGACAACAGGCCTGGTGGTCAGCCAGAACTCGGAGTCACGCTCACAAAGGGACGAAAGCCCAAAAGGTGCTCGAGTCTCTATCAGATCCGACGTATAAGGCGTCCAAACGACGTCTGAGCAGAGTAGCTCGTCGAACTGCCTAGTGAAGTTAGGGTAGTTCTGATGTGGCTGAACGTGAGCCCACGTCCCCTGTGTTAATGAAAATGTGCAAAACTATGGTTACTGCTAGCATGTAACACAAGTGTAAAAAAAATTAAAGCAAAACGTACCTTCCTACAAAACCACAGAAAGCCCATCGTGGGCCGGTCCTCCGGAGCCTCGTGATATAGGGAAGCCACGTAGAAATTGTGATCCATAAGAGGCCGCCCAATGGGAAACCTCTCGTATGACCACAACTGCAGGAGAAGTGGGCATCCGGTCAACACTGGCTCCACATCTCGAGACTTAAAGCAGGCGTCACAGAGTGCCCTATATGTGGTGGCGAGTACTGCAGACCCCCAGCTGTACTGCGGGACGTTGTCGACCGTCGAGTCTGCAATGGCACGTGCGTAGAAGACTAACGATTTATCCACCGCGTGCCCTTCCCCGTTGGTGAAGAGCACCCACCCAAAAAGCCACAACAGGTACGCCTCCAAATGCCTGGACACGGCGTCATCGTCCGCGTCTGGGTGGATGTTCTCGGCCTACGCAAGCATAATAATAGGAATATAAGTGGTGGGTAAAACAAATTGGACCTAAACAAAACTCAATACTTACCGTGTATTGGAGCAGCCACCACTTGGGTGGCCCATACGTCTCAGCCGTGGAGAAGTCCCTCGGCCGGCCCCCGAGAGGGACCACCCCGGCAAAACGGTCCCGTATGTCAGCGTGCCACGATGGCGAAGCATCGACAGCTACCACCGCCGTACCCGCGCAGGGAAGGCCTAGAAGGTAAGCCACATCCTGCAAGGTAGGAGCCATCTCACCGACGGGTAGGTGGAAGGTGTGCGTCTCAGGCCTCCACCGATCGACGAGGGCAGCCAACAAGGACTTATCGTAGCAGAAGCATCTGTAATTGCCGCGTCTTTTAGGTTTGCGGAGGTGGTCACGGGCGCCGGCCTCGATCATCCGGCACAACGGTAGGAACCCAGACCGACGCAACCTGCAAAGGTTACGCATCAAATTAGTAAACGTAAGATCTGTGAGACCAAAAATAAAAAAAACGTAGTTCGATCAGTAACCTCTCAATCCAGCGGTCATCGAGGGTCAATAGCTCGCTAGCCGTCCTCGTCCGAAAGACACTAAGCTGCACACCGTAGACCGCACTCTTGCACGACCGATGCCTGGCATCCACAGAGGGGTCGAGCAACTTGAGTGGCTGTCGCTCCTGCGGATCTGCACCAGCGCCTGCCATACTGGCAAAGGCCTGCATTAAACGATTTAGTGAATACATGAAAAATAATTAGTGCAGTAATATGATGAAAAAATACAGCAAATGCATTAATCAAACACATTAAATAGGAACAAACACGTTAAATAATGAGCAGTAATAGGAAGAAAAAAAGTACAACAAATGTTGTTCAACATTATTACATACTGGTCCTTACATTACATGCGTGTTTGCGTAGGAACAATACAAACTAGCTAGTACCACAAATAGGAAAAATACATAATAGCACATGCTGACATTCAGTTCTAAGCTAGTCCGTCACGCAACCCGCGTGGACCTTTAGAAATCATTGGGGGCAACATCCGTCCACTCCTGAACTGGAAGGGCCAACATCCAGATTGAAATACCCTGATCCCAGATGGTTCTGACAATTCATGTATGTGTGCCCTTCCTCGTTGCGGTGGCTACATCTCTTCGGCTAGCGTCCCGCCTCAGACTAATCCAGGTAATTCTAGATTCGGCGGTGTTGTCGTCCTCACCTAAACATGTGCTTATCAGGAACATGATGGTTGTGCGGGCCGGGCGGATCCGTAAATGTGCCAAAAATGGCATAGCTATATATCTTTATATGCCAACAGCTAGCAAATGACTCATTAATGCAATATTTAGAAACATATGGTAAAACTGATTGATTGGACAACGATGCAGCAACAAATAAATGGGAGCATGTTTTGTGCAAAAGGTTTAATTTTCAGCAAGAATAGATACATCTGTGCTCGATGATGTGCTCATCGGCTCATTGTCTGAAATGTCTTTCTCGATGACGTGCTCATCATGGTTGTTAAGGCATCCTTGAAGCGATGCTTCAAGGACGCTTAGGCGTTATGGCGCTCTAGAGGAGACGCCTCAAGGGACGCCTTGCCACAGGCGGCTGTGGCGTCCTTGAGAATCCATGGCGTCGAGAAGGCCTAAGGCAGGCATCATAGATGATAAAAACTTAATAGACCCGCACGGCAGGACCCCCCACCCCGACCCAAATCCTAGACCTTACCAGACGATGGCGTTTCTCCTTGGGCGGCGGCGAACCCTTGCTCCAGTGGCAAATCCGAGCGCTGGCGGCGAGGATCTACGAGATCTGGTGCTCCTTCCTCTTCCCTTCTCCGTGGTGAATCTCCGGTCGCTCCCGCACGGCTGCTCGGCACGCGTCGCCTCCTCTGCATCTGCGGTGAGCAGCTGCCTTCTTCCCCGCCCCTCCCCCTCTCTCTATCTCTCTCTGTCGCGCGCAGTCGCGCTGAATCGTTGATTCTCCCCCCTCTCTTTCTCTGACTCTCTCCTTGATGCAGTAGGTGACTAAACTAGTAGGCAATGACTAGTGGCGGCAATGATGACACCACCGGCACTAGTACCAAATCCTCTCAAGCAGATGCAGCAGCATACAACCCATTGAATGATCCAAAACGGAAGCCAAAATCCAATGATCCGGGTTGAAAATACGGATATTGGGCGACAATTGGCAATCGGGATGTTGTGCAATGTTCTTTGTGCAACAAAAAAGTTTCAGGGGGAATCAAGAGGTACAAGGAGCATCTTGCAGGAGGATTTGCAGATGTGCAAAAATACGACGCGACTAACAGCGCCATTTCAAAAGAGATGAGGAATGCTTTGTTAAAAAATCAGAGGCATGGAAGGCCTTTGTTTCTGGAAGACGATGGAGAAGAGCAATCTGTGGATGTGGAGGATGTGGACGGGTCCTCATCACAGGCCGTTGTACAACCAAGTTCAGGGACGGCTGCCAAAGGAAAGAAAGCGGCTTTCCAGTTCAAGGTTCCGACGGCACCTCCAAAGAAGGCAGTTAGTTCCATGGTCCGCATGACACCGCGTGAGGTTGTGGAACGAAGGCATGCTAATGGACCATCTCAAATAAGCATTCAAGCAAGCATGAGGACAAAGGAAGAAAGAGAAGCTGTTAACCTAGAGATAACCATGTTGTTCTATGAATGTGGCATGCCTTTCAATATTGCAAACTCATGGCAGTTTGATATAGTTGTGGAGGCCATTGCACAGTACGGTTCTAAGAACAAGCCTCCCACTTACCATTTGTTGCGTGAGCCTTTGCTTGAGAAGGTTGTGAAGGAGACCGATAAAGAGAAGGTGAAGCACGAGGAGGCATGGAAGATATATGGTTGCACCCTTATGTCCGATGGATGGACAGATAGGAGGGGACGCCACTTGATCAACTTCCTTGTTAATTGTCCTGAGGGGACTATCTTCTTGGAGTCAGTTGATGCTTCACACCAGGTGCACGATGCACCAATGCTTGCCAACCTTCTTGAGGAGAAAATTAAGAAAATTGGCAAAGAACATGTTGTTCAAGTTGTCACTGATAATGGTGCTAACTACAAGGCTGTAGGCAAACTTCTCATGGAGAGGATCCCCACATTGTATTGGACTTCTTGTGCCGCTCATTGCTTGGACCTTATGTTGGAAGATATAGGGAAGTTGAAAGAATTCAAAAAACCTATTGCACAAACCCGACATCTCACCACTTTCATAGGCATTCGAGGCTTCTAAGTGCGATGAGGGTGAAGACAGATGTGATGAATAGTATATGACCCGAAGCTACTAGGTTTGCTACTGCATTTCTCACCATGACAAGTTTGAACAAGCATAAAAATGCATTGAGGAATCTATTTGCATGTACGGATTAAAATTCAACTAAGTTAGCTAAGACAGAAGCAGGAAAAAGTGTCAGAATCTTGTCATGGCTGCATCCTTTTGGAACCAAGTAGAAGACTGCATTAAAGCATCACTACCACTACTTAGGGTGTTAAGGGTGGTTGATGGTGATGAGAGGCCTGCAATGCCGGAGGTTCAGACATTAATGTCTATGTCAAAACAAAAGGTTATGCAATCTTTCTGCACTCAAAACAAGAAGTCTTTACTCACTCGCTTGTTGAATATCATGGATGGGCGTTGGGTCAATCAAATGGCCACACCATTGTATGGCGCTGCTCTCCTTTTGAATCCAGGGAAGTTCTATCCCCTCCTAGAAAAGAGTTCTGAAAATAAAAAAAATCTTGCACAAATGAGGAGTGATTTCAATGATTGCCTTGCAAAAATGGCGGAAGATCCGGCTCTAGTGGAGAAGATTGATAGCCAAGCTATTCTATATGAGAATAGAAGAGAAGTGTTTGCAAATAGACTGGCGACACAACATGCTGGAATAAGAAGTCCTAGTAAGTGTTTGTAAATAAATTTGAGCAAGTTTTTTTTAGTTTTTACTTTTTAGCATACTAAATTTCATTTATTTGTCATTTATACTTCCATTTAGCATAGAGTTACATTGGTTTGCAAGAAGAATCATTAGTCTTTGTGCTCCATCATCCGGTTGTGAGCGTAACTGAAGCACCTTTGAATTTGTAAGTAGTAATTACTAACTAGTAAGTACAACTAAATTTAACTCTTATTTGGTTGATTTCATTATCTTTCAATGTCACTTCTCATTTTAGATGCATACTAAGAAAAGGAACCGGTTGGAGCACAAGAGGTTGAATGATTTGGTCTATGCTTCGTACAATAGAAAAATGGCAGCTAGATTTCAGAAAAGGCGTGAGGAAGGGAGAAAAAATTATGATCCACTTGTTTTGGAAGAGTTCGATTGGAACAATGAATGGGTAAATTTATCGTTCAATAAAGTGCAAGGCCATGATGGTCTTACTTGGGATCATGTTGATGAGGCTATGAATGCACCCCTTAATCTTCAAGGTCAAAATTTTTCTAGAAAAGCTCATGATGAGCCTATTCTCTACTACTCAAGGGACAAGGGTAATAAAACGATGGTGGAAGTAGAGGACGAAGACATAGAAGAGCACTATTCTGACTCAGACAATATAGATGAAGATAAGAATGAGATAATACAAGATGATGAGGATGTTGATGACTATGGTGAAGATCCGACTGATGATGAAAAGGATGGAGGAGAAGATTCAACTAATGATGAAGCCAACGACTTGACCGATGATTTTATCTAAATAAGAGGGTTTGTTATGTATTAATGTATGACTTCTTAGTTTTTATGTTACTATGGTGGTGCAAAACTATGCTATTTTGTGAACTATGCAATCACCCATGGTGGTGAAAACTATCTTGTTATGTTGCATTTTATTCGGTTTTACTCGCCATACTTGTGTGTCTATGGCGTCGCCTCGCCACGCTCCTTAAGCGCTTAAAAGGTAAAAAGGTTCGGGCGACCACCGCACGCCTTAAGCGCCGTAACAACCATGGTGCTCATCCTCTGCATCCTCCGCCTCCAACTGTTGCAAAATTGCTTCAATTTCTTCCCCTTCGTCCGCCACACCCGTCGCCTCGTGCTATGCAAAGTCGTCATTTCCTCCCCATTCAGACAATACTCCTCGACAACCTCATCTTCCTCTATAATGTTCACATTGGCGGCCCTCTCTTGCATGTTATATCAGTTCTTCAACTATTGCCTCATTGCTTTCACCCCCTTCATGACTACACCCAGTATGCTGATTGATCTCAACCTAAGCAAAAAGTGCTAATGGAAGACTACATTCAATGACAATCTCCATGACATTATTAGCAACAACTCCTAGTATTATCCTTCCCTTGAATGACTAACCACATCACTAGCCCTCATCACATATTCTTCTAGGTTTAGTCCAAAGATCCACAGTAGCCACTTTTGCAACACCACACAGAATCTCTTGTTCCCTATAAATTATTTGAAAATATAACTCGTTTGCCATTATTCCTGCTCGGAAAAAACAACCCCAAATTATTTGGATGTTACCATTCTATTTTTCTACAAATGTCGCTAAACAATTCTTGATATCATCTACATGAAAATAAACGCTACTCCTAAAAATTACTGTAAGACAACTATATCATTTTTCGGCTAAAAACTACATAATATGAACTACATTACCCTACAAGTAACAAATAATATGCTAATCTATACTACATTGCAATACAGACTAATACTAACATGTTTTCATGACTACCGTATTTTTGTGACTATCCTCCCCTACCATGTTTTTAGATATGAAAAATAATGTGTTAAAAAATTAAACTTAATGACGCATCGCTTCCTCTTTCTCCTTCCCTCCTTTTCCCTCTTTCTCCTGCTCTCCCTCCCTCTCACTTTCCCCTTCTCTCCCTCCCCTTCCCTCTCTTTATCCTTCTTCTATCTCTCCCTCCCTTCTCTCCCTATTGGCTGCAAATGAGGCTGGGTGCCTCCCTGCCAGCATGCCCCCCTTTATATGTGCCAAATTCCACCAATCCAAACGATAGATTATCCCCGCACCAATAACCCGCTGTTTAAACCGACAGATTTTTAATAACTCACCATTTGGATTGGCAGGTTTTGCCGCCCACCTCAACGTCTACCAACCGCCAGCTAGAACCGTGGCCCATTATATTCTCGATGTTCTAATTGGCGGGAAATATGGCCTACCGTTGCAACCGGCGAGAGGAGCCTATTTTTTAATTTAATAAAACAGGAAATTGTTTATTAAAAAATTCAGGACCTGAGGAGACTCTCCTGGCTTGGCAATTGCACTGGCTTTTGAATCGATGACCTCCTGAGGCGTATCAGATTCCTTATTCAAGCATTTCTGTGGTTCCTCTTCTCCGTGTGTTTGATTGTTCATGCAGCATTTGTCATTTTTCTTTGCTGGAAGCTTTATATCTGAATCCATGACTTCCTCAAGCATACCGATTGTTCCATTCAAGCATTTTTGTACTTCCTTATCATCATAGGATTGCTCAGTTTCCTCTTCTGATAAGCTACTGTCTGCATCTGCTGCAAGATAAGTCAAAGAAAAAGATTATAGGCTGGAATTGTTATGATCAGATCAAGAGGGGGAAAAGAGGATGCCGACGTGGGGGGATCTCGCCGGCAACAAGAGGTATCACTCATGGCGGGGGGATACGCCATGCAGTTCAATGAATAGATGACCTACTTGGCTATTTTCTACGGGGATGGCTAACTTGGACGGCAAGAAAGATTCAGATCTAATATTATAAAATACCCTGAAAAAAACTAACAAAATTGGAAAGATAACAATCAAAAAATAATGACTCGATACCAACGTGGCCCCACACGCTACAGTACCACAGTGGACAGTATTGTCCACGCTGACACAGCACCCACAAGTATGTTCACATGGTAGACCAGCCCATAGCGCTACTGCACCTGTCCTGTGCTAGTTGGGACCCGTATGCACATAACAACATGCTTCTTACTAGCTAGGTCCTTTTTGATCTGTGGTTTTAGTTTAGTTTTTGTTATAGTTGAGTTTAGTTTTTGTAATACTTGCAAAAGTTGATGACCTTTTAAAAAAGGTATTGCAAGGCTGAACAAGTTATTAATTTTTTTGAAAAAAAACTTTGAGAAAATCCTACAAAGTTTCGGAAAAATTATTTCAAAATATTACACTGAATGGTCTGTATAAAATAACAAAATTATTAAACCGAACTAAAACTAAATATAGGTGTATGAAAAAACAAACAAATGTTTGGAAATAAGAAATTACAGATACCTGAGTTCTGTGAGATCAAACGAGCAGCATACGAGCATTTGCCATTTTCCTGAGACAACACAATGAATAAGCTAATTAAATAAATGCAACCGAGTGAATGAGTCGTCAGGTTCATGATCCTAGGTAAGATCATTTTTTGATCAACACATGTCCGGATTATGCTGTAAGACTGATGGTAGCACCGGTATTAGGTGATCGTAGAGCTTTTAAGATTTGATCATACCAGATTTAGATCATAAAAATATAGATCAAAATGATCCAGGATGGTCATAGAATCTTAAGATCTCCTTGTTTCGAGGGACCACAAAAATTATCGACCTACCTTAAAATGGTTTGTAAATAAGACAAGTAGTGGAGCTGATGGTGGCACTGCCCATGCCACTTCCTTACAAAACCTATCCTATTGAAATATAATTAGTCCTTCATCGGATTAGGATAGATTAGACATTTTCCCTTTATATGGCTTTCTTGCCTTATGTAGGCTTTCCATTGCACCTTATATATGCAGGCCCTCGCCTAAAGGTGAACACAAGTCCTATTCATGATACCAAAACAAAGGTTCAAGAAACCATAGCGGCCATCCCCATCCACAGCTTCCCCGAGAGGAGAAATCTTGCACTCAAGGGCAGCCTCGTCAATTTGTGTGCTCGATCAACCCTAGTCCCATACGGCTACCGCTTGCTATATGTGAGCTCTTCTCATGGTTACCACTTGTCACCCTCCATGCACATCCCATGTCGCCGTTCAGCACCATCAAATTGTGACTAAACTTAATATTTCAGACTAATATTAAGCCCCTTAGGGATGCTAGCTATATATAGAGTCCTCATGGGCTATATGGGCCAACAATATATGGGCCTTGATATACTTGACATCCCCTTCAAACTCAAGGTGGAAGCGGATGATCTAAAGCATTGAGTTTGAGCAAGTGAAGCCGATGCTGTTCTCGAGTTTGTGATTTAGTGAAAAAAAATCTGCCGTTGCAATTCCGAGGACACATACCAGAGATCATTTGTTTTCTGATGACAATGAGACCGAGTAAAAGAGGCATCAACGCCGATATGCTTTGTAAGTTCATGCTTCACAAGATCATTGGCAATCTATATGGCTCCAGTATTATCACAAAGAAAAGGTGTTGGAGTATCACAAGTAATACCAAAATCAGCTAACAGCCAGTGAAGCCATACAATTTGTGAAGTGTTAGTGGCCTCTGTACTAGACCGAGACACAGCTGCCTGCTTCTTGGACTTCCATGCAAGAGGAGAAGAACTAAGAAGAATACAATAACTTGTGATAGAACGACTATCTGTTGGATCACTAGCCCAAGTGGAATCCGAGTAAGCGTGAAGCTGAAGTGGACTATCACGAGCATAGAACAAGCACTGAGATGTTGTCCCCCATAGGTATCTTAGCACACGAAGCAAATGTCTATAATGGACTGAAGTGGGAGTACTCACAAATTGACTCAAAATGTGAACTTCATGAGCAATATCAGGTATGGTAACAGTGAGAAAAACAAGGCTACCCACAATGTGCCGATATCGAGAGGGATCCTCTAGAGGTGTACCATCAGTCGATCGAAGTTGTATGTGGAGATCTATAGGTGTTGCAGCCGTTCTATTATCAGTAATACCAGATCGAGCAATAAGATAATGTATGTATTTAGACTGGGAAATATAATATCCCTTTGCAAAATGCAACACCTCAATTCCTAATAAATAACTAAGAGGACCCATATCAGACATCTGAAATTACTCACCAAGTTGCTTATTCACATGAGAAATATCTTCCGCATCATCTCCCGTAATTAACATATCATCAACATATAGAAGAAGCAAAGTATGTCTACGTGGAGAAAGATGAATAAATAAAGCAGGGTCATGCTCACTAGGTGAAAAATCAGCAGCCCGTATCACTGATACAAAGCGCTTAAACCAAGCACGAGAAGCATGTTTAAGACCATATAAAGCACGACGAAAACGACATACATATCCAGGAGGAGCATCAACACCAAGGGGTGGTTGCATATAAACTTCCCCATGCAAATCACCATGAAGAAAAGCATTCTTAACATCCATATGAGAAATGGTCCAAGAAAAAGTGGGAGCCACTGCAATCAGAGTACGAACAGTAGTCATATGGGCAACCGGTGCAAATATCTCATCATAATCTCGTCCCTGAGTCTGCTGAAAACCTTTGGCAATAAGACAAGCTTTATATCTCTTGATAGAACCATCAGAGTTGGTCTTAATTTTGAAGACCCATTTAGACTTAATAGGTACTGCATGTGACGGTAATGGAACAAGATCCCAAGTACCAGTACGTTCAAAGGCAGCAAGCTCTTCAGACATCGCAAGCTTCCATTCCAGAATACTAGAGGCTTCCTAATAAGTGGATGGCTCATGAACAATAGCAGTCACGCGTGGAAAACCATACTTATCAGCGGGCCCAATAGTAGTACGATCTCATAGATTATATTTTGGACCAACCTGTAACTCATCAGAAATAGTACTCATTAATATTATTAGAATCATCAACAGGAGCATCAGGACTGGTCGAGGTGGTAGGACTAGATGGAAGAACCGCGGGATTTGTGGGAAGTCGAGTGTAAACGTGTATGATGGGTGGAAGTGGCGCAGGAGTAGGTGGAGAAGACTCATGGGGAGCTGGTGTTATGGAAACAAAAGAATCAGGAGCGAGTGTAATAGGAATATCATCACTGGATGGAATAGGAGGAAGATGCATAAACGACGTGGACTCGGAGGGACAATATGAGGGTTGAGTAGAGGGGTTATACAAGAACGGACAAACCTCAACAAAGGTCACATCATGAGAAATACGTATGCGACGAGAAGAAGGATCATAACACCGATATCCTTTATGCTCAGGACTATACCTAAAAAAACACACTCCACAGATTGTGCAGTCAACTTAGTCCGCTTACGAGATGCAAGCAAAAACATAGCATCTACATCCAAAAACTCAAAGATGATCATAGTTGAGTACCAAAAAGTACTTCACCAGGACATTTGTCGGATAGTTTAGATGATGATTATCTATTGATGAGATAGACTGCGGTAGAAACAGCTTCACCCCAAACATGAAAAGGAACAAAAGAGGAAATCAACGGTGTTCGAGCAGTCTCTATGAGATGACGATGTTTGCTTTTAGCAACACCATTCTGAGCATGAGCACCAGGATGAGAGCTGAGCAAGAGTACCCTTAGAGGTCAAAAACTAGCGAAATATATCAGACAAATACTCACCACCAGTGTCAGAACGAAAAACTCTGACAGGAGTAGAAAACTAAGTGTGGATCATGCGAGCAAAAGACTGGTAAATGGAACACAATTGAGAACGACGTTTCATGAAATAAATCTAAGTATAACTAGAATGATCATCAATAAAAATGACATAATATTTATGACCATCCTTTGTAGTAAAAGGTGCATGATACATCTGAATGAATAAGATCAAAAGGTGTAGCAGAATGAGAAACACCAGAGGAATAAGGAAGTTGTATCTGTTTTCCAAGCTTGCAACCCTTACAATGAAAGCTAGACTCGATATAAGTATGACCTAAATAACCTGCTTTTATTAATGTGGACAAACGGGACCCACATAGATGACCAAGACGATGATGCCACTTGACGAAGGAAGAACCGGAGAGTGAATCAACGGACGACACATGAGCGGTAGAAGCAGCAGAAGAAGACATAAGGTGTCCAAATTGTAGAGGCTAGGAACACCATTACAGTGATGGCCAGTCCCAATCACAACCCCACTTCGACGATCCTGAATAAAACAAGATGAGTCATCAAATCCAACAAAACAACTTTGATTGATAACTTGACCTACTGATAGAAGATTCATGGACAGCTGAGGTACAAAAGAAACATCGGGAACAGAAAAATGAAAATTGCAAAGTGAACCCTGATATGTGATATGACAAGATATACCATCAGCTGTTTGAACAGAAGCACCATTAGTGACTGGCTTGCAGGCAACCAACTGGGACTGATCAGATGTGACACTAAAAGAAGTGTCTGAATCAAGAACCCAAGACGACGATGAAGCAGTGACAGGTGAAGCAGTAGCAATAGACACTGGGCCTCTAGGAGTGGAACCTGTACCACAACCACTAGTAGCACACCCTGCACGATAATCAGGCAATTTCTCTGGATGCTGAGAAAAACAATTCTCTGGACTATGACCAGTCTTGCCACAATGCTTAGAAGGCTATGAAAATGTACCTTTTAGTGCACTGGTCTGCTGAGAAGTTGCTAACACACCATGATACATGAACATAGAAGAAGCAGACATAAACTGGAGATGTGTCTCTTCGGTAGGTAAATCAGACAATGCCTGTGCCATGGTGAGAGTAGCGAAATTGTGAAGCAACCATGTACAAGTGGAATCAAATTCTACTCTTACTCCCATGACAAATCTGTATGTCAGGAATTGTTCAATAAAAGTGAGTGTTGTACAGTCCTCTACAGCTGTACACTAGGGTACTATGGAGATCAAAGAGCCCATCAAAAGATCAAACAAAGAGTAGTACTCGTCAATAGACATATCTTTCTGTTCAATGACATGAATTTGCTGCATGGGAGTATGTAAAAGGGCACAACTATCCTGAACATAGCGTTGCTTCAAATAAGACCACATGGGTTTGGCTATCTTGAACTTACGAAGATTTGTAATCATAGTTTGCGTAACACTGTTGACTATAGCAACCATCACTTTCTCATCATTAATTTGCCATGTTTTTTATTGCATCAACATTACTATCATCAGTCTTACGAGTAGATGCATCATCAGTCAAGTGAAAAGCTAGACCATAACACCTAAAAGTAGTCTCATTAGAGAAAGCCCACTCTGGATAATTCTGACCATCTAGAGTGACATTGATAACAATCGCATTGATCCGAGACATGTTGAGAACTACTAGTAATAGATCGACACCAGAAGATGGTAGGACAACAAAGATCGTCGGTTACCAAGTAAGGCCCTCCCATTGCACCTCTTCTGAGCAGAGCAGGCGACGGCGATCTAGAAGGCAAAGGTGACCTAGCGGCGATCTAGAAGGCGGGATCCGGCCAGCGGCAACCTGAACTAGAGACAGGATTTGGCGACAGAGGCTTGTTGAGAAAATGGCCGCGACGGTGGCTTGAAGACAGCGACAGCGAGGCGGCCTGAACGGCGAACGCGATGGTCTGGACAGCTATCGCGATCGCGAGGATGCGATGGATGGCACCCTAGGTACGATGGAAATGGCGGACGGTGTGGATCTGATTGGATTATATTAGAGGAACGCTAACCCTAATCCTGGCCATAAACCATGCTTTGATACCATGTGACTAAACTTAAGATTTCATACTCATGGGCTATATGGGCCAACAAATATATGGGCCTCGATATACTTGACACAAATATGCTAGGTTGTCTCCCTCATTGGCTCCCACCCAATCGAGGCCGTCTTCCTCACGCAAGGTGTGGTGCCTCCACCTGCCCCATTGTTACACTTCTCTTCGTTCTCTATGTTGGCCACAACTCTGGCACCAAGGCCTCATCAGGTTTGGATCTAGGCGCGAAACCATTCTTTAGCGACTGCTAACAAGTTCATTTGCTATAGCACGTCATTGCCCTTCGTCGACTAGGCACCACTGCGTCACATGTAAACCGGTCTCCACCATGCTACCACGCCATTGTTTGCTCCATCGTCGCTTCATGTCCGAGCTCCTACAGTGCGAAGGTCTGCTTGCATCGAGGCACATACCCATCTACATCGAAGAGCTCCTCCATTGACCTAGATTTGTCCACTTCTTCCTAGGTTCCTTCATGACCGTAGGCTCTTGCATGACCACCCTAGCCACCCTCTTCCTTCTTCTTTGTATGTTTTAGCTGCCTTTGGTTTATTTTCCCAAGTGCTCTACACAGCTTACTTTTGCACCTCTACACATAGGATGTGTTTGGTTGGAGGAATTGGAATGAGAGAAAGGGAATTGAGAAGTAGGGAATTTAAAATCTCTTGTTTGGAGGATATAGGTAAGGGAGGAAATTTGTACTTAAACAACAGTCCAACTCCGAAGGAGACCCAGGGAATTTACCCTTTTCACTTTCCCTTTCCCAACCTCAAGTTTGCCGAACACGGTGTGTTTGCTTTAGGGGAGTTTGTGGTGCTTCTCTACAGATGCCTTCTCTTTAGGTCCTTATCTGCTTCCACCACCTTATCTTTAGTCCTTAATTGCTTATGTTGTGTCCAAACAATTTCAATGCTTCCTTTGTCTTTTGAGTTTGTCTATGTCATAATAGTCCACATTTTTTTTGTCCATCCTAAGTGTTGTGTTCCTATAGCTTGGGTGTAGTTCTACCTTTTTTCTTTGAGCCATTGTATTTTCTTCCGCACTACTCTGCGTCGTTGGCAAGTTTTTGTTTTCTAGTTTTAAAAAAAAATCGGTAAGGGAGCAAAAACCAATTTTTATCAAAAATCGGGGAAAAAATCCAATTGAATTTTTGTCTGAAATTTTGAATTCAAATATGGATTTATAAGAAAACAAAAAACTATGGCTCATGTAAACTAATGATTTTTCTTATCACTAAGCGATATCCCTTATACTATGTAGTCTGTCTGAAATTTTGATTTCAAATTTGGATTTATAAGCAAACAAAAAATATGGCCCATGTAAACTAATGATTTTTCTTACCACTAAGGTATATCCGTTATACTGTGCAGTTTTGCTTTCAACGATGTTCTATGTAGTTAAATCAAATTCAACCGAAATTTAATCAAATTCATTTTTTTTGGCCGAGCCAATAAAAACTCGGTACCCACCCAAAAAACAGAATTTCACCCAAAGCCGATAAAATTTGACCGAAAAACAAATCCCTGGTCGTTGGATGGGAGTTCACATTCTAGATTTTGACAAATGTTTGCAATAGGATGCTACAACTACTTCCATGACATTTGCAAGACCCGAACATTGTTTTTTTTTCGTTTATTTCTGTTCAATCATTCACTTTGCATTTGAGGGGGGCTTTTCTTTTCAGTTTATTCTCTTTCAAATGCAACGCTATTGCATGCGCTTTTATATTTTGCGTGAGATATAATTGTAGTCCTTTATCATATTAGGATATATTAGGTCCTTTGTCCTTGTTTCTAGTCTTCCATTATATCTTATATATATTGGCCCTTGGCATATGGATCAGTACAAGTCATATTCATAGCACCCCCTCAGGTCACAACAAATCTAGATTAGGTGAGGTGCAGATTAAGCACCGCGGTGAAGCTAGCTGTGAGGTGTAGATTAAGTACAGCGGTGGAGGTGCAAAGCTAGCGGGGGTGGAGCTCGGTCAAGTGTGAAGGTGGAGGGGTGGCGAAATATGATACTTTTATCAATGGACTATGCCAAAGCACGAGCTAATAATGCATTAATCAATAAATAAAATATATCAACTTTAAAAAATAAACAACTATTAAGCCGTCCCATGTTAAAATAGACCAATGACAAACTATCATGTGTAAACATTTTAAAAATTCCTGACCAGCAAAGTAGTATTCTTTCCTTAGTTAACTAATTCATCAATCAACATTTTGTTTGGTATTGTTTTTCTATTTGGAATATCCTCTGAAATCTAGTTACATGCATAGGACATAAACAATTCTGATAAATTGTCTAGTCAATACGAGAGTCTTTACCAGCATTCTATTACATATATACAGAACAGTGTCACACAATTTTTTAGAAAACAAAATGATCTAATAAGATTTCTTTGTGGTGTTGAATTAATAATCAGTTACCTGTGAAGGAGGCACACTCCAACCTTTTTCAAGGGACCAATCAAGAGCTGGCCTCAGGTCCTTACAGTCCACACAGTAATACCCACCTTCACCTATTGGACTTTCAGGTAAAACTATCTGTACACAAGGGCCAGATATAAACAGTTAGATGTGGGAATTGGAAAGTATTATGATAGATACACAATGTTGCGTGCCTAATACCAAGCATGCAACAAGCGGAGATATGGCATTAATGCGGGTGAATCGAGCAGTTGTTGAAGCTAGCACCATGGCTGTTAGTGGAAGCCACAATATGAAACTAGATATCAAATTACTTCGTTTGGATGATTGATAAAGAATACATGACATCCCTTTTATAGGATAACTGTCTTGCATTTTAAGAAACTAATCCTAACTGATCTTACCAGTAATGTAAACTAACCCAATCTAGTCCATAAGTAAAAGCCTATCTAATCCACTGCTACAGTACCGCACGGGATACTGTTCATGCCTATTTGGGCGTTGTTGGCCTTGCAGGCTTGCACAGGGACTCTATTATCTCTAATAATCACATGGTATTATTATCGTGTGAAAAGAATTGTGTATGTCTACAGGTCAATATGCGCACCAAAAATAAAATAATATGCAAAAAAATTAGACGCTAATCAAAAGTGAAATTTGAAAAACATCAAAGAATTATGCTCAATTCTAAAATTTGGGACAAAAATTACCACATGATTTTTTTGTTACTTGAAAACTGCAGGTGCTTGCATTAATCACACAAACTGTTAAATGTTTACCTTAGCTTTGTCATCACCAAGCAAGTCAACGATTTTCCCAGTCCAGTAACAATCAGTAAACCACATATCAATCAAATCACCTACTTTCCATGGCCGTCTAACAATTGCTACGACATCAGTCTTTGGGAAAGGCTCAAAAATTTGATTCTCCCAATACCACTTCGGAAAGGAAGGCCGTACCATGATCTCCCTATCCTGATTTGATGACTCCCTACGGGATCCTGGAGGAATTTTATAGAGTCTAGTCCATGTCTTCTCTGCCAAAGAAAGAACAGAATCCATGAGAAGAAAACCAGCGTTGACAAGGAAACAGTATAACTGCGCAGTCCATGTCAGATTTGGTCATGGAAACCTTGGCTACGATGCAACTGATGTTAGAATAGAGATGTACACGGTTCTCTGTGCATATACTTTACACATATACCTATATATAGCAACCCATTTGGGCCCATGGAATACAAGCTGCCCATTACCACCTACATGGTATGAGAGCTATGGCTCCAAAACCCTAGCTCGCTCTAGGATTCACCCCCAAGTCACCACCACCAGTGACCGGTGACGCCATCAACGTTGCTAGTGACTCCCACCGGCAGTTCCTCCACCTTCCCCTACTTTCTTGCAACGCCTCTACCTCACCTTGTGTTGTACCTTGCCTCGCTATATCGCATCACCTCCTTGGGCACGCCACATGACCGCCTCTATCGCCAGATTTGTCACCTTGGCTACGCCAGCCGCATTGCTTCCTATTTTGAAGCACAAAGTTCTCTCCCCCTGGCTGAGCCGCCGCCTCAAGCACCTCTGCCTCCCACCAACATCAGCTCCACTGGTCGTCCTTGTCGCCATGGGGTATACCGTAGTCTGCAGCTACTGCTCCTCACTTCTCTAGACCAATGTAGGTCGCACAGGTGGTCTTCAATGGGACCAGCTACTAGTCGTGGGCCCCTACGCTCTAGGTATGCCTCAACAGTCACCCTTTTTGGGTCACCTCTACCTACTACCAACCGCTCCCCTACACCTTAGTGTGTAGCAAATTGCACTCTGGTTTCTACGCAACTCAAGAGGCCTATGGCAAGTCCATGGAGCAGTTTGTTACTGATGCTGAGACCCTTGAGGCCTGGCGGGTGAATGAGGCTTGTGTGGTTTTGGTAATCATTGGCAGCATAAGGCCATAAGGGTTGACCTTGGGTTGGACCTTGTTGACTGATTCTTCTGTCAGGAAATGTGGGCATAAATGCAAGTTCTCTACGAGCAATGCAGCGATGCGCTCTACACCTCTATCCTATATCTCACAAGCACTCTGCTAGTTGGATACCACTGCCGATGTGTGGCGCCAACTTGACTCACTCGACCTTGACTATTGTCGCACCAGTCGTTGTAGCTTCTCTCCTCCTCATCAGCCCTCGCCACTCCTACATGTTTGACAATGGCAGTCACTACGACACCATCAACTGGTCCTGCCCCTACTCTCCCGACACCCACAGGAGGTGTGGTAGCCGCGACGAGCTGCCCTCCTGCTGCGGCGCACTACAACTACTACAATAGAGGTCTGGCCATACCATTTAGCAGTGCAAATGGCAGCCTCAGAACCACTGAGGGTGCTAGAACTATAGATGCTATTACCTCTTCGTAATGACTTGTCCAAGTCCACATCTATTACCCTTCACTTTTCCAAGTTCGAGCGATATAACTTATTTAAAAAGACCGAAGCATCATGAAGTCAAGCTAAGAAAAAAATGCTATTAGCTATATATCCTTTCTTGTAATCTAATGCTGTTCTAGAAATAGAAAGTGCCAAGTGCCACTTATCCTATATTTGACCAAAATCAAATATAAACACTAAACTATAAAAGAACAGCTACAGGAAATGAAAAATAAATTAAACACAGCTACAAAATAATAGTAGGAAAGCACTGTATTCCAGATCAAATGTAATTCCCATTGAAGATTATGTACAACACAATTATAAGCATGATACTCCTCTATAGAGGATTGTGCCAAACAAAAACAAACATGAAAAATAGATAAGTCCGGATAAAGCAAGCAAAGCGAATAACAATTCTGAATTTCTGAAAATGCTAACATTTACATATTCTGGATATCAAAAATGGGAAAAAAATTGCAAAGCAGAGCAAAGCATAAATAATTACTTACTTTCATCCGGATAGTCAATATACTCCAGCAAACACTCTAGGTGACCTTGCCTTATACACATTTCGCTTAGCTGAACAGAGTTACATAATTCAATTCAAGCCCATTCCATTGTATTAAAACATACTTATGCCAAAAGCGATGGATATGCAATTCAAATATATGAGATGGTTTATCACAAAATGAGATAGGTAATTATGTGATGTATGAGTTTTTAATGCTTGGATTTGTTTGTTATCACATATAATAACTATAACATGCAAAAAAACAATCACAACATAATATGTATATGACGGAACTGAATTTGGAGTCCTGAACATATATTCTCTATTTGAAATGAGTAGCTAGAGAAATTTAACTGCTATTGGTTAAAGGCTTCTTAAGAGGTCAATAATGTCATTTATAATAGAATGGAGACTAAAAGTTAGATATGCTTCCAAATGCGTAGTAATGTTAGATAATATACTATTACTAACAAATAAGATACGTATTCACTCGACACACATAACCTCAATTAATGCTAGCCATACCTTGCAACGGAACCATGCACCCCTGAAACCAGGAGAAAAGGACCTTGACTCTATGGCATCTCCAACTTTAAATGGCAGTATTAAATCCATTTTCAGCCACTCTACAAATACAAAGTTGCACCGACAAAGCAAGAAGATTCAGTAAAATTACAGGACACAGCTAAATAAATAAAATACATATAACAGCATCAACTCCTATGCAACAGAATAAAAGAATGCTATATAAGCACGTTTACACCTGGTTCCATCCTGCTCTAAAGTCATCATCATTCATTCAGGGGTCAAGTTGGGATTTTGTTGCTATATTTCCAAACTTGTACCAAACTATACTAAATAATTGAAATAAATTATGCAGCTTAAGGTTCAGAAATTTTGTACGTTGTAGCACATGCAACATTTTTTGTGAATCAATGCAGTTTGTGTTATTTGTGTTTTATTGGGAACATAATATACAATTCATAGGGTATTTGTGTTATTTTGGGAACATAATATACAATTCATAAGGTAATTCCTTACAGGATTGACATCTTACTCAGCTTTAGGCCCTGTTTGTTTGAGCCTGTTTGAGTTGCAGCTTCTCTAAAAGCTACTTCTGAGAAAAGCCACAAAAAACTAGCTTCTGAAAAAAGCTCATATCACAGTATAAATTGGTAGGCCTGCACACTATGAAATTCACACATTTTATTCCTACTAAGACCCTGTTCTTTTGAGCTGATCTGAACGGCTGAAAGGCTGAATTGACTGAATTTCGAGAGCTTCTCAAGGTAGTTTCGAGTTTTGGATCCATTTCATTTTACTTGCTTTTTAAAGCGTTAGAACCCACCATCGAAACAGCGAAAAAACGAACCTAAAAAACTCAAAGCATATGTCTTTTCAGAACGTAGATAAGTCGTTAAGCTGTTAAGCCGTTAAGCTGAAAAGAATTGGGCCTAAACATTTCGTTTCAGCTTAACTTCTAACAATATAATGAACATCACAAATGCATGCATAGTTGCCTAGCAATAAGATTCTATGCCTTAACATGCAAGATTGCCAAGGTTTATCAAAAGATCAATGCCATGCATAAGATTGCTATATAAGGGATTGTAAAACCTCTAAAAGTTGAAAGACACTGTTGCAAGTTGGCTTTGGGTGAGCCACCTCGTATGCTGGAGTCCCCGGACTTGATCCAGAGCGGATTGTTAATGTGATCCAGAGCGGATTGTTAATAGTACTTTGTATAGGGTCTTATTTGCATTTTTCCATTTGCTTGTACCTTGTACATTTTGGCCCATTGGCCCATAGCAATGTGAGCTGCCCATTTGTCATGGTATCAGAGCAAGGGCTTTGAACCCTAGCTCCCCCTAGGGTTCCCTCCAGCAGCCGCCGCCGCCATGTCCCTCGCCGGCCGGCGCCGACGCCACCGCAGGCCTCCACTTCTCTTCCTCCTCCCGCCACCTTCAGCCGTGCTGCAAATCCGCCGGCCCTCCTCTTCCACTTCCTCTATCCAGCGCCGCCACCTCTGCTTCGGCGACGCCGCGTCTGGGGGGGGGGGGGGGGGGGGGGCATGTCGCTGCTCTTCTTCGGCCGGGCCAGCCGCCGCGCACAGGGCTGCGCGCTGCGGGCCGCGCTCCCGCATCGCGCGCCGCCACCTCCGCGGGCCACACTCCAGCGCGCCGCCACCTCCGCGGGCTGGTCCTCCTCTGCTCCGGAACCGCCGCCGGCCCTCCTCTGCTCCGGAACTGTCGCCGGCGACCGCCGCCGGCCCTCTGCTCCAGAAGGGTCGTCCCTCCTCGAGTTCCGGCAGGGCTGCACCACATCGGGCGCCACCGCACCTGGCCCTCTGTTCTGGCAGGGCCGCTTCGCCTCTGCACCGCGTTGCCTAGCATCTTTTGGGCAGCACGGGTACTCTTCATGGCGAACTCCGTAGGCGCCGCTCCTCCAACTGCTCGCCTCCCTGGTTTGATGCAGCTTCTCCAGGTGGTCTTTGATGGGACAAATTATCGGTCTAGGGCCCCATGCTTCGTGTGTGTCTCGACAGTCATCGACTTTAGGGCCATCTCACCGGATCCACTCCGCGGCCTCCTACTCCGACTACTCTAGAGGAGCCCCGGCCTGCTGCAGATAGCACCCCTGTTTCTGATGTCGCCAAGGAATCCTATGACAAGACTGTGGAGCAGTATGTTGCAGATGTCGAGACATTGGAGACCTGGCAGGCGAACGAGGCTCGTGTGTTGCGATCCTCATAGGCAGCATGAAGGTTGAGCTAGGATTGGATCTTGTTAGCCTGCCTTCCTCGTGTGAGATGTGGACACATGTGCAGTCTCTCTACGAGCCGAGCAGTGACGCTCTCTACACCTCTTTGTTGGACCTAGCTGGCTTGCTCACTCAGCAGGATAGTATTGCAGATGACTTATATCATCAGATCACAGATGTGTGTAGCTTGATTCACATGATAAAGACTACTATTGTGCCTGTCACTATTGTCTTCTACGTCAGTCTGCTGAGCGACAACGTTGCCTGTTCAAGTTCCTTCGGCGTCTTAGGCCTGAGTTTGAGCAACTTCGTGCTCAGCTTTTGGCTCGCTCGCCGCAGGCTCCCCTGGTCGAGGCTCTTACTCTAGTTCGGGCGGAGCAGACTCGTCTTCGTGGCGGTCTCTCGTCTACCCCGTCCGTCCTCGCCACCTCTGCAGTTTCGGCGGCGCCGATCTCTACTACACCATCGGCTGGCGCTGCTGTCTCTTATCCTCGACACCTGTAGGAGCCGCCGCCGCTGCTCGTTCCCAGCCAGCTGTCTTATACTGCAACTACTGCAAGCGGTCTGGCCACACCATTGAGCTCTGCCGGCAGCGGCCTCAGAACAGCAGGAGGGGCACATGTGGAGGCTCTGGGGGGCAGGCAGTACTACTGGTGGCGCGACTTCTCCTTCGCCACCTGACTATGTTCGTCTGCTTCACGACATCAGTCAGCGCTTGGAGCGTATCGAGCGCCGTAATGCTTGTCCTATCTCAGCTCTTGACACCGTCAGCTTAGCCACTCAGCCTCGCTCAGGTATACCACAACCCTGGATTCTCAACTGTGGGGCTTCTTTTCACATGACCTCTGATCCTACCTACCTTGATCCTTTGAGCTTACCTATTACCCCAGTGTCCATCAAGATAGCAGATGGCACACGTCTTCCTGCTACTGGTCAGGGCACACTTCATACATCTTTTCATGTTCCCTTTGTTTCCCATGTTCCTTCTCTTGACATGCAGCTTATTTCTGCTAGCCAGCTTACTGGTCATCATTGTCGTGCTATCCTTGATTCTGATCATTGTTCCATTCAGGATCGCACCACGGGGACTCTCCTTGGCACTGGCCGCCGGCTCCGTGACTTTCCGCGTCTTTGGGAGCTCGACTGGCTTCGTGTTCCCTCTGCTTCCGCCTTTACCGTCTCCAGCAGCCAGTCGTCTACTTCCACTGATGCCACTGCCCTCATCACCACCGCCTCCACCAGTTTTGCTCAGTGGCATCATCGGTTAGGTCACATGTGTGGGTCCCGTCTTTCCTCTTTAGTTAGTCGTGTTCTTGGGAAGGTCTCTGGTGACACCTCCCTGACTTCCTGTATTGGCTGTAAGCTTGGCAAGCAGCTACAGCTTCCATATCCTTCTAGTGACTCTGTGTCTTCTCGACCTTTTGATTTAGTTCACTCTAATGTATAGGGCCAGCACCCTTCGTTTCGAAAGGGTGCACCGTTGGTATGTGATCTTTATTGATGACTATTCTCGATATACTTGGCTCTATCTTTTGACATCTCGTGCTCAGGTGTTGCCTGCTTACAAGGCCTTCTCTGCTATGGTTCACACTCAGTTTGGTTCTCCTGTTCGTGTTTTTTCGCGTTGATTTTGCTGGCGAGTACTTGTTTGCCTCCCTTCGCCAGTATCTTCTTGAGCAGGGCACGCTTCCTCAATATTCCTGCACTGGTGCCCATGCTCAGAATGGGGTTGCTGGGCGCAAACATCGTCACATACTTGAGACAGCTTGTGCGATGATGCTTGCCTCATTTGTTCCTTCTCACTTTTGGGGTGAGGCCGTCTCCACAGCAGTATATCTCATTAATCTTCAGCCCTCGGTTGCCCTTGATGGTGCCACTCCCTTCGAGCGACTCTTTGGCTATTCTCCCCCATATAGTCATCTTCGCTCTTTTGGATGTGTTGTCTTTATTCTTCTTCAGCCCCGTGAGCACACTAAACTGACAGCTCAATCAGCAAAGTGTGTTTTCCTTGGCTATGACTCTGAGCGCAAAGGTGCTCGTTGTTGGAGTCCTGCTGCTCGTCGGATCGGGGTCTCTCGTGATGTCATTTTCGATGAGTCTTGTTCTTACTTTACTCCTGATCCGTCCTCTCATTCTCAGTCGCTTGCTGACTCTCTCTTTCCTTACCCTTCCAGATATTTTGTCTTCTCCACGATTTCCACCACTATTGCCGACCCCACCACCACCTTCTCTATCATCGACTCTGACACCTTCTCCACCACCACCCCCACCACCTTCTCCATTTCTCGTCCACCTATTCGTATCCATTACTCTCGTCGCCCACCTCCTACTACTAGCTCTCCTTCCATTCTAGGCTCAGCTCCTCCTTCGGTTCACGGGTCTGCTCCTGACACTTCCACCCCTTTCGTGCCTTCACCAGCCTCTTCTTTTGAGGACTCTCCTGTCTCCCCTCTCTGTTTTGGAGTCTCCCCTAGCTTCACCTCGTTACGCCCTTCGTGATCGACGCATGATTTCCCGTCCTGATCGCTATGGCTTTGCTGCTCCAGCTACCTCTACTTTTGAGCCCACTTCCTTTTGTGATGATGTGGCTCGTCCTGAGTGGCAGTTTGCTATGGCCGAGGAGCTTGCGGCCTTAGAGCGTACCCACACTTGGGACCTTGTTCCCCTTCCTTCTTGTGTGACACCTATCACCTGCAAGTGGGTCTACAAGATTAAGACTCGCTCTGATGGTTCTCTTGCACGTTATAAGTGTTGCCCGTGGTTTTCAGCAGGAGCCCGGTGTTGACCTTGGGGAGACTTTGCCCCTGTTGCGCACCGGACCACTGTTCAGACTCTTGTGGCCATTTCTTCCGTGCGCCAGTGGACCATCTCCCAGCTTGACGTGCAGAACGCATTTCTTCACGATGAGCTGCGTGAGGTCTACATGCACCCATCTCCTGGCTACTCTGTTCCTGATGGTCACGTGCCTTCAGAGCTTCAGCTTGCAGACTTCTTCACCAAGACACAAACTAGAGCTATGAATGATTTCCATCTCTCCAAACTCAATGTAGTAGATCCACCTTGAATTTGAGGGGGGTGTTAATAGTACTTTGTATAGGGTCTTATTTGCATTTTTCCCTTTGCCTGTACCTTGTACATTTAGGCCCATTGGCCCACTGGAATAGATGCTGCCCATCTATCAATTTGCACAACATAGCTTCCTAAAAACATAGTCATCCCAACAAATTTATATCAATTTCGTCAAAATTTTATGGTGTGAACATCAGGTTTTGAAAAATTACTAAAGTTTTATGTGTGGGCCCAACTATTCTCCTAGGCCAACCAATTTGTAAGTAGCTTCCTAATAAATAGTCATCTGCAACAAATTTCAGTCGATTTCATCAAAATTTTATTGTGTGAACGTGTGGTTAAACAAATAACAAAGTTTACGTGTGGGTCCACCAATCCGCATGAGCTTGGTTGCCCGCCAATTTGCACATGATAGCTTCCATATACGTACAACCATACCTAACAAATTTTGGTCGACTCCATAAACTTAAACCTTATGGAATTGGGTCGGCTTTAACCTATAGTGGAGAAGTGAGTTGGATTGGCTTACATTCAAATGCCATATGGGTGGTTGGGTTGGGTTGCATTCTAAAGAATTGTATTTCTATTTGGGCTGGGACGAAAGAAAATATTTTATTTTCATGTGTTGGGGTTTAACCTCGGTACAATGTTAGTTTCTATTATCAAAATTGTCAAACTCCATAGGATCTCTCTCACAATTGAGATATGCTGACATTTGCAACAACCGTATCAACCAAAAAAGTGCAAAAAAAGCCATGGTGTGTTATAAAATGTAGCAGCATGAAGTATATGTATGTGGTTAGTAATGCATCGACATGTTTTTTTACCTTTGAAGGATCAATATGTACCATAGTTTATATTCCATTGACTAATTTAACACATGCCTATTGTACTTGAGGGTGAAAAATGGCACACCACCATTCGTGTGGGTGAAAAAATGAGAAAAAAAAACTGCTTTCTAATGGACCAATGGGGATTCTATCCAATTTTGACACTTGAAATATGTGAAAATCTGGTTTTGAAGTTCAAAGTAACCTATGCCTTTGCAAAGTTTGGAGGGTAATCTATATTTTTTTTCCTAAATAGAAAATTTGTGAGGACCCTCGCCCCAAGCTATAATTCACAGTAACCACTAAAACCTTTCTTGCAAATGGAAGTGGCTAAACCTCACCCTGGGCGCAAGACGGAGCGGCCACGATCAATTGAAATTTCGATTTGGCGCAGCTGCTCCCGGACTGTCCCAAGCCGAACTTTCACGGCCCTGACCCTGCGACCATGCAAATAAAACAAGCAGATACGATGAGGCAAGAGCTGTTCTTTCTTGGGAGAAACTAACCGCTGCAGCTGCAGATCAAAGACACAATTTTGATTTCGAAACTAGCCTATCCGCTAGTGCAAATCAACAAGCAATGGGTGGGTATAGGGAGGGGGGAGGCGCAGAGGGGGAGAGAAACCGGGTGCGGCGGCCGGAGGCAACGAGGTCGAGGAGGGGGGAAGAAGGCGGCGCACCTGAACCTGCGAGGCGGCCTCCGGTCCACGGCACGGCAAAAGAGCCACAGGGCCGGCCGTGCCGTGCCTGCTCGGCTAGCTGGCGGGGACGGCGGGCTGATCACTCGCCAGGTGGCGGCGACGGCGACGCACGGGGACTCCTGCAGATCCGGCGATCCCCCAACGCACAGGGGCAGAAAATCCTACTTCAGAGACAACTCTTTGTTTCGAGTCGAAGGATTTCAGAGGTTTGTTCACTCGGCGATTGGCATTCGGAGCAAAAAGAGCCGTTGTTTCACTCCGACGGAAGACGAGCAGCACCCGTGCTGCCCTACCTACGGATTGGGATCCTATGCGGCGAACGCAGAAATAACGCTACAGGAAATTAATATGAAGAAAAAAAAAAGTTTTCTTTACTCTTTATAAACACAGGAATTCATCCGGACATTATCCTCATGACACTGTTTAAAATTCGCATTTAGTTGTCATCAGGATACTTTTTCTCAGATCTGTTTTCATCAACCTAATCCGACCTTGCCACGCCTCAACAAGGGTTCAAAAACCACAACGAGTTTCCGTTTTTGGAAACAATGAAATGAATACAAAAGCATATCTAGACCAAACCAAAACCCCCACCATAAGAGAGAATAATTGCACTAGCTCACAATCAGATTGAGTACCAAGGGTACCAACCCTATCCAAAACTATTGAGGAACATACTAAGGTCAACCACCAAACTAGAGAAACTTAAAAAGGATCTTATTGACATACCTTGTTACGACATCATCGGCGTCACCATTGGGATAAAAATGGTCAACAGATCCTAACCCTAAAAATATAGATCGAACAAAAAAAACTATAAACGCTAGAAGAGAAAAGGTTTCTTCTCCCCCTCCCACCTTCATCAAGTTCGCTGGAGTTGAGAGGGTGAAGAGGGTCGTGATGGATCCGGAGGATTTGTGGTTAGTGTGATGGTGAATAATCCCAAAAAAAATGCCCCCTTAGGTAATCGTGGCAGGTTTTATCAAAAAAATAAGCGGTCTCGCACACAACGACATGTGACGAGTCGAGTAAAAAAGGCCACCCGCCAAAGGAATAGAGACGTCATTGCTACCTCGCGGTATAGACCACCAAACGAAAGACGTATACCTACTCATGGGACCCACGGTGGGTCATTGACACTCCATTGGAATTGAGAAGACATCACCTACAGGGAAGGTGAGCCTAGAGTTTGCAACAGGGATGCTAACATATTATCCAAGCAACAACCAAGGCTTGGCATGGCATATATCTACTAAAAGTACCATGACAATCTCATCCAATCTGCTACACGTTGGACCAAAGCTCCAAAAAAGTCAAACAGCAAGGACTCCTAAGAACACAAACAAAAGAAGATCAATAACCCCGCAACGGAGCTCCATCACCTATAAAAGGAGCTCGATATCACGAAGGAAAGGCAAGCCCATTCAAGTAACCACTGGGCGCAGTAGCTTTGACACATTTAAGCTAGAACGAGCACAAGAGTAGGAGTTTCTTTGCAATCTTTGTAACTCACCACCTTGTACACTTTCGAGCTCTTTTCGCTCAAACATAAAAAAATGGCGCTAGATGTATGGCTATTATCGTAAGGGAGGTCTGAACCAGGATAAAAATGGTGCGACCCCCAAGTCATAAGTGTGTAAAAAAGGTCATATGACACTGTGGTGGTTGGTGATAAAAAATCTTTATGTCAAATAGCGTTCTAATTTATGTTTTTTTGTTATCATTTATGTATTCATCCCTTTCCTTTAAACGTATGTAGCAAAGTATGGGCCGATGGATGGATTATTCTTGATGCTTAGATTCGACCTAAACGATCCAAGCTACATCACACCACGTGTTATACTTGCGATCTGAAATGATCTGACATATAATGTTTTTTATGCAAATCACCCTTCATACTTATATATTTTTCTACGAATTATGTTTTCCTTTCATTCATTTATATTCCGTGCCAGAGCACGGACATTGTACCAGTAATGTTTAAAAATTACGAGTGTCACAATTTTAACTTATTACATGTCTAAAATACAATTTTTTAATACATAAACCTTTGTGACGTGGAGGAATTATTACACCTTTGTGCGTGTGCGTGGCGCTGTCGATTATGAAAAAAAATGTCCAAATTTCTTTTAGCTAGTTACACGTGTCGTCTTGTACTGTTGTCAGCTGCGCCAGGCATGCAACAGATAGATAAGGAGTTTGTGCTGCTGTGCATCTACTCCTCTCAGTAAGCTCCCCGCCCGAGCAGTACTCGAGCAAGCGATCAGCGCGCATGGCGTTCATGGCGGGCGGCAGGGCGATGGCTCCGACCAGCGCCAGGCCGAGCCTCATCGCCCCCCGCAGCCTCTTCGGCTGGGGAAGAAGCAGAGCCAAAGAAGCCGGCACGCCGCCATCGTTCCAGTACCACGACGTCGAGCCGCCGTTCCCCGCTTCCCTCGTCGCCGGCACGCACCTCACCGGTCGCGAGCTCCGGTGTTGCTACAGGGCCACCGTCGACGGCTTCGGCGCCGCCGACTTCCACCGCCGCTCCGACTTCCAGGGCCCCTGCGTCGTCGTCGGCTACACCGCCGCCGGCGGGCTCAGGTTCGGCGGGTTCAGCCCGGAGGGGTACCGCAGCACGGACGACTACTACGACACGCTCGACGCCTTCCTCTTCTACTGGCCGCCGGACGCCGGCGCCGGCGCCGGCGACGGGGAGCCGGTGGTGCTGCGCAAGGTCGGGGGAAGCGGGGCGGCGCTGTTCGACTACGCGCGCGGAGGCCCGCAGTTCGGCGCCGACGGGCTCCTCATCGGGCCGCCGCTCACCGCCGTGATGGGGGTGTTCACGGGGCCCGACTCCAGCGCCGGCGCCGGCGACCTCCGGCGCGCGCGGTCGCGGCTCGGGCTGTCGTACGAGAGGAGGGCGGACGGGAAGGAGAGCCTGTTCGGCGACGAGGGCAAGGCCGACCTCCACGAGGTGCTCGTCTTCTGTAGCCCGTACATTGCGAGCCTGTACTAGCGATCCAGTGGAGTAGCAAGTGTAACAAGATTAGTAGGGATAGATGAGAAATTTGGTTATTTGCCACTCGTTTTGTGCGGTTTCGATAAAATGTTACTCGTCTTTCAATGATACGTGAGACCATCTATGTCTATAATAGTGGAGCAGAGTGATATTTTAGCAGCCACTTTAGCTCAAAAAAATATTTTAGCAGCCACTTCAAATAATCAAATCCTTTGTAATAGAGTGGGTAGTTATTTAACTGTATGCAATTTTTGTCTTACCTTGCGAATATTATTTTGTAAGAGGACAGACATGCCACAAGATTCAAACTTCATATTTTTTATCAATAATTTATTTAATAATATATAATTTTTATAAGATGTAAATTTTATATGGTTGGATTTGTAAATTATTATAACTTTGTTATTGTCAATAATATACGATAAAAAAATAAGGATTAAAGTTTAATTGAGAAGACCATGTAAGTCAAATCGTTTCTTTAAAAAAACTAAGCAGCAGATATTATACATCATTCTGATCAAAACAATAGGAAAATGTGATTGATTTGATCAAGAGCGCAGCTTTTGCGTGAGCAGTAGTTTCCGAGCGTGAGGAGTAGTTTCCGAGCAAATTCTGATTGTTGCTCACGATGGATGGCTTTCGATCCATGCACATAGTTACCTCTCTCTTACATGTTTTCCAAGATAAAAAAAAAACCCTCCCCTCCCATCCACCGGGTCAAACGATTCCGATAACTTTCGAAAAAACGGTTCTTATTTATTGCTAACCGATTAGTGTGTGTATATATAAACCTATAATTTAAAGTTTAAACATAGTGATTTAGCGTTAAAATGATCCGACGATCCCAACGACTTGTTTTATTGGATCTGTCCCTGTCATTGGCTATTCTTGCGGAGAGAAGCCAACTCGGTGCATGGGAGGGAGAAGAAGAAGAAGAAGAGAGAGAGAGAGAGAGAGAGAGAGAATGACACAATCATTCTGTTTTATTTTTTTTTTATAAAAGATCATGTGAAATAGGGTGGGAATGTGCATGAATAATCTAGACGCACAACTAACACTACAGGAATTCGTGTTTTTTTCGTCGGCCTGATTAAATTTCGTCGGCCAAAAGAAAACCGATGAAACTATTGGAATAATTTCGTCGGCCTATGGAAACCGATGAAAATAATAGAATAATTTCAAACCTCCCCTCCCATCCACCGGGTCAAACAATTCTCGTAACTTTTGAAAAAACGCTTCTTATTTATTACTACCCAATTAGTGTATATATAAATCTATAATTTAAAGTTTAATCATAGTGATTTAGTGTTAAAATGACCCGACGATCCTAGCGACTTGTTTTATTGGATCCGTCACTGTCGGTGGCTATTCTTGTGGAGAGAAGCCAACTCGGTGCATGGGAGGGAGAAGAAAATAGATATAGAGAGGAAAAAATGACACAATCATTCTGCTTTAAAGTTTTTTTATAAAATACCATGTGAAACAGGGTGGGAATGTGCATGAATAAACTAGACGCACGACTAACAACGAGGAGTATAAGCCCGGGAATTCCTTCCTCATGGATGCTTTTCTCTTTGCTTACTTTTTTGCTTATGCGACGCGTTGACCTTTTTTAAGCAAACTGAGGTAAAGTGGTAAACCAACCTTTTTTTTATTCTCTAATTAGTACCAGACATACAACTACGTTTATAATCTTTAGATGACATTAGTTCGATGGTTACACAGCTGGAACATGGTTAGTCGACAGATTGTTACATGCTCGAAAGATGAATAGATGGCCGAAAACGGTTAGTTAAAGGATGGTTAGATGGCCCCGAACATGGTTACAGGGCACACCGGCGATGGATAGTTACATCATATTAATTTCAGCCAAAAAAAGGATGGTTACAAGATGCTTAATGATGGTTACTGGTTACCTGATCATGCCCGATGGTTATATCATACATGATTCTTTAAAAAAAATTATAAAATATGAAACATGGTTATAAGATCAATGACCATGGGTATAAGACACGGCACCGATAGTTAAATGATAATAATATCGAAGAAATGTAAAAAATGTTTTTTTTATAAAGTTTGGTTTCGATTTGTTCAGAAAAATGTAACTAACACAATGGCGAAAAATATTTATCAATCCGAGATTTCATTTAGAAATTACAATAAAAGAAAAAAGTTTGTAGTGTTAGTTAATTGTGCGGTTTCCTTCACTAGCCAGTTAATTCACCTTCCCGTAAAAAGTGGACGAATGCAAATGAAAAGTTGTTAGGGACCAAACTCCAATTCACGTGTAGCTACACTCACAAGCACTATAGCGCCACCATGTGTGTTATATTTTACTCCTAGGTCTTTTTTCACTATTCACAACCCATTTCTACAATAATGGGTTAAAAATGAATTTACCATGCATCGGAGATGCCTTAGCCGACTAAGAGCTCCCATGGTGTTTAGACAATATTGTTGAAATTATCATCACTTTTAGGTTTATTTAGTCAAAAGATAATTTACGAGCATCGACATATTAACATTTAACATCATGCATCACAAGTTTAATCTAAATATGTATGTAACAAAAGCATAAATATCTCTGTAATGTATCCATGTGATACACTTATGCACACAAGCAATAAGATAAAAGACATGATAGATAACAGTATGTACCAATCTTGTAAGTGAAATCTATTTGTCATTTTCTTGTGCATGATCTCAACAACAATGGGGTTCTAGCGACTTGCTCTCCCGTTCAATAGTTGTGGGGACCCTGGAAGATCCTTGAAAATACAATTGCTCAGAATTTCAGTTGTATTTTGAAATTGTACAAACTGCTAACCTTTATTACATAATGGGGTAACATTATAATAGAAGTTTGTAATTTACAACAAACTTCCATAATACTACTTCTACTCCACGGGCAAGACTTTGAGTGTAAAGTATAACCTATAAATCTATACCAAATTCTTCTATGTATTTAATAGAAAAGTCATCCATGGTAACCTATGGAATGGGTAGCCCGGATAAAAACTCGTAAGTACGTCAACAGGTATTGCAGGTTTAACAGAAATGTATAGAGGGATTTATTATTATACTTTATGCATATTTTAATAATAGATTGAAATATTCTATATTTAATCATTCTTTTAATCATTTTAAATGAGATTTTTATTATTGACCTGATTCAATACCTTAAATCAATAACGACATCAACATCATCCCAACAATCACACCTCTAACCTGATTTATGTCATTTTTAGAATAGGCATCACCCATTGATACAACTTCATATACCAGATGGTCCATCGATGACTTGTTTTTAACGTCTTTGGTCTCTAAATGAGGCATAACTATTATTACATGAAATCATAAGTATTTTAAAATATATTGGACACAAATTAATTAACTAGAAAGTAAATACATAATATAGTATCAGAGAATACGAAACTTGTCTGTCACAATCTTCGGATTCCTGGTTATTATCCAGATACTTCTTCTCGGCTCATCCAGAAGCAACTAATTTGTAATCTATACATTGGGAATATGGAAAATGGGAAGGGGGCCAGCAAATATTCAAATAAAGATCCAAATGAAAAATGCATGGAGTACGGATGCATGAAAAAATAATTTTAAAGGAGATATTTGGAAAAAGAGGTTAGGGCTGACTTGCATGGTGACTACAATTTTGAGTATTTTTTTGGAGATCTTCTTGTTTACTGAAGGGGGCAAATGATTATTTTGGTATTTCTTTGATGGCTCTCCAGATAGCAGAAAATATTTGCTAGTTTATGTGATAATTTATATGTGGATCAACAATTTTTTAGAGATCGAGACCGACGATAATCACATTGATGGAGTTCTGTGATGGAAGACATTGGGTGAAAATTTCAAAACTAGGTTTTTAATAGATTATTTGTCCTGATATAATTTTTATTGATTTTTTTGAATTTGTGGAAATTATTTTATAATTTAAAAGCATTTTCTTGTACGAGAAAAAAAATCTTAGTCGCGTGATGTCAAATTGATCCCATTGACACACATATTTCACATGATGTCAAACTATTTTATTCACGAACTCACTTCAATAGTACCGCCCTATCTCTATATAAGAAAGGTATCTTCTTTTAGACAAACCCAAGCATAGAAAAATATCACTCTTGTTTGCATAGAGCTACTTGTGTTCCAGAGACCTCACCATCATCCTCAAGGTATGCTCAAATTTTCTTGAGAGAAAAAATTGCTAAAAGTACCCTTATTAGTTTAAAAAAGCAAAAAGAAAGAGAAAAAAGAACACACTAATCAGCATTATCCCCATGGCTCCCGCCATCCCCAACCGCTGAATCCACCCCCACTCTCCACTCCCGCGGCGGCCATCCATGGCCGCCTCCACCCTGCTCCGCCCCCTGTCCCCCTAAGCACTGACGCCGAGCCCCCAAGACCCGAACCCTAGGCCCTTCCCTTCCCTCCTCCCGTGCCAGACTCGCCGGCGGCAGCTCCCCGCCGCCCGCTGCTCACCCTCGCCGCCGCCGTCGCTCGACCTCCCCCTCCTCCCATTCCAGCCCGCGGAGGTGAGGTTTCTGAACACAAAGGAGCTGCCTTTCTGGTGACTCGTCTTGAGACAACTAGACAATACTCTGTCTGCTCAATGTTAGATGGGATCCATTGATTTAGCTTTGCGAGGATAGAATTCACTGTTGGTCCAAGTCTCTAAGAATGGTGTGAAATTGGTTTGATTCTGGATGAAAAAAAAGTTGTTTTGTTTTGTTTTGTTTTGTTTCTGAGTCTGGATGGATTTAAATTCTAAATTTAGCACTATGATATTATGTTCTCGTTTGATAGGATGATTGAAATGAGATGTTCAGTGATATTTATTCTCTAACTAGGCTTCATGAACCAAAATAGTTGAATCGGCCAAAGTAAGATGAAAATAGTTGCTGATGAAAATTTTTCTTGGCTAGACATTGTAGATATTACGCACCAATATTCTGAACGTTTGCTAGTTTTTCCATATGAATGTGGGATATCTTGTTAAAGGTAAAATGCAATAGCACAGACATGCGTCTAGAGCAAAAGGAATGCACCAATAGCCACCACCAGGTTTCCAGCCAGTTTGCTCGGTGGACTTGTTTGTTGGCAAAAGGGACGTAGGTATATCCCCACAATGCGGGTTTTGAGTCCTCTTTGGCTCAAATTTAGCCACTTGGGTGCGTAAGTCTCTTTGATTAAATCAATACCTTATTCCATGTAGGCATCCCACATCTTCGAGAATTGTTTCCTTCAGGAGCCTATGAAGGTGCTACTGCCATCTAGATAGGATTGTTGCATCAGTCAGCATTTGCATATTGCAACAATGCCATGAATCAGGAGGAATTATTGATGACTAGAGGAATTTTTTATGACTTCACAGTGCTGTGATTTGATTTGCCTCCAGCTTCTTGCTGCCTTTGCAGCAACTGAATAGCTTACCTATTATTAGACCTGTTCAAACCCCGGGCTGGGCTGGGTTTCAGACCAGTCTTGAATAAGCCCGGTGCTTCAGAGCTAGACCCTAGCCTAGCCTGGCCCAAATTTTTTTCATGCTTGCTCAGTCCGAGCCTAACCTGAAAGCCTAAAGCTTGGTCAAAAATGTCAAAGCCCGATTTTACTCTGCGAACTCATTTTCTGTCGGGCTTGAAATTGAAGCCCGAGCCCAGCCCGATGGCCAAGCCTGACCTAATCCGGCCTAGAAAGTTTGGTCCGGGTTGCTGTGTCAAGCTACCCATGATTAGGTCTACCTACCATCGCCTTTTGTCGGATGACCCTTAAATCAATAATCCATAGCTCGTTGGCTAGCTGGCCTTTCAGTTTTGGTAGCATTTTTTGAGCAAACGTTTTTAGAAGCATTTGAAAATCGGATTTAAGGGTTGTAGTAGTTGTTCTATATAGAAATCATCATTCTGGACAGCTAGAGAATTTGGTAGCCAGAACGTATTTTGATAACATTGAATTTGAACCAATAAATGATAGTTGGAAAAAGAACTTCCAACACGAAGCCATGGTGTTTCGTGGAGCAAATGGATTTTTTTTCTAGCAATTATAAATTATCTAGCTAGTCTTCTTTAAGAAATCCCTTTTTTTGTTTTTCCTTTTCTCCGCTTCATCCTTATGGATATTAGTAATATATATTCATTAGTATCCTTTCCTACTATTACAATCAAATGTTATCAATATTCTGATTTCCGAATATTTTTTCTTTTTCCCATGTGAATGGTGTGGTGCCTTGTAAATGTTGAAATGTGAAAGCATACGCAGGCATCCAAAGCAAAAAATAACACATATCACTCACTGCCACAAGGTTTGTGCAGTATTAGCCGTGTGCAGATAGGCTTGTTTCAGTGAGACTTGTTTTCTTGTAGGAACCTGTTAAATGTGCCGTCGAAATCTAGATATGATTGATGTCGCAGTCAGCATTGGCAAAGTGCACCGGCATGAATCATGATCTTTGATTAAAAGATTTATTGATGATTTTATCTCAGTGCTACAATTTATTTTGCTACTAGCTTCATGCTGTTTTTGCCATAGCTGAATAGTTGACCACGTATCACCGGGATTCGCATCAGCTCAGTTATGCTGGAAATTCATTTTTCTGGTTGGCAAGATGGCCGTTCATTTTTAGAAACCTTTAAAAATTCGATGCTAGGATCGCAACAGCCGTTCCATATGGAGATGATCATTGAAACCAGCTGGAGCATTTGGGTACTGCGAAATCAAAATGTGCCTACTAATATTGGTCCAACAAAGGACAGTAAGGAAAGGGACGTTAAATGCAGATTTCCCATGGTCATCCATGGAGCAAAAGGAGAATATTTTCTAGCAATTCAAAATTTCCTAGCTAGTCCTTTTGAGGACTCCTTTTTGTTTTTCCCTTTTTGTAATTATGGATTCCTTTATTATAATATATATATATATTCAGTGGTATCCTATTGATATGGTCAAGAGTAACCAAATATTTTCCCTTTTATTTCTGACCAACTTAAGGAGGTAATCGTCAGTTACATAAAATCTACAATGTTTCTATTCCATGTTGTGCAAAATTTCTGAATGGTTATCAACTCTTATGAACATATTTCTTGGATCATTTATTCAGCATCATGCTTGCAACATGCTTTTTGATATGTTCAATGAGATCACTAAGATGGTCTTAAAATAATGATAATATTACAGGTGTTGATTCCATCTGAATGCAAGACTCTCCACTTGTATGAGGCAAGGTATATAGCATTGCTCGAAGAGGTAGCTTCCATTGGCTTAATCACTTATTTCATACTATTTTGCTATTGTGCTATGTTTTTATTCTTGTTAGCATGAGATAATCCAGCTATTCTGAGACATGAAAGTATTATTCAATTTTACACGTTTAGATTTATTATGTGATGAAAACAGACTCTATAATTCTTGGCACGTGGGATTGGGGCACATCTTGAAACACAAGAAATACAAATTTCTTTCATTGATTAATGATAACTCTGATAGAACAACACTTGTATTGATCCGGGGGCCAAAAGGCCAGCATATATACAGAGTACAAGAGAAACCCTAATACAAAAGGGAGATGGATCTAGACCAATATATACAGCCCATACAACCCATATACATATCTAACACCTCCCTCAAACTCATGATGGATTAGCAACATGGAGTTTGGAGAGACAAAAATTATGGTGTTGTCGAGTCTGTGCCTGCGTGAAGAAATCTCCAAGCTGAATTTCTGAAGACACATGCTGAAGAGCTACAACATTCTCTTGAACCCGTGACCACACATAGTAAGCATCGACACCAATATGCTTGGTAAGCTCATGCTTCACCGTATCACGTGCAATACCGATAGCTCTTGTGCTATCGGCAAAAGAGAAGTTGGCGTAGTAACATGAAAAACACCAAAATCCTCAAGTAAACAGCGCACTCAAGTAAACTCTACCGTCAAAAGAGCCATAGCACGCAACTCAACCTATGCCCTCGAACGAGAAACTGTACTCTGCTTCTTAGTCTTCCAAGAAATAAGAGAATCAACAAGAAAAACACAATAGGTAGAAAGAGACCGGCAATCAAAAGGATCTCTAGCCTTAGTAGCATCATAATAAGTTGCAAAGAGTTGGAGGTAGGAAAGAAAAGACAATTGGAAATAGTGCCATGCAAATTGCGTATAACACGAAGAAGGTGACTATAGTGAAACTGAGTAGGAGAAGACACAAACTAACTCATGATATGAACCATACTCGAGGAGCTTGTTTAAGCCCATACAAAGCACTACGAAAACAGCGGATGCGACCTTCAGAAACAAAATACTCTGACAGAGGCTGTATAAAGACCTCTTCATGTAGCTCCCCATTAAGAAAGGCATTTTGAACATCAAGCTTTTAGATAAGCTACTGACAAACAAAAGTCATATAAAAAGGGATTTTAATAGTGATCATGAGAGCCACAGGAGCATAAGTCTCATCATAGTCAACAAAATGTTCCTGTTGAAAATCACGAGCCACAAGACAAGCTTAGTAACGCTAAAGAGAACCATCAGAGAGAATCTTAACCTTATAGACCTGCTTGCAAGTGGTGAGGACTTGGATAAGCCCGAGCTGAGCGGCGCGGGCGGCGGCAGAGGATGTCGTCCGGTAGCTAAGCACGATGACCGGAGCCAAAGTGTAGCTATAGGCGGGATCCAGCCGGTGGGCGTCGGGTGGAGGCTAGTGGAGGATCAGCGGCAGCGGCCGTGGCGCGGCCGCAACGACGGGATCCGGCGGAGAACGAACACGGAGTGTGAGATTCGTGCATGGCAAAGGCCAAAGACGACGACGTTGAAGATCCGTTGAAGATCCGTGTGATGGTTCGACAGGATCCAGCAACAGCTTGCAATGGATTTTAGGAGGCTTGGTGGTGATCTGAGGAGGCCAATGATCCGAAAGTGGGAGAGAAGCACGACGCCATCAACAACGAGACGACGACGGCCGGTACATGGTGGGAAGAGATGGCGTAAGTGCGACGCTAAAACCCTAACCCTAGGTACATGCTCTGATACCATGATAGAATAGCACTTGTATTGATCTGGGGACCAAATATACACAGGGTACAAGAGAAACTCTAATATAACAGGGAGATGGGTCTAGACCCATATATACAACCCATACAATCCATGTACATATCTAACAAACTCAAACCTTACGTAGAGTGACAGGGCACAACATTTGTTTTACGGTTGCAACATAATAGGATTTCTTATATGTATCTAATTTTTTGCTCGGCAGGCTTTGTATAGGAAGAGAAATTCTTTTGTGCATTTTGTGCTTGATCCAGTTGTATCAAGTTGTCCTAAAGCTTCCTTTGCTGTGAGATGTGGTTGTTTGGTACAGATTGAAAGTGTAAGTTCTTGTCCTTTGCATGAATATCTCCACAGAATTGACGACATGTAGTTAGGATTGTTCATATTTTGTACTCAATGATCTATCTTTAGTATAGGTCGACAGGCTGGAGATTGGAGCGTTGGTGTCAATTAGAGGTGTATGTCGTGTGAACATTATGAACCTTCTGCAGGTAAGCTTTTCTTGTTCAGTTGTTCTGGAGTTTGGAATGTTCTTTCAATGTTTAATGCAACATATCATAGTTCCTGGTGTTGTTAATTAACAACTTTGTATATACTTCATAACTTGTATAGATTATGCATATCCCTATGTTCTTATCAAATATCACATTCCATTTTTTATTATAATGCCCATAGAACACGATCTGTAAGTTTATTATTGAAGTTTATAGATGGGCCGATTCTTGCATAGTCTGAATTATTTTGGCACTGCTAAAAAGAAATAACAGAAATAAAAGAATGCAGGTGCTCTTCTAAAACCCCATTTATGAATGACTCCTTTATGTAGCTTACAGTTCACAATACCTCTTTTCTTTCACTTCTATTTTAGATGGTCACACTCTTCATTCATCCAGATGGAGCCCTACTTGCGTGGAGACGTTTCTCCCATAATGGACAAGTCTTGTGACAGCATTGAATTGGGCATAAGAATTTCCAAGCTCAGAGAGTTCATGTGCAATTTGCACAGCCTACAAATGAAGCTGAAGGTTTAGTCACTGCCTTAGTTCCTTTGAGAGATTTACAAATGCTGAATAATGGTAATAGTGGTTTTAACTTAATCTTTTGACACGACAACTTTTCCAATTAGGTGCCTGAGGATGAACCGCTGCAAACCAACATCAAGGGTTCTCTACTGTGGTCTGAGAAAGAAGTTTTTGAAGAGTACAACGAAGCTTTTATCCCTGGGCTCCCAGAACGTCTCTCCTTTGCTGCATACCAAACAGTTTCAGGTGATAACACATTATTCTCATTTCACCTCGCGTAGTACCGTAGCTTCTGTTTCAAATTTTAATCTTCAACTGGACATGCCAATCTCACCTGAAAAATTGCCAACCAAAGAGATGCTGCACACACAGGGCGTACACCAACTTCATGTGGTCTATTCTAACATTCTGACATCATACGCTTCAGGTATGTCAGAAGCAGAGCTGCTTACCCTGCAAAAATACAAGATACAAGCAATGGATTTGACAGACACTCTGGAAAGACTGAACAGTGGAATTGAGTATGTAGAACATAATATTGGTATGATTGCTGCTAGATTGGCAATTCAGAACATATGACCTTCGGCGTCGCTTGCTAATCGCTTTTTTGACAACTGCCACAATGGAAGTGAATACGTCATATTTCCAGTTCTAACCGATGCTCATGATGCAAACTCTAGTTACATCTTCTTGAGTCTCTGACCTCAGAACTTCTCCCATTTGCATATACAGCTTCGTTCATTTTGGACACCATACTGGTGTGCATTCAGAGAGTAATTCGAATGCAATGCAAAAGTCTGATATCACCGTCACTTGGTAATTGGTAGTAAACAATACATTATGCAAATAACTCATAATAACTTTGTTCCATTTGATAATAACTAGTTCATACAACTATATGATTTGAGAAAGCCTACAGGCTACAGCTCAGGTATGAACTCTGCAAAATCTAAACCAGCATACTAATCATGATTTGGGAGGCCTACAGGCTACAGCTCAGGTATGGGCTAAACCGGCAGCAACTATAATTGTAATCAACGAACTAACAGTGAGCCAAAAGCATCCTCTCTGTCTGAAGCCCTGAAACAATGGCAGAAGGATCAACGACACTACTTTCACTTGACCTAATTCTCTGGTCCTTCTGGACCTTATTCTGTGATGTCCACACCGAATAGGCGGATGCCACGTAGTGCGGCTGCGCCATTGCCCAGCGGCATTGCTATCCCTTCCAATGTCGCCGCCGCCGCCTCCTCCTCCGGCACGGCAAACCCGAAAGGGAAGTTGGTGGTGATGGTGGTGGTGGCAGGGAGGGACCAGCCGAAGGCAGTGGCAGCTTGGGCGGCATGGAAGGGGTGCACAGCATAGCCACCCATTGCCAAATCTTGCGTGGCCTGACTCATCTCCTCCTCCTCCGGTAGGCCGTACCCCGGCGGCGCCGCCCAGGCCTCCACGTCGCCTGCGACGAGCTGCTGCAGGCGAGGGTAGTGAAGCCGCATGTGCCCGCCCAGCGCCGGACCGGAGCGGAAAACCTTGAAGCACAGGTTGCAGTCATGCCGTTCTTCTTCCCCGGCGCCGGCCGCCGCCGCCGCCGCCGGCGGCGCGGCGGCGGCTGCGGCGAAGTCCTGCAGGCTCGTGTCCTTCTTCCTTTTGACGACGTGGGAGACCATGTGCCCCCCCAGCGCATGGTGGCTGCGGAACGTCTTGAAACAGCTTTTGCAGCGGTACACCTTGGCTGGCTTGGCGTGGATGGAAGTTGCACCAGCGTCTTTCTCGCCATTGTTGAGACTAACCTTCTTGCTGCCCTTCGCCGGCGATGCCGTGGTGGCTGGAATCGCGGCAATGGCCAACTCAGCCGGCGCTGCGGTGGCCGGAGTTACTGCGGCTATGGCCGGTGGCGTAGCTGGAGGAGGTGCTACGACGCTCATTGCTGCCGCGGCATCAGGGAGGGCTGGTGCATACGTCACATCCGCCGCCACATCAGGAGCTGCGACGGCAATGGTGACCGGGGAGGCGTCGATCTGTGCCGCGGCGGCGGAGTTCGGCTCAACGTCGACGTCCATGTCCTCGTCGTCGGTGATGACATGAAAGTTGTTTACCTCGGGGATCTTGGACTGGGGGCCGGCGTCTACGGCGACGATGCTCTGCTCGCTGAGCTCGTCGGCGGCGAGGTTGCCGTACGTCGGCTCGCCGGCGCTCATCAGCATTAAGGTCTCCGCCGCGCGCACGACCTCCACATCGGCAGTCCAGCGCTGATCCAGCTGGTCCTCCAAGACCTTGCGAGGGATCTCCACGTGGGCCCTCTTCGCCGGCTGCGGCGCTCCGCCGCCATGGCTGGAGGCCGGGCCGCGCCCTCGCCGCCCGGTGACGGTCCAGGTGGGCAGGAAACCTCCATCGTCGTCGGCTTTCTTCTCCTCCAGCGGCGGCGGTGGCGGCGGAGGCAGCTCCTCCGCGGTAGTGCGGCAGCTCCGCATGTGGCCATGGAGCGCCTTGATCCGATCGAAGGTCCTGGTGCAGAGCTGGCACGCGTGCACCACGTCCTTCGCCACGACGCCGCCGCCGGCCAATGCCGACCTCGAGGGCGACGACAGCGCCGTCTCGTAGCGACGGCCATCTCCACCACCACGCGGCGGCGGCGGCGGCAGTGGCGCCGACGAACGCGGCTTGAGCTCACTGTCACCTCTTCGACCACCGCCCCCACGACGCTCGCCGCCATCACTCCGACCATGGCGCGGCGGCGGCGGCGGCGGGGAACGCGTCTTGTGCTCCCCGCCGCCTCTGCGACGAACGCCGCCGTCTCCCCATGCACGACGCGGCTGTAGGAGCGGCGAACCAGACCACGACCCGCCACGACGCCGACTGCCGCCGTCCGCCTCGCCGCGACGCGACCACAGATCCACGTCGCCGCCGCGACCAGCACCATCTCCAGCGCCCTCACGATCACGCTCGCCGCCGCCTCCCCCTCCCCGCCGCCGCCGCGGCGAGCCCGACCGGATCAGCTCCACGTCGCCGCCGCGAGCACCGCCCCCCGCAACCTCACGATCACGCTCACGCTCGCCGCCACCTCCCCAACCCCCGCGCCGCCGCGGCGAGCCCGGGCGCAGCTTAATCTACACGCCGCCGCCGCCGCCGCCATCTCCTCCACCCCGCCGCCGCCGCCGCGGCGAGCCGGTCCCCGACCGCAGCTCCACGTCGCGCCGGCGCCCACCGTCTCCCGCGGGGCGGCGGACGCGGATGCGGATCCGCAGCGCGCCGCGGAGCTCGGGGCGCGGCGGCGACGGCGAGTGGGTCTTGCCGGCGGCCATGGGAGCGAGCGAGCGGGGAGGAGTGCACTTTCCAAGATGAGCTAGAGCTAGGTTTTTCCGGGGGGTTCCCTACTTGGACAGCGACGTGCTTCGACGCCGTGCGCTCTGCGCTGTAAATAGCTGCGCGCAAAAAAAGATATTGTTGCTATTTAACTCGAGGATTCGGTGCCATCGATAACCGGAAACTTGGAATTTTTCCCCCACATATTGCTTACTAAAAAAGAATGCGCGAATATTTGTATTATGGAATTACTGAAATTTCGGGTAACTCTTCCAAACTTTATTTAGGCAACTCTTCCAAACTTTATTTAGGCCTTGTTCTTTTCAGCGTTAGGCACTGTTGCATGTTACTGTAGAGACTTTTGTTATTTTTATATAAACTATATGTTTTGATAATTTGTAACGATTTTTTCGTTTCTTTTAGTAGTCTTTCCAAAGATCCTAAAACTTTTTAATTATTTTTTAAAAATCTTTCTACCTCTTTTCGAGAGCTCTTAAATTTGCTA
>SPJY01008763.1:233755-301706 GCA_005191435.1 Raddia distichophylla
GGCAGCGCCGGCGTGCAGCGCGGGCGGCACGGCTGGTGGGCGGTGCAGCCGAGATCAATCTTCTAGATTGATTTTTACAAAATCCCCAAAAACGAATCTACCAAAAAGTTATTGCAAGATTTTCAATCAAACAGTAAAAACCTCACAACTTTTCTCGATCTGCAATCAGATTCAAGCACAGATTACAATCTACTGGGTAACCGGTGCCCAAAATTATAACTTCGTGGTAGAAGTGGATGTAGATCGTTCTTCCTCGCGGATTGATCGGCACGTCAAGGAGCGAGCGTGCTGATAACGTGTTAAGGAACCTCGCTACTGGGTGTAGTCCGAGATATAATCGTGGACAATCAATCACAGAGAAAGATCAAGAACACAGGGGGACACTGAGATATAGGGTGAAGCTTCTCTTTTTTAGTTTTCAGATTTGTTATACAACTAGGTGCTCCACCTCTTCTTTTATAGTATTGCTTAGGGTTTAGGCCAGGTCCAATGTGGGACCCACCTGGGGGAGCCGCCGGCCGGCCCTAGTCTCGCCGTGCCGCGCGCCGGCCCTAGCTGGGCCGGGCTCCCACCCGGCTGTTTCCCAACACCTTCCATGTCTTATTGTACTAGTTCCTGGACAGTAGCTAGTACACACAGATTTCAGAACTTGGAGTATAATCATTCTCATTAAAACATTAAATATTATATCAAAGTGTGGCCATTGAAACTCATAATACAAAAGTCTAGCACGCAGGCCATACAACTGCGGAAGCATGGGTACATAGTAAAATCCAAAATAGAACTCCAACACAATCCCATAGGCAAGACTGTAGTAGCGATCCAACACGTTGGAATAATCCACGTCCTGAACACCATCGGCGAAGTGGTCGCCCCTAGGCTCAACGTCTTCTGGGTAGTAACTCTGAGGCTTCGATCCTGCTCGTTGGAATGAGCAGCCCCGCGAGTGAACGCGAGGGTGAGTATATGTGCAAATACTCGCAAGTCAAATTGACATATGCATATGGGGGCTTATCAAAGGAGGGATTAGAATATATTTTGCAGAAAGCTAACTTTACAAATTTTTCTATATCTTTGAAAATGTCGAAAAGAGTTAAGAATAGTAAAATAAATCTCTTTCTTTTGAAACTCCGGCTACTTGCCGGTTTTAACCCACCAAGGTCAACTCATGGCTACCTGCCATGTCGATACAGAACTCAAGGCTGACTGCCAAGTTAAAAAAAACTCATGGCACCTGCCATGCCAAGCTCATAAGCTCATGATACCAGCCATGCCAATCTGAATATCTCAGGGCTAACTGCCCTGTCAACTTATGGCCCTGCCATGCAATAACAATCACTCCACAGCGTCCTGCTGCGAAGCCCAAAACAAATCTCACGACGTCCTGCCATGGTTTTCACTTTAAAACGTCATTTCGAAAACAAAGTGTGAAAGACTACCATGAGGCAGCGCTCCGTCGCCCGCCCTTGATCGTGGACACGGCTGTCTAGACAGTTCTACACTTTGCAGAGGTTGCACGCTTTACCCACGAGAGGTGATTTACAAACTAAACCACCACAAGGTCTTTAACCAACTCATTCCAGCTCAGGCATCTCCCCTAAGAATTTCACCGCTGGGCTGGTACTCAGTTGCCAGTGGCCCCCTCTTGCACCAATAGGTTCATAGTCTGTGTGACACCGTGTGCTACGGAGTCTACGCTCCCTATTCCACGAAGTGACATGCCCAAACTAAGAACTTGAAGGCTACTCAACCAGGGCCTACCCATACCTGCACTCGTGGTCGCACTATTGAACTTAGTTTGTCTACTCGGTCTTAAGGGATATGGGTGGTTCCCACACTGGGTCCAAGTCTCGTGCATACTGCACCAATCTATACAACCATCCACCCAAATCAGGGTTTTGCAGAAATCATTTGCCCTTTCATAATAATAACTATGGTACCCCAATAGTCCCATTTTATCAAACACGGCAGCGCCAACTGCCTTTAAATCACGCATTTCAAACATTGCATTGCACAAAAAATATCAGTGACCACTACAAGTTATAAATAGTAGGGCTAGGCATTTAACGATCCCTAATCAATAACATGGCAATAAAAAAGACAAATATATTCCTAAGGTCCTCAGCTCCAACGACGCCGATATTCGGATCTAGCGCAAACAAATAATAACACAATAAATGTACATACAAAAATATGGATGAAAATGGTGCACATTATATTTGTAAATAAAATTAGGCATTTTTATGAATGTTTTGAAATTTATTTTACTCAATTTGGAGCTATGTCTTAAAAGATACAAAAAATAACAAACCTTGGCTGCTAAATTAAATAACAAAAGGCCAATGGGCCGGCTGAACCGAAAGTGGCCCAGGAGCACAGCGAGCGTGGGAGAGAACTAGGCCACCGCGCGGGGACGCTGCGGCTTGGCCGGGCCGTGGCCTTGGGCTGGCTCGGCGCGGTTGGGCCGGCGCGCTAGCCCAAGTGGCTACGCGGCCTGGCGCGCAGCTCGGCCCGGTATGTCCTGTGCCGGCATTGAGCGGCGCGGTGGGACGCTGATGGGATAAGCCCACCTGTCGGCGTCCCAAAACAGGGGAGGCGGCGGCGCACGCTCGGGTGATATGCAGAACTGAAATTCAGGTTTGTTCCCAACAGGCTATGCAACTTCTGCCAAAACCTGGATGTAAACTGAGTTCCTCTATCTGACACTATTTTCTTGGGAACACCATGCAAACAAATTATTATGAACATATATAACTCAGCTAACTTATCTATAAAAAACGTAGTCTTAACCGGAATGAAATGGGCTTATTTCGTTAGTCGATCCACAATGACCCAAATCGAGTCGTGTCCAGACTGCGTCTTAGGTAATCCAACTACGAAATCCATTTCGATCTCTTTCCACTTCCATTCAGGAACTCTCAAAGGTTGCAGCAATGTGAGCATCGTTGAGCCCTAATTTTTATTAGTGGCATTGATGACAAATTAATTAATATTAAAGTGCTAGGGGGTTTTTGGACTTCTCGGAACCCTAGCGAAGACTCGGCGCTTTTACAAACCCTAATTCGAAGCGACGTAAATTTCCTGAGCTGCTCCAAGATTTCAAGTACGTGACCGGGCGAGAGATGAGGTCACGTATAGATTAGGAGTAGTTAGGTTTATTTTCTGTTTTTCGTCGGATTTCAAAAGGGGTTCAAATATCTCGGACTATGCCGGATCTTTGCGAATTCTTGAAAACTCGGTTTCCGTAGTCCACCACTTCTAAAAATACCCAAATATCCCCTATATGGTTTTCAAAATTAGAATCATTAATATTTTTATTCAAACAAAAATTAAGATATTAATTATCAACATATCATTTTGGTTTTTTAAAATACTTATTTTTCAAATTTCAAATTATTTATTCTTACCAAAATGTGATTTTTGCATTTGGAATATTTATTTTGATATCCAAAATATTGAATTTAGTTTTTAAAATATAACATGCACATTTTCAAAAAAAAATTGAAAAATTCTTGCACATGAAATATGGATGACATGAATTAGGGTTTTTGAAAATTGGGATGTTAAAACCTCCCTATCACGAAGAATCTTTAACCCGAGATTGGGAAGAGCTTGGGAATTGGTTGGGAAATTCTGCTCGAAGATCTTCTTCACGCTCCCAGGTTCCTTCTTCCTCTGAGTGGTGACTCCATTGCCCTTTGCAAAACTTGATCACCTTACTCCTTGTTTGTCGGGCAGCCTCATCCAAAATTCGAATAGGATATTCCTGATAGGTCAAATTGTTTCAGAGATCCAGCTGTTCCAATGGCATTTGTTCTCCTGGCACTCTCAAGCATTTCCTCAACTGGGATACGTGGAACATGTCACGCACATCCGACAACTGAGGTGGCAACTCAAGCTGATAGACTACTTCACCTCTCCTGGCGAGGATTTTGAACGGTCCAATATATCTCGGCGCAAGTTTACCACTGATACGGAAACGTCGTATTGCTTTCATTGGTGATACTTTCATATAGACAAAATCTCCTTCAACAAACATGATATCTCTGTGACGGTTATCTGCGTAGCTCTTCTGTCTACCCTGAGCAGTCCTGAGTCTCTGCTGGATGAGTCGAACTTGCTCATCTGCTTACTTTAGCAGTTTAGGTCCACATATCATCCTTTCGCTAGTTTCTTTCAAATACAAAGGGGTCCTGCACTTTCTTCCATAAAGTGCTTCAAATGGAGACATCTGCAGACTTAATTAGTAATCGTTGTTGTAGGAAAATTCCGCATAGGCAAATGCTTATCCCATCCTTTAGGGTTTGACAAGGCACAAGCTCGGAGCATGTCTTCTAGGATTTGATTCACTCGCTCCCTCTGTCCATCGGTCTGTGGGTGATATGCAGAACTGAAATTCAGATTTGTTCCCAACAGGCTATGCAACTTCCGTCAAAACCTGGATGTAAACTGAGTTCCTCTATCTGACACTATTTTCTTGGGAACACCATGCAAACAAATTATTCTGAACATATATAACTCTGCTAACTTATCTACAGAAAACATAATCTTAACCGGAATGAAATGGGCTGATTTCGTTAGTTGATCCACAATGACCCAAATCGAGTTGTGTACAGACCGCGTCTTAGGTAATCCAACTATGAAATCCATTCCGATCTCTTTCCACTTCCATTTAGGATCTCTCAAAGGCTGCAGCAATCCTGCATGTCTTTGGTGCTCAGCCTTTACTCGCTGACAGGTGTCACGTAAGGCTATGAACTCGGCCACTTCTCGTTGCATACTAGTCCACCAATATGATTCTCTAAGATCCAGGTACATCTTAGTAATTCTAGGGTGGATGGATAGAGGTGAGTCATGAGCTTTCTTTAAAATAATCTCCTTAAGCTCCTTTTTATTTGGCCCAAAAATTCTCTTTCCAAACCACAGGATACCATCTTTATCCTCGACAAAACCAGGAGCCTTTCCGACACTTAACCTCTTCTTAATGTCCAACACTTATTCATCATTCTTCTGTTCTTCCCGATTCTGTTCCTCTACAGTCGGGCGAAGTTCGAGCATGTTAATACAACCTTCCTCAACTAACTCCAAGTTCAGCTTCTCGAATTCGCTATACAACTTAGGTTGACGTTGCATGATCATGAGGTTGTTGCAGTAGCTTACTCAAGGCATCTGCTACCACATTAGCTCGGCCCAGTGCGGCCTGCGCCGGCGCTGAGGGGCGCGGAGTGTGACGCTGACGGGATAAGCCCACCTATCGGCATCCCAAAAACAGGGGAGGCGGCGATTCACGCTTGGGCGACGGCGGTGGCACTCCGGCGTGGGAGATAGAGGGGAAGTGAGAGGGTGATTAGAGGGAGCTAGGGGAGGGGTCAGCGGCGCTGGAAATCATCGACGACGGCGAATAGCGGAAGAAGGCGGCGGCACACGGCGGAGATGGTTGCCGGCGAGGAGGGAGAGGGTGTATGTGCTCGGTGAAGCTACGGGGAGGTGAGGGGGAGTTCAGGAGGGCACGACCAGGGGCTGGGGAGGATAATTGTGTCGTGGCGGCATGCGGGTGGTGCGGGAGAGGGGGGTACAGCGGCGGCGGTGCTCTGGTAGCTCCGGGGAAAGGGGTGGTGGAGGGGCTTGGCGGCGCCGGGAGAAGGGCAGAGCTTACTGGACGGCAGCAACCTCGGCACGGTGGTGCCGGAATAGAGAAAGAGAGGGGATGAGAGCGATGGCGAGATGGCATCGGCTTTTATAGCCCGCGGCGGTGGATGGCGACAACGACGATGAGCTGGCGGAAGTGGGGCCGCGGTGGCTGCAAGTGGGCAACGGCGTAGCTCGAACGCCACGCCAACGAGGACGATGGCGGGGTCCACGGTGAGATGTGTGGCACAGAGGGCTTCGCCCTAGGGGAAGAAGACAAGCCGAAGGAGAAAAGAAAGAAAAAGAAAAGGAGGAGAGAAGAAAAAGAAATGAGAAAAGAAAAGAAAAAGAAAAGGAGAAGGGGTGGGGCCCACTGCCAGCAATAAGGTTTTAATTTCCATTTAATAGTTTCAGAATTTTTGTTTAAAGCCAATCTCCTTAATTAATATAATTGTATTGGTTGAAATTAATATGATTTTTATTAAATCTAAATGTAGGTACCCCCTTAGTTTTCACTAGGCTTATTAGATATATAACTTGATTGCAATATGCGCTGATTGAATACTAACGTGTAGGCCAACCCGAGGTGAGCCGAGTACGTTAGCACTCAATCTGACTGCACAGCACAAGCAATCTCTATTTAAACAAGTGTGAACTCGGGTACCGGATATGCGCTCAGTGATGGCTGCCAAGATCCGCTACCATCACACACATATCCTGATATCCCCCTTAGTTTTCACTCGGCTTATTAGAGATATAACTTGGTTGCAATATACGCTGATTGAATACTAACGTATAGGCCAACCCGAGGTGAGGCGAGTACGTTAGCACTCAATCTGACTGCACAGCACAAGCAATCTCTATTTAAACAAGTGTGAACTCGGGTACCGGATATGCGCTCAGTGATGGCTGCCAAGATCCGCTACCATCACACACATATCCTGATATAGATCGATAAAACAACATATACATAAAAGAGGCATAACTTTATGTTACAAGACGGTATGGATTGTTATCCATTCAATAAGTTTAACATACACATCAGAGTTTGGTGGCAGCGGAAGTACCAAGACGGTATGGATTGCTTTGAGAGAAGCACGTTTGTTGGCAACCTCGAGAAGTGCACCTTTTGCACCGATCGAGTCTTGTTTCTTGGTTATGTTGTGACTCCGCTGGGAATTGAGGTTGATAAAGCCAAGATTGAGGCGTTCAAGAGTTGGCCGACTCCTAAAACGATCACACGAGTGCAAAGTTTCCATGGACTTGCCGATTTCTACTACCGCTTTGTGAAGGATTTCAGCACCATTGAATGAACTGACAAAAAAGAGCGTTACATTCCATTGGGGACAATCACAAGAGAACGTCTTCAATTTGTTAAAACAGAAGTTAGCAACTTCACCTTTGCTCCAACTTCTAGATTTTGGTAAGACTTTTGAACTTGAATGTGACGCAAAAATCACACATAAATAGAGCTACCTAACAAGGCAATCAATCACAAAGGGGCGGAAGATGCTAGGTGACTCACCTCACTTACCAGATGACGAAGTGGTAGTAGACGATCCGTAGAAGGAAGTGGTCGACGTCGACGTGAAGTCCCGTTCTAGTCGCCGGCTCTTCGGATCGGTGAAGATCAAGAAAGAGCCAACCTTACTCTGATACCAATTGAAGGACTGGGATCGGCAACTAGAGGGGGGGTGAATAGGAGCCCTACTCGATTTCTTACCAAAATCACCTCATCACCCCTTTGAACATTTGATCGAACACTTCGTATGCATCTCGGTCAAACAAAATCATTCTTTCGGGCACATTAACAAACACAGGGTGTGTACTCATGCCTTGCCCCAAGCCGTTGCCTTGTGGGTCACCCTGCGCAAGCACACCATCCATCGGGGGTTGGACGGTTCTGTGCCGCCTCCTGGCCAGCCGGTCGCTGTGCCGCCGTGGAAGCCGTTCACCGCCTTGTGCGGAGGGTCGCCGCCAGGGTCACCACCACAACACACCGCCGTGCCACTGGCGCACCTCCCCCACGGTCGGCTAGCCTGCTCCGCCGGCCTCCCTCTCTCGCCCATGAGTTTGCTCTGGAGAGGATGTTATCTCCACGGCCACTGCTGAGCATTCGAGAGAGAGACCAGCCACTCTGATGGCCGTTGGGCTGAGGTATATTGGGCTGCCCCATTTTTATCTTTTTGAATATTTAAAAATATTTTACAATTTACATACACTTTTATTTCCCTTTTAACCTTTAAAAAATGTTTATAATTTGTAAAAATAGGTGGAACTTTCTCATTTTCAACAAAAAACTAGATAAGCTTGCAAAATGAATTCACGTTATTTTTCTAAATTTTTTATGCCTTTTGTTGTACATGTTGTGCCGTATAATATCTATATATATGTTTTAAAATAATAAATTGCATAGAAAATACTGTAAAATGCTGTAATTTGGAACATTGTAATAGACAGAACCCTTCCGTTGGAGGTACGTGAAACATCATCACGCCATTGTTTTTATATTATTCGCTATAGACAGGATCATGGGGTGGAGAGCAGTCTAGAGGCGGTTCCCCTTGATCATGTAACCCTCACGTGATCTATAAGCGCATTAGGGGCAAGGCTCATGGGCGGTTGGTGATCTGTGGCGACCACCTATGGTGTGATTGCTTTCACTCATTTGTACATTGTGATTGCAACAACAAGCTGGCTGTTATTTTACACATGTTACAGGTCTTCATAGTACACGCCCGAGTTGCGGGCTAGCCAGAGCGGGGGTGAGACCCATCGCGAGTTCGAGGAGCGCCTGCAGAGGGAGAGGAGCAGCAGAGGAGGCATGAGGAGGAGAGGGCCTATCATATGAAGATGATGAGGGCCATGCAATAGAGAAGTAGCGGGCCTATCACAGAGAGATGATGAGGGCCATGTAGGAGAGCTTCAGGACTATGCAAGAAGAGTACGATAGATGGCTTCGACAGCTTGAGGCGTTCGTCGCTGTGGTAACGTGCTCGCACAACATCATTTCATTCTCGACATGCATATCTTATCACGTGGACTAATGAACTCAAATATATGTGCAGGCCAAGCCAAGCGGTCACGCTAGGCTTGTTGCTAGCTCCTCGAGACCAGGGCGCCTACATGCAACTACGTGGCCAGGGCGCCTACGCGAGACAGACGGCACCACCATTGGGCATATTTCGAACTACCCGAACGCCGAACACCCTTGGATCCGTGAGCCAGCGGTGAGTCACTTGGGCCAAATCAAATGCCTAGTTGTAATATCTCGTAGAGTTCAGGTTCTGCCACAATGCCTATGCCCCCGTCCTACGTGCCACCTCCTCAAGATGACGCGCCACATGGTGACAACGCCTTCGAGAACTTGGCCGCCCACCTTACGCATCAGCTCTTCGGCACACTGCCGTCGCAGCTGTAATTGAGGTAGAAAGCTCGAAACTAAAATGAACTTGATGCTTTGACTTGTTATGTGCTTGTGTTGTTGGACTTGTGATGTGATGTGATGAACTACTTGTGGACTTGTGATTTAAACTAATTGTGGACCTTTGTAACCATTTGAGTGTGATTGTAATATATGTGCCATTGTGATGTTGATGTGAATTATGTGCGTAATTGTGTGTATCCACAAAATGTGGGGTATTTGAATGTGCGAATTATTTTTGGGTTTACAGCTACAAAATTCTAGTTTTTTGCCTTTTAATTTTTTTTTGCTGTTTTGCCATTATTCTCGACGTTCAGGGCATGGCCGTCGAGACTAATTGATAGGTGGGCCACTTGTCAATGACTGACGGGGCCGGGGTGGGCTGTAGTGGGGATGAGCTGCCTCGATGGCCAAGACTTGGCTATTAAGACTAACTGACAAGTGAAAGGAAACGCGGGAAGCTATGCTAGCACAGAATCAAATTCTAGCACGCGAAACCTATGATACCCTGCAAGTAATTGACCATAGATCGAGATTACCTTACGACATGAAGTACAGTAGAAGACGAGTCAATCAAGCAGGTTAAATCGATCTACATGTAGTCGTATAGAAGTAGTCGTTCACAGTGATCCCATCGCCTCCTCCTCACTGGTCAGCAACCACCCACGATGTGCGTCGTGCACGATTCCTACGTTGTGGAGGTTGTCGACAAGCTTTACGAGTTCGTCGGGATTCACGACCTATTTGCGTAGTTTGTCTTCAAATGGATGCCTCGGACACATCGAGACTTTGTTATCGATGTTCTACCACTTGTTGGAAAGCTAACAAAATTATCTATTCAATGCATCTAGTCTCGCCCCAAATTTTTTTTCGGTCAACGGTAATCGATGAAACAAGATCACATATATAATGTGTCTGCAAGCATATTTCGTCTACTTCTCAGGTTCACGTTGATAGCTCCACCTCAACGGTATCCACACATACAAGGATTGGAATTCGTCCATGCACGGTGTGCTAGCACCTGTGCACAAATGAGGGAGACGACGGCTAGGGTTTGTTGGAGAGAGAGAGAACTTGCTCATAGGCATGTGCTGGCCTCTTCACCACCTCTCTTTATATAGCGCACACTATTGGGCCCTCTACGCTAGATGCCCATCTAGATCAGGATCCATATCATATGTAGCCCGCGCTATCCATGAGCTTGCATTGTATGTAACTCTTAATTTTCATTGGGCGTATCCCAACAATAAGGGGGTCTACTTGGTAGTAATGGACGAGACCGGGTGGGCTACGGTTGATATGAGAGTCTCGACAGCCGTAAGCCATCAAGAAAGGTGAATTGGGCTAGGCCAGGAGGCTGCGCGGCCTGCCTTTAATCTATCTCGATGGCTTATGACCATTGTGACAGCTTCTCGCCCACACGTGTGTCGGACGGGTTCCACCTGTCGACAGCTGGCCCGAAGCCGTCGACACAGATAATCTTAACGGCCAGGCTGTCGAGACAGGTCGTCTCTTCCGGCCTAGCTGTGCCGAGGGCCGAATCTCAATGGCTAGCCGTCAAGATTGAGCTTTCTCAATGGTTTTCAGGGCTTTCTCAACGGCTTTGTCCACTGAGATTTGCCGCGATCCACATGGTGCGTCCATGTTTTGAACAAGCACATTTTTTTTTCTTATTCTCGAATGTCTGACTTGGAGTATCTCCTTTTCTTTAAACATACTTTTCTAGCCGCCTATTTTGTGATGGAAAACACAAAAACAAATAAATATGGAAATGTGAACCAATTCACCCTACCACAAGGACTCAATTCGATAATTTAAATTCAATTAAACACAGGGTTGAAAACGAAACTTAATAAACACAACAATAGTTTAGTAGTACAAACATCGATGGCTGACACAGAAAGAAGATATGTTAAATCTCGTTGAAACAAGAAAATAAGGCAAGAATGTAGCACATCACGTCTATTGAGCGCACCAAGGCCATTTCCATTCTCCCAAGTGCGTGACCGTAGCACGACATACTCCTCGTTCTCCGGTGCCTCCTTCCCACGCTCCTCCTTCAGTCCTTCTTTCAGTGCACATGCTGTTCGTGGTCTTCTTTACGCTCGAGACATTCGAGCTAGGGTTCTCTTGTCCTCGTCGGGGTTGATCTCATCGGATTAGGATGGTCTCGGTGCCAAGCCACTTCTCAAATTCGCATAACGGTGGTGTAGTCTGCACGCAAAACTTAGCTCGTTACCGGAGCGTTCCAATAAAAATAGCTAGCATCGAGCAATGCTGTTAGAATGAGTTATCTTTTGTACCGGTTGGCATAGACGTAGCTCTTTCCGACAGGTCAAATGCCTAGTTCGAAAACATCTGGTACCTCATCTTCTATGCGGCAATGACCGCGCATGCCGTGCGTGGACGAACTCCTCAAGGTGCATGGGTCAAGATGTTAGCCCAACAGGGAAGAGTTCGCATGCTTCTTTTATTCTCTAGTATTTTTTTCTACAAAGTTGTTGCATAGTTCAGCACACTCCAGACATATATATATAAGCGCAAGGTACTCTAGCCCTATTTTGGTGCAGATCAATGCAATGACTATGGTGTGACCACAGTCGATGTCGAGTGAGTTGGGTATAGAGAGGACCCTTTTATGCTCGTAAACCAAGTTTTACAAGTTTCCTACATAGCTAACATCGCTAATATATCAACAGAAACATGTCGCTCTCAGCGGAAAAGGAAGAATAGTTGGTGTCGACAATGTTGTGGATGGGAAGGAGTATAACCGATTTAGTGAGATTCCTCCATTTAAAGTATCCATTCAGCCCGACCTTTATAGAAATGTCTGACACAAAAGGATATGCACGCATCGATCATCACGAAGGGCTAGCCATATGATCGCTTCAGAGCAAGTGTGCAAATCTTAATTTTTTGTTTTATGACTTAAAATCTTGTAATTTATGATATTATCAATGTCATACTTGTATGTCAACACATTTCCTCTATTAATATCATTAATTTTCACACTACTAGATGTGAATTTTTTTAACTTTAATGAAATATATGAATCATTGATTATTTTAATTATGAAATATTTGAATTTAACATTTTTAGCTTTTAAAAAGTAATTTTAGAAAAATCACCATTTTAAAAATGATTTCAAAAAGTCTGATAAATTCATTTTTTTTTATTTTTTAGCCTATGTTACATACATAAAAGATATAATCATTTTTTAAAATAAAATAATTTTCATTTGATATTCGGATTTTATATTAAACCTCATAAGGTTCTTCTTATTTTATATAGGTGTAGGGAAGCTATATACTAATTTTACATAGATTCCTGTTATTTTAGGATTTGAAAAGGCTCATAAAACATACTACTTTATTCAAATGGCATAGAATCGAGTACATAAAATAATTATTTCTCTATATATGTTGACTAAAAACTGAACGTCACATTGTCTAGGGCATTGTGCTTGAGCCTAGGCTTACCCTCGAGAGGACGGGTGGTGAATGATGTGGAGGTTGACCCTTTTGGTGATGAGTATATAGACAAGCTTTGGTGCTTAATGGAGGTTTTGAATGTGTTTGATTTGAGTTGGCTATATGTGTGGTGCTACCTGATGGTGTGTTGTCTATGTTGTTGCAGGACTTTGAAGCTGGGCGAGCCGTGGTGAGGCATGGTTTAGATGGGTGAGGCCAAGTTCAGTGTATGTACTATGGGGCAACGGTGTCGGGATGCGAACTGGAGGTTCAAGGGTCTGTAGGAAGTTGCGGGACGGTCATACACAGACAGGGCTAGATACCGTGGTGAGGTTAAGGACTGGGACTAGGCTTGGAGGGTTGAGGTTCGGTCTAGTGCCGAAGAAGGTTGAGGCTGAGGAGTTGCTGTGACGGTGTGGGTGAGGTACCAGAATGAAGTGTTTGCACATTTTTTTTAGTTGCGATGTTTTTCACGACTCTGGTCGGTTCGGACTAACCCCAAACCAAGTGTGGTAAGACTTGGGTTCGGATCACGGTTTGCCTGAGTCTGTTGGTTTGCTAGTGGCAGGTGGTGCCGTTGGTCGGGACCGATTGTCAGGGCTGTCTGGAAGTGGTGGTGCCAGTTGGTGGTCGAAGTCTTTGTCGGGAGTCGAGACGGTTCGGTGGGACCCGGACGCGTTTAACAAGGCGGGAAGGTTTCAGACTAGGGCATGTGGCTACGGATGTGCGGATGTGTCGGGGATAAAATCACGGCCCATTGCCATGGCCCACTCCCTGACGGCCCAATCGAATAGCCTCCTAGGGCCTGGCTCCCTGGAAGGTTCTATCAGACCCATGTGCATCCTGCCGAACAGCTTCCTGGCTGGCACGATGCGTAACGGCCTAGGATTCGTGTTTGAGTCCAACTTGAACAAGAGTTCTGCACGGCTATGTGAAGACCCGAATGTAGTTTTCCGGATTGGAGCAGATGTCGTGATCCCCAAGAATTGGAGTATATCTTATCTACCTCGGGATGTATTTGGCATGTATATGAGTTCGTTACGATCTCGTAGTTAGCCCGGCCCGATTATCCCTTGGTAGGTCGGTTGTTCAACACTATATAAACAGGGCCCCTACGGCGTGTAGAGGGCACGAGAAGATCGCATAATACTTCCTGTATACACATAATCTCGCCGAGACCTGTTCGTCTCGTCGAGCCCCCTCTTGTAATCCTCTTTGATATAAAGAAAGGCTGGACGTAGGGTTGTTATCTCCCCGGAGAGGCCCGAACCAGGATAAAAACCCTGTGTCTCCCTGTTGCTCGTCGATTGCTATTTGCCCTGCTCGGCAGGTCTTCTATCTCCCTTTCTCAAGAACCTTAGTTGACTTGGGACCGATATCCCAACCGTCGACAAGATGCTTCGAGGCGAATGGATCGTTGGAGGCGGTCCGCATTCGATCGAAGATTCGTGCATGGTTCAGTTCTGGGTTTGCCGATGTGGAAAAACCCTGTGCTAGTTCTGGGTTAATCTGGTAAAACCATAGTTCGGTTCTGGGTTAGTTGGTGTGGTTAAAACCTTACAGGTTACGGGTTAACCTCTGCGAGAAAACCCGGGTGCGGGCACTCGTGGCTCGGTACCGGATATTCCCGGAATGTTGGAATATTTGGGGAGAATATGACCTAGGATTTGGGGCGTAGTCTATAAGGAGAGGGGTGGAGGCTTAGGGGCTAAGCAATCCACCCACCATGTAGTCCTTGGTGAGAGGTCTGATGTGAGAGGTGAGAAAGGAGTCTCCCCATAGTTGTAAGGTGAAACAAAAATCAGAAATAAAATATTAGAATTAATTCCCCAATGATCTGTGTGTGTTATTCCTCCGTTTTAGCATCTATTTTCATGAGAGAGAAAAAAGAGCAATAGAAAAAGAAATAGAAAAGAAAAAAATAGGGGGGAGAGAGAGGTGGCCGACTAGGGTTTCCCCTTCCAACCGCCACCTCCCTTGCTGCCTAGAGAGAGCTCAAAAGGGGGAGAGAGAGAGGGGGAGGGAACCGAGGTGAGACCGTGAGAGAGATGGCGCCTTGGGTGACCGATGGTGGTAGCCGGCGGCGCTAGGCTGTGCGGCATGGCCGGCGGTGCTAGGCTGAGGAGGCAGGGCTGGCGCTTGGCTCCAGGGGAGATTGTGGGAGAGAAACCATGGGGGAGAAAGAGAGAGATAGAGGAGATGAGGGCGGCGCTTGACATGGTGGCGGCCGTCGCTGAGGTAGAAGCCATGGGAGAGAGAGATAGAGGAGATGAGGGCGGCGCTCGACATGGTGGCGGCCGTCACTGAGGTAGCCCGTGGCCGGCCAAGGGTTGGTTCGTCCTGGGCACGGCCGCAGGAGGAGAGGCGGTGCCGGCCTTGGATTTTGTGATTACGTACGTGAGCCAGAGAGAGAGAAGATGAAGAGCAAGTCAGCAAGGCGTGCATGCCCCTGTTCTTGCTCCTTCCACAGCTCCAAGGCGACGGCTTTCAGACTTCGGCAACGAGGCAGCAGTTTTGGCCTGTGTCGCTAGCAGCAAAGGTGGCTTGCGACGTCGGCTATCGGCCACAGCGGCGCGACGGCCAGTGACCTGGCGGCGTGGCTGCGCAGGAGGTGGCACTGGCTATTAGGTTTAGTCCCACATCGGTTATTGGTGATGGGGGAGCACAACTTAAAAGGTGGAAGTATGCACCCCTCTCCCACCAGGTAGTCTTTTGGCTGAGTTGGGTCAGGACCTGGGTTGTGCTTCCAGTTGGGCCAATAGATGTGGGACATGGGCCCGAGACCAGGTGTTGGTCTCGGCGGGAGCCGGATCGCTGGTGGGCCATGAGATGGCAGGATCGCAGCGGGCTCCATCATTTGGTATCAGAGCCACGAATTAATTCTCAGTAAGATAAGAAGATTGAAGAGCCATGGTCAGTCTTCACGATATCGCACGGTGTAGGACAGAAACCCGAAACGTCTTCGTGATATCGCATGGTGTAGGCATAGGTTTAGTCCCACATCGGTTATTGGTGATGGGGAGAACAACTTAAAAGGTTGAGGCACCCCTATCCGGTTAGGACCTTTGTTGTGCTTCCAGTTGTGCTTCCAGTTGGGCCAATAGATGTGGGGACATGGGCCCGAGATCAGGTGTTGGTCTCGGGGGAGCCGGATCTTTGTTGTGCTTCCAGTTGGGCCAATAGATATGGGGACATGGGCCCGAGATCAGGTGTTGGTCTCGGGGGAGCCGGATCGTTGGCGGGCCATGAGATGGTAGGATCGCAGCGAGCTCCAACACCGGCCCTAGGCGCTGAGATGCAATGACAAGCTGGAGCAAGACACCAAGGGCTCCAAATCAATGCAGAGGGCGTTGGGGACAAGCTGGAGCAAGACACCAAGGGCTCCAAATCGATGCAGAGGGCGTTGGCGAGGAAGTAGATGTCTTCGGGCTGTTTCGGTAGCAGTGCCGGTCCTAGGTGATGCCGGTCGACCACAGCGAACTTAGCAATCAACACCAAGATCTTAGAAGATGCCGGTCGACCACAGTGAACTTAGCAATCAACACCATGATCTTAGAAGCACGCCAAGTATTCGACATATTGTTTGAGAAGGTTATCAGGGTGATTTTGATCGAGAAAAAGATTGGGCTCCTATTCATCCCCTCTAGTCGCCGATTTCGGTCCTTCAACAGGTTAAAGCTTACTTGCACCCCCTTTTCTTTTTTATTATCACTAGTGGTTCACGTATGCAACTGCTAGTGATAGTCATGTGTGGGTTGGTGCAAGCGGAGCTGGAACCTAAGTATCACTAGTGGTTCACACATAAAATCACTGATGATAGTTTGTATTGCTAGCGTTTTTTTATGTGAACCGCTAGGGATTGGCATATCTGTGTAACTAAATACTTGGTAGTGTGTGGGATTCATTCTGTTCCAAAATTTCCTAAGTCCTATGCTAGCTAGCTAGATTTCCTCTCGAACGCTCTGTCGCCGCCATCTCCAAACCCGTCGCCGGTGTCTTCGGAGTCCCTGTCACCATCGTCCTATTCATCGCCGGCGTCCTCGTCTCTGGGCGCCGTGTAATTCTTTCTATTGCTGCCATCCCCAAACTCGTTACTGGTGTCACCGACTTCACAATTGCCGTCGTCCTCCCTATCGCCGGTGACAAAACAAATGGGCACACCCCTAAAGAGTCTCGATTTGCCCCAATTTAAATTGGATATGAAACTTAGGGTTTGCAGAAATTTGGGGGTGAAGAGCATCTCTAGGAGAGCCACCTGTACCACTCCTTCCTTGTGCGCAGTAGCCACCATCCCCTCGTCTCTCGCCTATGCCTTCTCCTTGCCGTACCCCTTCCAGGTGCTGAAAAATAGGCTTCGTCATCCCCACTATATATATAGCATCTCTAACAAATCTTCGTTTCTCTATCTTAACTGTTGGATGCTTTTTTTTTTGTTTTAATGAACATATTAGAATCGGAGTGTCATATATTATCCAACAATATGAATTATTTTTTTGTATTATTCATTTAGCAAGAGCACTACCGGGGTCTACCATCGTGTTATTTAGACATTTTATTTATTTCATTGGATAATTCATCATCCTCAGGATATGAAAAATGCGATTCATTGAAGCCTGATTCAGATCGGAAAACTATATATGTGTCCGAGGAGTCATGGCATGTTATATGGAGAGGATCCGATAACTCTCGTGTGCGATGATTGGTATACTTTATGAATTGAACCCTTCATACTATTCTAAATGTCTTTTCATTTATTTAATACTTCTTATATATTTGCTTGTGATTTATTTGCAGCCTGTGAACTTATTTGTTTCGCCGCTGACAAGAAACACATTGTTATTTACTTCCAAATGACAAGGTACGCTTATGAACTTATTTGCACGTCTTATTGTTTTCTATTTCTAAGACTTCTATGTTCATGTGGATGTAAATTTGTAAACTTCTCTATGTTGTAAACTTGTTATATGTTGTAATGGTGGAATTAATCTTAATGTAATGGTGAAACTTATGCGCTCATATGGATATAAAGTAATTAATATGGATGCTTATGTGGATCTAATTGTACCTGTATTGAAGTTATTTGTGATTCTTATGTGGATCTCATTCTCTTTTGATATTGATACCCGTAGATCCTCATGTGATCATTGCATTTACGATGCTATATGAAAGGATGTAGATAAATAGATGTATAGATGATTGTATCTAAGAGCTTTGTATATGTGATTTTGTGATATATGTGAGTACGTATGGATGAGTAAAATATGTATTGATGATTGTGTTTACAGAGGGCATGGATAGCAAAACCTCAAGCTAAACATTTTTGTGAGTCTTTTTTTACATGTACAAACTTATCACTGACAGTTGGGGTAACAAATAGTTAGTGATAAATATCTATCCTAGTAAAGAATCGCTATCGATATGCTTGTACCATTAACGGTTGTATCGCTGAGCCGCTAATGAAAATTATTATCATTAGCGCGCGATAAATCCTTGATTATCACTGTCACGTAATCTTTAGCAGTTTAGAAACCGTTAGTGATAGTAGCTCTGAACAGTTAGTGATAAGTTTTTTTAATAGTTCACGTTTCTACGCGGTCGATCACTTGACAACAAAGAGGTGCTACAAAATATGCATTATTATTATTACTACAGTGCAAAAGACCCCCAACACGACACTCGATCTCCTCTCAAGTTATTACAGCACAAAAAAGGTCTGCATACTTGTCCCCTAGCTATACTCATCTCCATCATCACCTGCTGGTACAAAAGCACGCACGCAAGCACATATATATATATACACATGCATTATTCCACTGTATCGATCAGGCTGAAGATGCATGTATCAACCAGAAATCACCAAGCACTGGGCGCTACACCCAGAGGGCACCTGCATTGCGGAGCAGCGGGACGAGGTTGCCGCTGAGGTGGAGGGACATGACCTTGTCGGTGGAGCCGACGAGCCTGCCGCCGATGAAGACCGCCGGCACGGCGGGGCTGCGGCCGAGGAGCCTCGCCAGCGCCTTCTCCATCTCCTTGCCCCTGGGGTCCTCGTCCAGCTCGACCACCGTCGGGTTCACCCCGAGCTCGAAGAAGAGCCGCGTCACCGTGTGGCACATGCAGCACGAGCTCATGCTGAAGATCACCACCGCGCGCTGCGCCGCCAGCCTCGTCACCCGGTCCATCGATCCTCCTCCTCCTCCTCCTCCTCCTCCTCCTCTTCTTCTTCTTCTTCTTGAACTCGGAAGATCTCCTGTGGAAAATGTAGGCTACCTAGTGCTAGTGCTAAGGCTAGTGATCGATGGCTTAGTACCTTAATGTGTACAAGGCTGAGCTGTGCTTGCTTGCTTTGCATTGACATTGGGGGCCTTGCTTATATAGGCATGGAGATGTGCACCGGGAGAATGAGATTTTGCAGCAATTTTATGGGGGAAAGTTGATACGGGAGGGTCCGGACTCCGGATAATGGCCAAGCTTCTTTCTAGCGACACCACAGATGGGTTTAGTGTGGAATATCGAATATTTGGATTGCAATGGCGATTGGCGATATGCAGCAACCTGATACCGAAATGCGAAATGGTCCGTGTGTGCCGATAAGGCTTTCAGGGCTCACCTTTAGTTGTCTTCTATCCTATTCGACAAGTCCGAAGAGAGAGAATTAGATATCATATTCAGTAGAGATGGCTGCAGGTTTTTATAGATAATTTTTTCACATACAAAGTTTCTTAATTCTCGTGTAGAGTTGACTCTTACTTTGAAGATAGCTCAAATATCCATATATGCGCTCTCCCCTCCACGTCATCACATATCTCACATGGTAGATATTGGAGATGGGTGAACAAGGGTACATCCTCAAGAGTTACGTACGGGAGAACGAGAATTCCTCTAAAAGTATGATAAGGATAACATCCACCTTGCGGATACACTTCTTTTCGTGAGTGTACTCAATAAGGAGTGAAATGCCAAAGCAAAGCTGAGACCATATTGAAGTTGGTATGCTTTCGTAGTAAGATCCAAGTGGCTGGTTCTCTCTTTATGTACCAAGCAGTTAACACAATGGACTAGGGGCTAAGAGTTTTCTACACCGGATCAAACATAAATGAATTAGGTCTACCCGTAAGAGTTCTTTGCACCCGTTGTATCAAGCAAAATAAATAACCCACAATAGTTTAAGTGTGTGTCCAAAAATCCACACTTTCATTCAATTATATGTAATACTTTGACACCACAACATGAGCTAAGTCCAACAAGCTTGAATCAAAATTTATGAAGAGAGCTAGCCCCATAGCTCTATTAAATGTGTGAGTGGTCTACTAGACATTTAAACAAGTTTTACCTTCCACCAAGAGCCAGAAGAGCATCCCCAACAACCCTACTATCTGACCCCCTAAAACACTATCTGTACACACATAAATAATGTTTTATGGGATGGGATAGGGGATGTGGGGGATGCTGTAATGTATAAAAGTAGACATCAGGGAAGGGGAACTGAAAAAGATTTGAGGACTTTTAGCACGCACCTAGATTGTTTTACACCGTTGATATTGTTTGATGCAAGAACTTTGGTTAGATCGTAACACATAGGGGTTAAGAGCTCATCCATAAAAAAAACCAATCAATTTATAATTTCCATTAATGCATGCATGAAAGGTCATTAATCCATTTGATCTTATTTATGCATGCATGATAAAAAGTGAGGGGAGTTATCAATATTATGCATGACAGATTCATATATGGATTTATATATGTACGTACACGCTATCATGATTAGAACTTTCTAGTTCATTTTCAAATATGACATTTTAAAAAACGAAAATAAAAATTGAAACTTTTTAAAATTAAACATAAAACTTAACATTTTAAATTTTAAATCCAAACTTTTGGAATTTTTGGGGCATTCAAATTATAATTTGGTACTCAAACTTTTCAATATGAAATATAATTTTTTTGATATTTTTATGCCTTCAAATATGCAAATTTTAAATTTTAAACTTTTTAAAATGCAAATTTGAACCTTTAGTTTTGACAATTCAAAAGTTTTTCAATTGGAATTTCCAAATTCAAAACTGAAGTTTATTTTTTGAATATGTATTTTCTTGAGAGTTTTAAAATTGTGGGTATTTACAAAGAATTGAAATTAATTTAGTTTTACTGTGATTTGGTTTACAAATTACAATAGACGAGAATAAGGCAAATCCATAATAAAAAGATGAAAGTGGGGTCCGCTCACCTCCTATGTTTGAAAATGTTAATTAAGAGGTCTTCACCTTGGGGATTAGATGTTGTACTATAGAAGTGCCGTTTAGAGTTTATGAAACTACCACTAATAAGAATTCAACTTTGGAACTTATGGCTACTTTTGTAGTTCATTGTAACGAATGGCAATTTCTAAATAGAAAATTCATTTTCACTCCCCTATGGCATTATGCCTACCTCAAGTTTTTGGTCGTGCACAACCCCCTACCTCCTATTGGTCTTATGAAACCCTCGGGATTTTTGAACAAGACCAATAGCACTTTGAACAAAAAATAATTGAATCCACAGACGACCTGGGTTCGACAAGACGTAGCAGGTCACTACATCATGCTGCATTGCCCTAAGCCCATAACGAAGGCACTACTGTGGTCATGCATGACCGACTCCATGACCGTCAACGGTGGGTGGTGGCCGACTCGGTGCATAGAGGAAGAGTGGAAGAGAAGGAGAGAAGATGAAGAGAAAGAATGTGATTGTGTTTGATTCAAAATTTTGGGGTTTTCCAAAGTCTAAGAGAGAGTGGTGGGTGCTGCACATGGATCTTGGCACACGACGAATGGCGAGTGATAAGACGGGGAATTCTATAATGTAAAGGAAAAACCACACTCGTTTGAAATAGTTATCTCTGGTATCTATTCAAATTCAATTACTTTCGCATTGAGATAAGATCGTACCCTCCATGTTGACAACGTCAGCACGTGATCAGCGATGCCGACTCCACAGACGCCGATCATACGGAGACCATACTGGGAATCACATCGTCGTCAGTCTAAGTCAGCGTTGAGAAGGAGCTTGATTCCATAGAGGTAACCATGAACAGCAATGGCCTCTCAGCTCTTATCCTGTGTGTCTGGAATCTCACGAAAAGCAAGTTCCTTACACCTCATCAGAAATAGAGAGGTATGCGATGCCGCGCTCCGAAGTCGCCTTTTTAATTTGAAATTTTGCTCTTGATCTTTCGATACTCGCCAGAAGGGTGGCATTTTTGTATGGATAAGGAGCATCAGAGAGGGTAGGGATTCCAGGCAAAGTTGGCACGGAGAGATCTGATATGTGTCAGCTTGTAACTTGCTACTGAAAAAGAAAGGAACCATGTAACACATGGGCATGATATTTACAGGGCAAGAGTGGCTACTGCAAATGGGCAGATCGATTTTACTATTTGGAATTTGGAGAATCTTTAATGGGAAAACATTCCATATATATTTTGATCAGATCAGTATCGAGAATATTTTTTCGGAACAATATTCTTCAACTAGTAGTGTACACTGGTACTCAGGAAGGACAGAGAATTGTTGATTAGATTCTGAAAGAGATGAAGGTATTCCGAACCCATGTTTGTGCCATGTCAAATTGCAGGTAATATTTATTTTATTTTTATATAAATTTAATTTATGTCCTGCATGCAATCAGCCGTTGAGTTTCAGACTGTATCAAAAACAACAATAACACTGGTCTTATTTTCAAGAGCATGTTGGTACGTACTCAAATTAAAAACGAAGTGCAAAAATGTGCTTTCACTAAGATGTATGACATTCATAAAATTAATACTAAAAGGGTTTTAATAATACACCATTCAACGTCCATACAGGCCTGCATATTGTTTTCTGGATGTCATATTTTTTTTTTATTTCATGACCACATTACTGGGAAAGATGCCATACTTGTACAACTAAACCCATAGAGACATCATGGCCCTCCAAGACGTCAACCATCTCTCATTGAGAATAACAAATGTTACCAACTTCTTTTAGTAGATTCCTACATTGAAATCCAGCCTTTAATTTGATATCGAATCAACGAAACAATGTAGCATAGAATGTCAATTGCCCAATAGCTTGTTGAGTTGCTTCCAACCAAAGGCAGTGTCAGGAAAACAACATACAAAACAGAAGTGTTAAAACCCCGTGAATAAAAACGAAGTGCACTGACCGGCAAAAGCTTTACTGTATTATGTAACACCCCAAATTCGGGGAATTTTCAAATTTGAGCTGAATTCAAATTTTCGTGCGAATTTTGAATCGAACCTGACTAGTGGGCCCCACCTAGACACACACACACTCTCTCTCCCGTGCACTCTCTCTTTTTCTCTCTCTTCTCCCTCACGCTTTCTCTGTCCTTTGAGCCGTCGCCGTGCAACCCTCCCTGTAGCTCTGCTCTGCTCCGCACTATTCCACGTCGCTCTGCCATGCCAGCGCCGCGCACGCCGCTTTTCTCCATCATGGCCGCACCGCGCGCGTGCCTCCTCACCGCGCCGCCCGCTGCCAACCTGCCGTGCAGTGTGTCGCCCATGTTCCGTTGCCGCTTCGCCCACGCCTCCGCGTCACCGAGTGCACCCTCAGGCCCTCAACACCGTCCGCCGCCTATAAATACCTAAGATGCCCCGCCGGCTCGCCCTTTTCATTTTTCCCCAAATCCGAGCCTCGCCAGCGCCAATGAATTCCCGGCGAACCCGTAGGTTCCCCTTCAATTCCTTTCTCCTGGAGCTTCCCGGAAAATCCCCTAAGAGATCCCCTCTCTCAATTTCAGTCCAGGACCCCGGAGTCGCCGTGCCGTCGATGGCCCTGCTTCGACCGCCGCAGCGGGCTTCGCCGACCGCCGTCGCCGTCCATCCTCGCGCCCGTATCGAAGCTCCGTAAGCATCTACAGCCCCTCCGCATGCTTCCCGACAAGCCATGTAGTGTGTAGGTCCGTAGCTTTCGCGCGCGTCGCCGGCAAGCTCTCGGCTCTGCCGCTGCCACCGCGCCGCCGCGTTTGGGCACCCTTGGCCTTGACACGTGCCTTGTAGGGTTCCGTAGGAAACGTTGATGTCGAGGCGCACACGCACATGGTCGGAACAGGCCCGCAGCGCCGCCGCGTCGTTCGCCGCCGCTTGCTGGCCACGTCGATGGCTGGAGGTAGAAGACAAGCCAGAACTGTCGGGTCGGCGCCAAGATACGTGCAGACAGTGAGGCGGTGAGTCTATGACGCGTAGGCCCCACCGGTCAGGGCATCCCTACACTCGCTGGCTTGGAGTCCCGGCGTCAAGTCACTTGCCAGTGAGCCCCGGTCCCATTTGTCGGTATAAGTGGAGGCGCCGATAGAGCAAGCGTTACCCTCGCGCGGTTGCGTCTGGAGAAAATCCGCCTTCGACGTTTCCCCTTTGGCCAGCGCTAGCGCATTGCTCGCTGGGCCGTGGGCCGAATTCGCCTGATGGGCCGCCCGCTGGTTGGCTCGGCCCGAAGGATTTAATCCCTTTTCCAGCGTTAAAATTATTTAATTAATCCCAGAGATAGTTAGCTCTTTATTTAAAATAGCTAACCACTCCCAAAAATTCTAAAACAATTTTGATAAATACTAGAGGTGACATTTGATTTTATAAAAATATAATATTGGTCTCTGTATTGGGGAATTTCGCACTGTTAGTTAAAATGGTGGGTTTTCCTTTATGGGAACAATAATATAACTAGAAAATAATTATTGATTATGTCAATTAGTGAATTAGACACCAAATAACCTTTAGAAAAGATATTGAATAAATATGTGCCTTAACAATTTTTAGGACACACTAAAATGCTTTTAGTACTCTAGTTAATCCATACAATCATTTAATTGGCACTGATGGTTAAATTTGATGGTTTTCTTATATTTAAATAGATAATTTAACTCTAGGGGTTTTGTTGGTTATTTCCAATTATTGAATTTAACACCAACTGACCGCTAGCAAATCTGGATGGATAAATGCCTCAATATTTCTGGAATAGTTTACTTTATCACATTAATTTAAATATAAACCTAAGGGAAGTTTATTGATAAACAATTAATACATAGCTAGCTTTTCTTTATTAAAATTTATCCAAGAGAGGACTTTGGGATAATAAGTTAATATAGAAATATAACCTAGGTTTATCCCATGAACTTTTAGTTTATTGTCAACTCCGAGGAACCTTATCCCGTACGTAGGCGGAATTTCCGATATTCATCATTACACGTTGCCGAGAAACCCAAATCACTTTTTTGCGACCTTATCATACGAAATCGTATTTTGGGATTCAGTAGACTATTATATACTATTAATATTATTTACTAATGCACCATGCCATGCATAGCATATCATGCGCAAAGTAGGTTCACTAGTCGAGCTTGGTATATATGTCGAGGGTTTAACCTAGATCGTGCATGCATCATGTTTTCCATTGCATTAGTAAGTAAATATCTGTTTGTTGGTTGATTAGATGTAGGCGATCCCGAGGGAAGATTGGGGGACGCCGAAGAGGACCACCTACAGGATCAAGGCGAGTTAACACTTACTCTTTAGATGTGATCTGTATTAGGGAGAGACAGCGACTCTCCTTAGTGCGGATTAACATCGCTAATATCATGTTCATTACCCAGTTTTCCTTAAACTATGTTTTTTACTTATTAAAGATGCATGCTTATTAGATTGCCTAATTGTTAATCATGTTATACATGCCTGCCTTGAAATGTTTAGCCTTAATGACTTCCTTGATTGTCATTGCTCTTGTTAGCCTATGATTAGTCTGGTAACCACTTTAACCCTACTTAATGGGTAAAACTTGCTTGGACCTACTTAGGCTTAACAAATCTTCTGACTAACTACCACGGAACGGTGAACCGATATTCACCGGTCATTCATTATTCTCATTTAAATGTGACATGACATATGACAGTTAGGGCTGGTAGATGCATGATTGGGCTAATTGTGTTTGTGGGTATGGATATGTGGGGACTTGGTCGGTTTGGGTCGGTCGGTTGGGAAAGTCAAAATGTGTGGTGTGGTGTGGTCAATGACCGTGGAAGTAGAGAATGGATGGTGGGTTGCCCCTATTTGGATTTAGACATCCGGAGGGATGATTAAGGCACGAGATGCCTAGTGCTGGGTTTAGCCCGGGGCTTACCCAGGAGGAGCGCGGATAAACACGCGTAGCGGGGAATCGCGGCCATCCGGGATGGTTCCAACACAACGCATGGCCATCGTGCGGAGCACGAGACGTGGATCGCCAGTTGTGAGCGCTCCGGGAGGCCCTCTGGGACCAGTCTCGATAGGGGCCGGAATGGACCTTCACCCGGGGTGAAAAAGGCCACACATCCCCAGGATGACGGTCGGCTAGTGTGGGCCGGCAACCCTACTAGGTCGGGGTGATCATGCCATGGCATGTGTGGTCCGCAACAGGATTCGCCAAATCTTGGAATGATGGCAGAACTAGGATTGGTTGGGGGCAACCAGGAGAAAGTTTGGTTGGGAGCAACCAGGAGAAAAGTTCATGGGAACTGATAAGCTGGTATGGTGATGGTGTAAGCTGGTTGGGCCTACGATCAATGGTTGGTCAATTTGTGTGTTGATTGTGCATAAGCTGGTATGGATTGAGGTGATTATAAAGGTTGGTTGGGTTTAAGCTGAGGGTTGGTCGGTTGGTGTGTTGATTGTTGTATATGGCTGATAGTTGGATTCGGGATGCATGATTAAGGTGGAAACCTCTGATTTATACATACAAGACAAGTATTAGGTAATGCTAGTTAGGTTGTTTCCAAACGTCTTATAAACTTGGCTTTACGCAAATAAAATAACCCTTTTCTCCAAATAAAGCCTTCTACACTAAATGCATTAAGGGAAGTGTTAACTAGCCAGCGTTTGGATGACGCTGACCTTGCCCACTTACCTTCTTTAGACGATGGAGTCGAAGATGACCCTTACGCGTGTCTCGAAGACGACGGACAGGACCATGGTGGACCCGAGGAGTTGTAGGGTTGCTCCAGTCGCTGAGGGACCGTAGTCGATGGGATTTCCGTTGGGTAGATATTTTGTTGTCCGCTGTACTCTGGACATTGTTTTGTAAAATTAAGGCGTGTATGGGCCGCCTTACTAAAGTCGCCTATGGGCGCAACGCTATGATGTAATATTCAGGAATTTATTCTATCGATGTATGCTTGTATCGGCTACGTGGCCTTCTGTGCTAGCATACTGATCCAGGGGCTAGTGCACGGGATCATCAACCCTCAAGGTAAGTTAAAATTGAGGGGTGACATAGTAGGAGTAAAAAAATACATGGAAACTTATAATGAGTGGGAGGCCGCTTAGAATCCAACAAGGAAACTAATCCATAAAACGTATCAAGGACTAAACATTATTTTACTTAAGAGTTTACATCATCTACCAAGAAACTTCACATTAGCTAGATTCCATCTTGTAGCAAAAAAACTCACTAATAGCAAAGGAAACACCATGCCCATTTTTAAGAGTATTGTATTCTTTGTGTATTGTAAAGGTGATTAGATCTTTACTCTTTCTAGGGTTGTTCAGCAACACTAGCCCAGCTCCTTCTGAGCCTAGAATGCCACTAACTATTTAAGAACTATAAAATTTTTGGCACCACGTCCCATGTTTTCTCTAAATCAAGCACATATAGACATAATGTAAATAATTATAATATTCACAATATACAACCATATCAAGTCTCAACCACAGTCAAGTGTCCTTAAGCCAATTACCGGTTCCACCTAACGGGAACCCAACACAACAAACAATTATCTCTTACCTTTAATGACTACGGAGATCAATAAGAATAATCAACACAACCCATAAGGACTTATTAAATACAATTGCAACAAAACCTTCCATTCTAAGTTGCTCTTAAAATGGAATAAGCAACAAATATATCTAAGTTATACACTAAGTAAATCAATTTATTCATTTTAATATGAGAGGTAGTGAGTGCTCATGACAATGTGCCACTTTCCCAAAGTTCATGTATGTTAATGCCATCTGGTACCTAAAAACCAAATATAAGTAAGACGGAATATTCGAAAATACCCAGCAAAGTATATGTATAAACATAAAGAACAATGAAAGCTCATCAATAATTCCATTCAAAGAAATAGCAATTATATCAACCACTCGATTGAACCCGCTTCTCATGCATTCGATGCAATGCGATGCACATGTCCATTTCTTTTTAAGCTTATATTGGTATAGTCAAGTGCCGCCCATCGGTTCAACACTCCTGCCTGCTCTATTTCAAACGGGGACCAATTTACTCTACTCACGTGGAGTGTAGTTTCTACTAAGTAGGTCTTTTCTTAAGAACGCTCAGGATTAGTCGGAAAACTTTCTCATCGACCTTACCGGATTAGTTATACGACTTTCTCACCGACCTGGCTCATATGCAACATGATGCAATAATGCCTCCACGTCATCCAACTACCATATCTTCATCATATAATGATAAATAGCATAATACTCAACTCAACATCAGAGCACCACATAGCTATTAAAACCATCCAACCCAGATCAAACACCAAGCATGGTACCAATTAACTATATACAAACAAGTAAATATTTGTTTAATATATACTTGCCTTTCAATTGTGAGAGTTAGCATGATGCATAGATGATGTCTATCCCGCACCAACACCTACAAAAAATGGTGTTTCTCAATATAATACTTCTACAACTAACACAACAAATAAACTCCATCACACATACACCCACTCCTTCACCCCTAAGGAGCTAAATCACATCTCTACGACCACAAAAATCTAGGAATTCATTAATTTTAACTTCTGGACAGCATCACTAAAAGAACCATACTAACAACCTGTGTTTTTGCATTCTTGTACTCAAAATGGAGATCTAAGACATAGATGCACAATTTCTTTCATATGACCAAGTCATCAGCTCCTAAATAGATCAAAGTCTCCTCCAAAGCTACTGTATATAAAACTAATGTACTAAAACTTCACTTCCTACCTTAATCCCCACACTACAAACCTATAATTTAATTAGGAGAAAATTTAGGAGAACCCATATAATCCCATGGCTCAAAGAAAATTATGGAAGAAATCAAATATAAATACAAACCCTAGGTTTTTCTTAGCTTCCTCCTCCTCCTCTTTCCCTCATCTCCTCTACTCATCCTCCACTTCTCTCTAACTAGCTTTCCATCTCATCTCATCGATCATTCTCTTCATTCGTCCTCCATCCTCTCTCTTCCCCTACTTTCTACTTTACGCCTCTTGACTCTACCCATAGCATGGCCACCCATGTATTATCTTTTGTCACAAGTGATGCTATGGTGTGGGCAGCTGGCAGAGGCGCTACAACATGGATGACATCCTTCAACGATGGCAGGCGGTACTCCGACGACGACGACGTTTGCAATAACAGCAGCAACGATGTCCTTAATTCGATGGCTTTGGAGGCTTACCCGACGACGGCAATGCTAAGAGGCGAAGATGGTTAGGGATCCCCCCCGCCTTCATAAGCTTAACTAGGTGCGGGACTTCATATAATCAAGGTGCAATTTTAGTCTAAAGTTGTTGTTTGTCAATTATCTTTTTATTCATTGATTTTCTATGTTTTATTACTAAAAATGTAGGTTTGATAAATATACATGCTCACGTATTTTTATTTATCTTCCTATGTTTAAAGTCATCATGTTTGTTTCAATCAATTTAAAATTGCACACTGGTAATACAAAAATTGCACTTATTAATAATGTGTAATTTTAGTATAGTTATTGTGCAATTCTATCAAAATTGATATGTACATATTTTATTTTTAGACGATTATGTGGTATACGGTTCCAATAATCCATATATTATTCGATCGGGCTGTTCAACAGATTTAACCCTACACACTCAAAATAGGGTATCATGCCACTAAGTTGCTCTAGCTCGCTGTGATCTTCCGCAGTTCCACTGCTGTTCGCCCCTAGGAGGAGCTCCCTCTGTTAAGGGCAGAGCCTCCTCCAGATCGGTGACCATCCGGTGTCGACGAGCTACCGGCCCCATCCGCAACGCAGGTTTGGTACGAGCTTCAGCCGGTTTGGACAGAAAGAGAACTTAGAGGAGCATCTCAACCTTCGTAGAGGCCGCATCCAGTGGCGGAGACAAGGGGGGCTGACAGGGGCCTAGCTCCCCTATGATCTATGTGCAATAGTAAGTAGTATATATAATGTTGTATCAAACTTAAACCCATCTAATTAATTTACATGACTAATTTCAGTTATAAGAAGTATGCTATTAGTATTGATTAAACATACTCTCTGTGAATACACCACGGCGACCCAGAGGGGGGGTGAATGGGAGCCAAATTTTTCCTTGCGGAATTTTTGCACTTGGCAAGATGTGCTCTCACCAACTGCTTTACAGGTAGTGGCTTAGTAAATCCATCTTCAACTTGATCTTCAGAAGAGATAAAATCGATCTCATGTAATTTCCTGGATACTCTTTCTCGCACAAAATGATAGTCAACTTCTATGTGCTTGGTTCGAGCATGAAACACATGGTTAGCAGGAAGATACTTTGCACCAATGTTATCACACCATAACTTAGCAGCAGCTAGACATTGTATACCAAGTTCTAATAGTAAAGTCTGTATCCACATTACTTCAGCAGTAGCATTAGCAATAGTCTTGTATTCTGATTCTGTGCTAGACTTTTGAAATAGTTGCTTGCTTACGTGCACTCCATGAGACTAAGTTTGATCCTAGAAAAATAGCAAAACCTCCAGTAGACCTCCTATCATCTAGAGATCCTGCCCAGTCTGCATCTGAAAAGGCATTGACAAGTAAAGACTTTGACTTGCAAATTTTCAGTCCAACCTTTGTGCATTGTTTTAGATATCTCAGTATCCTTTTCACAGCAGCCCAATGTGTTGTCGTTGGAGCATGTAAGAATTGGCATACTTTATTTACTGAGAAGGCAATGTCAGGTCTAGTAAGAGTTAGATACTGCAAAGCACCCACAATACTTCTATATTGAGTTGCATCATTAGCACCAAGAGGTGTACCATGAAAAACAGAAAATTTTTCACTAGCTGATAAAGAAGTGGTAACAAGCTTACAATCAAACATACCAATCTTTTTAAGAAAATCTAAGTCGTACTTATCTTGAATCAAAACAATTCCATCTCGTACCTTGTTCACTTCTATACCCAAGAAATAATGTAAGTCCCCAAGATCCTTCAATGCGAAATCTTGTTTTAGGTTGTGTAGCAAGCCTGTCGTTGCCTCATGTGTTGAACTTGCCACAATTATATCATCAACGTATATCAGCACAAAATCTGTGACATTATTTTTACTAAAATAAAATAGAGATGTGTCTGCCTTTGAAGCACTAAAACCAAGATCATGTAGCTTGTCACTTAGTCTAGAATACCAGGCACGTGGTGCTTGTTTAAACCATAGAGAGCTTTATCTAACTTGCAAACATAGTTTGGCATGGTTTTGTCTTCATATCCTGGGGCCTGCTTCATATAGACTTCTTCTTCTAAATAACCATGTAAAAACGCGTTTTTAACATCTAGTTGCCTCAAACTCCAATTACTTGAGATAGGAATAGACAAGATTATTGTGATGGTAGTAGCTTTGACAACATGGCTAAAAGTATCTTCATAATCTACATCATATCTTTGCTTAAACCCTTTTGCAACCAAGCGAGCTTTATATCTGTCTAAGCTTCAAATATAATCTATTTATTTAGTTTTTGCCACATCACCCACAACTTGACTCAATGTCATGTGAATATGCAAGAAAAAATATGCCATTTGATCGCAGTTAAGTGTCCCCATACATGACAACCTCCATTAGGTACGATACTATTATCATTACTTTCTATACTGCTATGGCGTCTTTGACTCGATTTATTACATGATATAATAATATTTATACGAAACATTTTTCTGCAAATAGCTCGCTTTAAATATAATGATAGGATCATGTTGTAAATTAGTTTGTTATGTGTCGGCCTCCCCTGTGATGAAATCCTGGCTCCGCCCCTGGCCGCATCTACGTGTTTATATTAGCGAAGGATAGCCCTTCACGTGGCTAATTTACAAGAGCATCCATAGGATAAAGATCGTCCTAATACCTATCCTAATTACATGCAAATCTACAACAACCGTACTTCTTTTGTCTATAACAAACTGTGGCCAGATCTTTATCCTTAGGATACTGAGACCAACTAACTCCAAATACAGCTGATGAAAATCTATTTGTCTAATAGCCCCCCTCAATCACAACTGTGCTAGGTTGAGATTGTGATTAAAATTTTCAAACTGCTTTACAGGTAGTGGCTTAGTAAATCCATCTTCAACTTGATCTTCAGAAGAGATAAAATCGATCTCATGTAATTTCCTGGATACTCTTTCTCGCACAAAATGATAGTCAACTTCTATGTGCTTGGTTCGAGCATGAAACACATGGTTAGCAGGAAGATACTTTGCACCAATGTTATCACACCATAACTTAGCAGCAGCTAGACATTGTATACCAAGTTCTAATAGTAAAGTCTGTATCCACATTACTTCAGCAGTAGCATTAGCAATAGTCTTGTATTCTGATTCTGTGCTAGACTTTTGAAATAGTTGCTTGCTTACGTGCACTCCATGAGACTAAGTTTGATCCTAGAAAAATAGCAAAACCTCCAGTAGACCTCCTATCATCTAGAGATCCTGCCCAGTCTGCATCTGAAAAGGCATTGACAAGTAAAGACTTTGACTTGCAAATTTTCAGTCCAACCTTTGTGCATTGTTTTAGATATCTCAGTATCCTTTTCACAGCAGCCCAATGTGTTGTCGTTGGAGCATGTAAGAATTGGCATACTTTATTTACTGAGAAGGCAATGTCAGGTCTAGTAAGAGTTAGATACTGCAAAGCACCCACAATACTTCTATATTGAGTTGCATCATTAGCACCAAGAGGTGTACCATGAAAAACAGAAAATTTTTCACTAGCTGATAAAGAAGTGGTAACAAGCTTACAATCAAACATACCAATCTTTTTAAGAAAATCTAAGTCGTACTTATCTTGAATCAAAACAATTCCATCTCGTACCTTGTTCACTTCTATACCCAAGAAATAATGTAAGTCCCCAAGATCCTTCAATGCGAAATCTTGTTTTAGGTTGTGTAGCAAGCCTGTCGTTGCCTCATGTGTTGAACTTGCCACAATTATATCATCAACGTATATCAGCACAAAATCTGTGACATTATTTTTACTAAAATAAAATAGAGATGTGTCTGCCTTTGAAGCACTAAAACCAAGATCATGTAGCTTGTCACTTAGTCTAGAATACCAGGCACGTGGTGCTTGTTTAAACCATAGAGAGCTTTATCTAACTTGCAAACATAGTTTGGCATGGTTTTGTCTTCATATCCTGGGGCCTGCTTCATATAGACTTCTTCTTCTAAATAACCATGTAAAAACGCGTTTTTAACATCTAGTTGCCTCAAACTCCAATTACTTGAGATAGGAATAGACAAGATTATTGTGATGGTAGTAGCTTTGACAACATGGCTAAAAGTATCTTCATAATCTACATCATATCTTTGCTTAAACCCTTTTGCAACCAAGCGAGCTTTATATCTGTCTAAGCTTCCATCAGCCTTACGTTTAATCTTGTATACCCACATACAATCTATAACATTTCTTCCTTTCTGTGGTGGAACAAGATGCCAAGTTTTATTTTTTATGAGAGCGTCATATTCAATATCCATTGCATTCTTCCAATTTTTATCCCATAAAGCTTCACCAACACTGTTGGCTCACTCCCAGACGATGCAAGACAACCATAACGAACAGTGCCATCTGTGTATAGCTTTGGTTTTCGAACACCATGTTGGAGTTGTGTCTATGGGCGTGAAGCTTCCAGTGCTGGAGCCGCAACATACACTGGTGCAAAAGTAGGGGAGGAAACTGACAGTGAAACGACAGGAAATCCGACATCACCTTAGCCCCCCGGGTCGCCGACAGGTTGACCTTGAAGTGCGGCTGCATAGGGTGAAGATGATGCGCTTGTAGAAGCCGATCCAGGAGAGGAAGCAGGAGATGAATCTATCTTGGATCCAGCATCTGGATGTGTTGCACCTGCTGTGACACCGGTTATTTCATGCATGTCCTATACATCTTCTGGAAAGGGATTAGTATCGGAATCATTAGACAATTGATCAGGTGAATATTCATCCCCAGTCTTGTTAAGTAAAGTGGGAGGAAGGAGTAAAATTTCGGATTTCAACTGAGCGCCGGCACTAGGATGGAGTTTGGAGAAAGGAAAAATATTTTCATCAAAGACAACATCCGGGGGATGTATAGATGTGTCCTGTAGAAACATCTAAGCACTTAAACCCTTTATGCATATTGCTAGCCAAGAATTGCACATTCTTTAGAGCGAAATTGAAGCTTGCAACTATTATAAGGGTGCAAATTTGGCCAACGGGCACACCCAAAAATGCGCAAGGAAAAGAAGTTGAGCTTGGTATGAAACAAATGTTCTAGAGGTGTAGAGTAGTCAATGACTTTACTAGGAGTACGATTGATCAGGTAGGTGGCAGCAAGAAAAGCTTCGTCCCAAAACATGAGGGGCATGTGTACATGCACTAGGAGGGACAGACCAACTTCAACAACATGTCGATGCCTGCGTTCAGCAGCTCCATTTTGCTGATGTGCATGAGGGCAAGAAACAAGGTATGATATACCAACTTTGGAGAAAAAGGAATCAAGTTTTCTATATTCACCACCCCTGTCAGTTTGCATAGCAATGATTTACGATCAAACAATCTCTCAACAAGAGCTTGGAATTCTTGGAATTTTTGAAAGACTTCAAATTTAAACCTTAGAAGATACATCCAGGTGAATTTACTGAAATCATCAATAAAGCTAACATAATGTTTGTATCTTCCAACGAGTTAGGTGCAGGCCCCCAAACATCTAAAAACACAAGCTGTAAAGGATAGCTTGATACACTGTTGGATTTAGGATATGGCAATTGACGACTCTTTGCTTGCTAGCAAGCATCACAAACAGAGTTCTTGTTGGACTCACTCGCACCAGGAAGATCAAAGTTCCTAATGACTCGTTGAATGATACGTGCAGCAGGATGACCTAGACGACTATGCCCTCTGTCAAAAGATGGTTCATTGACTCCAAATGCTTGCTTGATAGATAGTGTAGAAGGAAGACGATATAGCCCTCTCTGACACGTTCCTCTAACCAGAGTGCTCTTCGTGTCCTGATCCTTGATTAAAAAGAAATTGGGGTGAAATTCTAAAAAGACATTATTATCAGCAGCAAGGCGATGAACATAAACTAGATTTTTCTTGGCCTTTGGAACATGTAGAATATTTTTAAGACTGAGATTACGACTAGGGGTGTGAATAGTTGACTGTCCAATATGACTAATGTTCATACCTACACCGCTTGCGGTGTGAATCTGATATGTGCCATTATATTTGTCACGAACTGCTAGTTTTTCCAGTTCCCCAATAATGTGATCAGTAGCACCAGTGTCGGTGTATCAATTTGTATCCACAGTATATGAATTTGTGGCAGCAGCTGTGTTTCTCTGATCTAGGGCATAAGATTCATCATACCTGTGCCAACATTTGTCAACGATGTGGCCAGCCTTGAAATAGACTTGACATACAATGCCCGTTTTGATGTTGTCGCGCCCTTGGCCACTGTCCCCACGATGCTGATTGGCGCTGGCATTATGTTGAGCGATGTTGCCTCCGTTGTCGCGGCGCGACCTGACACGCGCCCACGAGGCCCGTCCACGGGCACTACGCCCCCCCTCAGTTTGCCATATTGGCAGATGAACTCGAGGATGAGTGATCGCCCATGAGCTCCATCCTTGTTTCAATGGGCAGTAGCTGCGAATAAACTTCACTTACCAAGACAGGGTCCGATCTTGCAAGCAAAGCGGACACAATTGGGTTGAAGTTGTAGTCGAGTCCGGTGAGAATATATTCCACCAATTCTTCATCTTCTAAGGGTCTTTTGGCGGCAGCCATCTCATCACCAAGAGCCCTCATCTTGTCGACGTACTCTGCAATCGTCTGGCTACCTTTCTTGACAGTTGACAAGGCGAATCGTGTGTTCACCGCACGCGCCCGTGTCTGCAACGAGAACATGACCTCGATCGCCTTCCAAGCCTTCGCTGCGGTGTCTTGCGCCGCAACCTGGGACAGGATGTCCTTTGACAGTGATCCGAGGATAAAGCTCAGAACTTGTTGATCTGAGGCAAACCATTCCTTGTATGCTGGATTTGGCACCTTCACAGCCTTGTCACCATCTTTGCCATCAATTTCAGCATCCGGTGCAGGCTTGGTGCCTGTGATATGGCCATAAAGGCGTGCACCACGGAGAGCAGCAAGGACTTGTGCCTTCCATGTCGCATGGTTGCTCTTGGACAGCTTCTCCGTGACAGTTAGGCCGAGCAAGGAGCTCATGCCAAAGTTTGAAGAGGAGGAGGATGCCATAGATTAGATCTTGGATGTATATGTGGCTTTGATACCATGATAGAGATCTCAGAGGAGCAGAAGAGAATAGGTAAGCGTCTCAACCTCCGTAGAGGCCGCATCTATGTGTTTATATCAGCGAAGAATAGCCCTTTGTGTGGCTAATTTACATGAGCATCCATAGGATAATGATCGGCCTAATACCTATCCTGATGACATACAAATCTACAACAACCGTACTTATCTCAATAACAAACTGCTGCCAGATATTTATCGATAGGATACCGAGACCAACTAACTCCAAATACAGCTGATGCAAATCTATTTGTCCAACATGGGCATCATTCTTGCAGGCTCTCGTCGCATCTGGCCAGCCGGTGCGTGGATCCAGCAGTAAACCACCAGTCACCTCCACACGACGCCCCCTCCGCCAGTAGCTGCCCGCACAGGCCACACGCTGCTGTCCACTTGCACGCACCGCTACTTCCTCTCTAGCCCGAATCCGTCTGACTTATCGCTTGATCCGACCTGCAGGGCAGCCTCGGCCGCTGTGCTAAGCGATGTCGACCCTCAAATTTTAACTTACCTTGAGAGTCGGAATCCCATTCACTAGCCCATGGATTGATACACTAGAAGGCTTTATTTGGATGAAAGGTTTATTTTATCGCAATTGCTATTTTGCAGACACCTGCAATTAGCCAAAACGTGCAGGCGCAAAAAATTCTACTTTCTTTCTTCTGTTTTTCCACATTTGCATTTATGGAAGAAACATTTCGCGATAGTGGAATCTTTTGCGCGAGGTCGATTTTTGTATAGATATATTTTGTTTTATGTTTATTATAGATTTATTTTATTTTCTATTTATTATAGATTTCCTTTATTTTCTGTATATTATAAATTTTATTTTGTTTTCTTTTTTCACTTTGAGAGATTTTTTGCTCGTATAATTTGCGAAATCATGCAGGCGTAAAAAAATCCACTAATTTTCTACTTTTTTCCACATTTCCAATATTGGAAAAAATGTTTTGCGATAGTGGAATTTTTTGTGCGAGGTCTGCACGCATGTACACGGCATGTGCCTACACAAATGCTGAAATTACAGGCGCCTGCCAAATAGTGCCTCCCTTATTTTATTTGCGTAAAGCTAGATTTTATAAGATTTTGAAATCATCATAACTAGCATCATCTAGAATTTGTCTTGTTTATATAAATCAATGGTTTACCATCTTAATAATACACCTCATCTCAACTGATCAACAAACTCTTAGAACAATCTCACAATAGGCCAACTCTCGACCAAATACCCAAACCAGCTTGACTAATCATCCCAACTTTCCTCCTGTTGCCCCCAGCAATTCCTAGATCCGCCATCATTTCAGGATTTGGCAATCCTGTTGTGGACCACACTTGCCATGGCATGCCCGCCTCGGTCTAGGGGGCTACCAGCCACTAGCCAACCGTCACCCTGGGAAAGTGTGGCCTTTATCACCCTCGGTGATGACCCAAGTCGGTCCCTATCGTGAATGGTCCTAGAGGGCCTCCGCAGAGCGCTCACAACTGTCGATCCAAGACCTGTACTCCGCGCGATGGCCACATGTTGTGTTGGAACCATCCCTTCGATGGCAGCGATCTCCTCGCTACACGTGTTACTCCGCGCTCCTCCTAGGTAAGCCCTGGTTAAACCTAGCACCAGGCACCCTATGCCTCACTCATCCATTAGGATGTCCTTTAGGGGCAACCCACCTATCCATCTCTACTTCCTCGGTCATCGACCGAACCACACTTGGACTATCCCAACCAACCGACCAAACCAGACCGACATCCCACATAACCTTACCCTCAAACACAATCAGCCCAACATGCAACTAATAGCCCTAACTATCTATATCGTATCATAATTGAATGAAGAGAATGAATGACCGGTGAATATCGGTTAACAGTTCCGTGGTAATTTGCCGAAAGATTTGTTAAAGACTAAGCCGGTCTAAGCAAGTTTTACCCATTAGGTAGGGTTAAAGTGATTACTAGACTAATCATAGGCTAAAAAGAGAAATGACAATCAAGGCAGTCATTAAGGCTAAATAGATCAAGGGCAGGCATGTATAAGTATCACATGATTAAGAATTAGGCAGATTACTAAGCATGCATTTAATTAATAAACAAAATAGTTAGCAGAAAACTGGGTAATAAACATGATATTAGCGATGTTAATCCGCACTAGCAAAAGTCGCAGTCTCTCTCTAATACGGACAACATCTAAAGAGTAAGTGTTAACTCGCCTTGCTCAAGTGGGTGGTCCTCCTCGGCGTCACCAAACCTCCCTTCGAGATCGACTACAATCTAATCACACAATCAAACCAATAATTACTTACTAATGCAAGCAGAAATCAAGATGCATGCACGACCTAGGCTTTACCCTCGACATTGTTGCATAAGATTGATTAGCGAATCTAATTTTCGTATGATATGACATGCATGCTCTATTAGGTAATATTATCATAATAGTATGGTTATACCCCAAAATACGTTATCGTACGATACGATCAATATAGAGCGATTAGGGTTTGTGGAATGACATACGATGACGGCACATCAAAAGATGACCTAAATATGAGGTAAAGATTATCGAAGTAAGTATTTTCTAGGATTTTTCTATAGTTATAATTTAACCCTAGATTATAGGCTAAAGTAAATCATTTTCTAGGGTTGACTCTTATTCTAGCAATTAAATGATTTACTAATTGTTTGATGGTTTTTACTTAATAAAAATCTATAGTAATTACCTTGGACAAGAATGTCATTTATTAAGGTTTTGGGACTAATATGGCATTTATCTACCCATTTAGTTTTCTAATAAATTATTACAGTCAGATTCAATTATTTAAGATAACCTGGAATTTCCCAAATCCTAATTTAATAATTATCTTATATATAAATTATACTCATTTTAAGGAAAAGTGCTATTCTCCCATTATAGTGGCTATTTTCATATTTTTTATAAAATCAGTAGTGGTCTAAACTATTTATCTAAATTTTTTCTAGAATTTTTGGGTGCCATTAGCTATTTTAAACAAATCATAAGCTAAATCGGTATTTAAATAAATGATTAAATCTCTGTAAAGGATAAAATCCTTCGGGCCGATCCAACCATCGAAGTGACCAAGCTACGAGAAATGGCCCACGGCCCACGAGCCTGCGCCCTCCTGGAAGCATATCCTCTGACTTTATTTGGGCACTGACATGTGGGCCACAGTACCACATGGGCCCACATGTCAGTGACTCAAAGTCAGAGGGCAGTTACGTCAGAGGATTTGCTTCCCGGCCGCTTGCAGCTGATACACCGAAGGCATATTTTTGCGGGGACGCCTCTGCGCGAAGCTGGCGCATTCTTTCTACGGCGCCACCACTTAATCGGACAGGTGGGTCTAGGGCCCGCATGGCAGAGACACCGATTCAACCCAGCGCGCGAAGCGTTTTCTGGCAGGTGGGGCCCACGTGTAAGCGACTCAATGGCTCGGTCTCAGCACAAATTTTGGCGCACGACGGACGGCTCACAGTCATCGTCTTCCTCCGGACGTGCAGACGTGGCCGGCGGCGACGGCTCGTGCCGCGGCGGCGCTACGGCCCGTGGTGGGCCAAGAGCGTTCACGCTCCAGCATGTACAGCCCCTAAAGGCCCTAACGACACACGCGCCAAGGCCAGAGGTGGCCGGACTCGGCGGCGTGACGGCGGCGGCGAAAATCGTGGCCGAAAACTCCGTGCCGCGATACGGATCGATAGGCTATGATCATGGGCGTCAAGCTAGAGGGGGTCAAGAGGGTGCTCACCACGGGCTTCGACGGGGACGAGCGGGCTTGGGGGCCGCTAGCGGTGGAGGACCGGCGGTGACCGGAACAGGGGCGAAGGCGACACGACGGCTCCGAGCACCTTCGCTGAAATTGAGAGGGGGAAAAGCTTAGGAAAGGTATCCAGAAGCTTTGAGTGAAAAGAATTGGACCCACACTCACGCAATTGTCGGGGGGCTACTCCGCCGCCGGTGCGGTGAAAAATTGGGGAAAATTTGGAAAGCTCGGGCCGGCGGGCGGCATGCAGCTTTATAGGCGCTGGGCGGGTTGGCTGGCCCGAGGCAGGCGCACTCGATGTCGTGGAGGGACGAGCGGAGCAACGACGGGACGGGTGCGTCGCACGACGCGGCAGTGGACGATACGGCTAGGCGGCGGGACGCGCGCGGCGCGCGCATGATGGCGTGAGCGGCTGCCGGCCAGCGCGGCGCACGGCGCAGCAGAGCAGCATGTGCAGAAGCAGCAGAGGCATGCGGCGGCAAGGCCACCGGGCAGAGAGAGGGGAAGAGGAAATAGAGAGAGAGAAAGAGAGAAAGGGCATGGCCCACATGTCAACTCGAGTTCAAATTCAAAGGAACTTTTAAAATTCAAGCCAATTTTGAAGTAACCCCAAAATTGGGATGTTACATGCAAAGATTTGGCCACCACGAGCTCCAACATGTGGTGCCTTAATCCCGAAACTACGCTCTATTATGCAACCAGTGCAGGCTTTGAGCACTCGCTCAAGAAACAAACACTCAGGTCAATGGTATAGCACAAGTGACACCGGCCACTCCGGCCATGATCTGAATGCAATCAACTAACTCACCACGTCTTCATCTCCACGCCTGCTCTCCTAAGGACTCGGCCACCCGCAACCTGCGGCCATGCGCCTCATGCACGACTTGGCTTCCTCAATGTCTTGCACTTAGTCACTGCATGCACCTCCTGATGACTCCGTACTGGCCACTAGGTACCGCGATAATGCAAACAATAACAGACTAACACACTCTAACTCAATCAAACATGCATGCATCCTATTAGCTGCTGCGATAATGCGAACATTGTCAGACTAACACTCTCTAACTCAATCAAACATCCATGCATCCTATTAACTAGCTACGTACAAATAACAACATGAAATAGAACTAAACAAGAACACTCTTTACAACAAGATTAATTTCTAACAATCACCCCCTTACTCTTGTTACTTTTACTTTTATTTATGCACCTCCACATGATCTTCAAAGTAACGTTGGCTCCACATCCGCATTAGCGAGAAGCGCCTCCTCTTTCTTCGGCTTGCAGCACTCTTTAGTGAAGTGCCCATACTCTTGACAGTTGTACTACTGTTGTAGCAACACATCTTCGACTTATCAAAAGTGCTTTTCTTCTTCCCAAAGCTAGGACTACCTTTCTTATTTTTGTATCTAAACTCCCATTGGGCATGAGTGAGAAGAAGGTGCCCGTCATCGGTGTCGATGTCGTGGACGCGCACATGCTCGCCGTATGGCTTAAGACACCCGACACTTCTTCTACCGTCATCGTCTTCATGTCCCCAAATTGTTCGATGGTTGAGACGATTTGCAAGTATTTGCTCGGAACAACTCAGATAAGTTTTTGTACGATGTAGCTATCCTCCATCTTGTCACCAAGTCCATGGATTTGATTGACGGGAGTCATCAATCTCATGGTGAAGTCGACCACCGACTTCGTATCCTTCATGCGCAAACCCTCGGATGAACTTTTGTGGGCCTGTGCACGCGCCTCCTTGACACGGTTGGCATCAACATACATGCTTTTAAGCGCCTCCCATGCTTCTTTCACCGTATTCTCAGCCAACATGAAGAGCATCTCATCGGGGATCCCTTGGTATATGGCCGCCAATGCCATCTGTTCCAAGCGAGTGTCAATGACGCCGGGCTCAACAACTTCCCACACGTCCTGTGCCTTCATATACACCTTCACCTTTATTTCCCAAACAACATAGTTGCTCTTAGAGAGCATCGGATACTATGAGGTAAAACTCTCTCTTTGGTTGTTGCTACCAACGGTAGCTCGACGGCGCTGCCACCGGTACTGTCATCGTCGGTGTTCTCAACACCGCATCGTCGCCGCTGCCATCGTTCGCCTTAGCCGTAGGAAAGGCTTTGATACTAAATGTAGGCTTTGAGCACTCACTTGCTCAAGAGACAACACTCGGCTCAATGGAATTAACACACACACGCACGAATAATTGAGCTAGCATAGGAAGAAGAACACAAAGGAACTTGTGGCGCACACACCTCGTGCCTTTTCTCTTTCTTTCTTCTTAAATCAAATCAACGGAAGTAAATGGTTTAAATAGCACAGGTAACACCGGCCACTCTGGCCATGATCTGCATGCAAGCAACTAAATCACCACATCTTCATCCCCACGCCTGCTCTCCAGAGGACTCGGCCACCCGCAACTAGCGGCCACGTGCCTCATTCATGACTTGGCTTCCTCAACGTCTTGCATTTAGGGTGCGTTTAAATTCAACACTACTGCACGTTTTTTTTGCGCCACAGAAGGACATACATTAGAAGTTGCAACGAACTGATTTTGATGTCCAGTTTGCTCAGAATTAGATGTGCCTCCTCCAATGCTTTCGATTTTTCTAAGGGTACAAGAAATCTTTTCATTGCAGAGTATAGAAATTCACCACTCAATCAATCTGGTAAATATAAATATATAATTTAAAAGTATATTAATTAAACTAACTAAGTTCGTGTTACATCTATTGAGAAACAGAATAATTAGCAAATATCAGAGATAGAGAGGTCAAAGGGCCCGTGTTGCACACTAGCGCCGGCGTAGTCCCCGGCCCGGCGATTCTCCGTCTGCCCGCACGCCGCCGCTCTGTACTACTCCACCGCTCTGTACGGCGGAGTACAACATTTCGTACAGGCGTAGTGCGTACAGCGACGTCAAGATGCAGATCGATCTCTCCGTCTCCACCGCCGTAGCATAAAGAAAAATATCCAAGGGAATTAGCGAAACTATCAGCGGCCAATACGTAACCATTCAGTTCGTGGCTTCATTGGGCTTCTGGCCTTTGGCTAATTGATCACGGCGTGTTGCCTTGGGGGGCCCACTAGCCTAATTACTAGAGCTGCGGCAATAAGCCAAGTCCTAATACATATAGAGGACGTATCCAGTGCAAATGTCCATTGAGTGATAACATGCTAACAACAGATCTGGGTCATCGGATCCATCAGGAACGGCCCAGATCTAGAGAGGCGTAAACCACTTTTCTCACTTAAAACACTTTCACGAAAAAACTCCTGACTTTTTAAATGAAAAAGGGCTTCCACCTTTTCAGATCTGGACCACTCCTTATGGATCTGATAGTCCAGATCTACTGTTAGTATATTAGCACTGAATAACCATTTGTACTGAATATGTTGCCATAGAGATATATGCTAGTTTCGTTTATGGCTCAAGACCGGGGCTTCAGCCCCAGTGTGACCCGGCTACAGCTCCGCCACTGAGTTATAGCAACGCACCTTCGACTTATCAAAAGTGATTTTCTTCTTCCCAAAGCAGGGACCACCTTTCTTATTTTTTAATCTAAACTCCCATTGGGCATATGAGTGAGAAGAAGGTGCCCCTCATCAGTGTCGGTGTCGTGGACGCGCACATGCTCCTCGTATGCCTTAAGACGCCCGACCACTTCTTCCACCGTCATCGTCTTCATGTCCCCAAATTGTTCGATGGTTGAGATGATTTGCAAGTATTTGCTCGGAATAGCTCAGATAAGTTTTTGTACGATGTAGCTATCCTCCATCTTTGTCACCAAGTCCACGGATTTGATTGACAAGAGTGATCAATCTCATGGCGAAGTCGACCACCGACATCGTATCCTTCATGCGCAAACCCTCGGATGCACTTTTGTGGGTCTGTGCACACGCCTCCTTGACACAGTCGGCATCAACATACATGCTTTTAAGCGCATCCCATGCTTCTTTCACCGTATTCTCAACCAACATGAAGAGCATCTCGTCGGGGATCCCTTGGTATATGGCCGCCAATGCCATCTGTTCCGAGCAAGTGTCGGTGACGCTGGGCTCAACAACTTCCCACACGTCTTGTGCCTTCATATACATCTTCACCTTTATTGCCCAAACAACATAATTGCTCTGAGAGAGCATCGGATACTATAAGGTAAAACTCTCTCTTTGGTCGTTGCTACCAACGGTAGCTCGACGCCGGTGCCACCGGTGTCATCGTTGGTGCGCGCCTGAGGATGTGGTAGCGCCAGTGATGTTCTCAACACCGCATCGTCGCCGCTGCCATCGTTCGTCTTAGCCGTAGGATATGTGGCTCTGATACCAAATGTAGACTTTGAGCACTCGCTTGCTCAAGAGACAACACTCGGCTCAATGGTATAAACACACACACACGCACGAATAATTGAGCTAGCATAGGAAGAAGAACACAAAGAATGTGGCACACACACCTCGTGCCTTTTCTCTTTCTTTCTTCTGAAATCAAATCAACGGAAGTAAATAGTTTAAATAGCACAGGTAACACCGGCCACTCTGGCCATGGTCTGCATGCAAGCAACTAAATCACCACATCTTCATCCCCACGCCTGCTCTCCTGAGGACTCGGCCACCCGCAACCAGCGGCCACGTGCCTCATGCATGACTTGACTTCCTCAACGTCTTGCATTTAGGGTGCGTTTGGTTTTTTTGCTAGCTCAGCTCTAGCCAAGCTAAGCTAGGCTAGCTCAGATCGGTTTAGCTAGTCTTACCATCTATGCTTGTTTGGTATTCTTTATCCAAATCGTTAATTTTATCTGATTTATAAAGATTGCAATAGAAGGATTGCCGATTCGGCTCCCCCGGCTGAGCAAGATTTTTTTTGTCAACTCGGGCTAGTTTGTCTAGAAAAGCTAGTTTTTTTAGCTGTAACAAACAACTAGCCTAGCCCAGTAAAACTATTTTCACTCTAACCAAGGATCCAAATGCTCCTTTAGTTGCTGCAAGCACCTCCTCATGATTCTGTACTGGCCACTAGCTACTGCGATAATGCAAACACTAATAGGCTAATCGTACTCTCTAACTCAATCAAATATGCATGCATCCTATTAGCTACTGCGCTAATGCCAACACTATCAGACTAACAGCAAACATCCATGCATCCTATTAACTAGCTACGTGCAAATAACAGCATGGAATAGATCAACTATACATGAACACTCTTTAGAACAAGATTAATTCCTAACAACCAGACCAAAACTTCGAAACCATACGTGACACCATCTCGACATCTTGTCTCATCTAAGTACATGCACGCACTCAATACTCACACCAACACGTTGAACTCAATCTGGCTTTTACACCAATACACACATACATATGAAACATGAGAATAAATGTTTCCGGTGCATCTTTTGCATCTTTTCCTGGACCCTGCTCCTCTATTTATATTAGCAAATTTATAAGACTTCTACTCAAATTAGAACTACTAATTCTAAACTAGGGATGACAATGGGTCTGGATACTCCGGGTTTAGCCTCCGTGGACCTAGACTCAAGACCCAAGGATTGGACCTAGACCTAGACCCAAAAATTGTGATGGGTCTAAAGTCAAACCTAGACCCGAACATACGTCCAGACCCATAGGGTCAACCCAAACCCGAAAATTCAGAAGAACATCAAATACTGTTTCAGAATCAACAACAAATATACATTACAACTATGTCACATATGTAGCATTTTAAGAGCATATAAGTAAGCAAAAAGTACATCCAGCCATCTAGATACCTTGGCGAAGCGTCAGGATCCCGATGGTACTGGTGGTAAGCGGTGGTTCTGGCCGGCGTACGTTGGAGGCGACTAGGGTTTGGATGGGAGGAAGGAACGAGGTGACGAGAGTCGAGAGGGAGTTAGGGTTGGCACAACGGCGATGGGGATTGAAGAATCGATGAGGGATTTGGGAATTAGAAGGTGTAGTGCTATAGTTCGGGTCTGGATCTAGGTACCAATGTGTCTAAAATTAGACCCATACACGAACTTTCATACCATGGGCCTATTCTTGAACCTAGACCTACACCTATTCGGTCGGGTATGCACAGGTACCTAGACCCATGGGTATTTCAGCCACCTTATTCTAAACAAACTCCATCTCTTGTACTTCTAGTATTAGAGAAACTTAATTCTATTTAAACTAGACAAGATATTGTTACCATATAAAGATTAAAACTAACAATCAGCCACTAATATTGATGCTAGCCTCCTGGCGTGTCTCCGTGAACTTTACACAATCCAATACCTTCATGAATCTACCTCCTTGCACTGTCCTTCACGCCCATCTAACTTGTTCACAACCTTGACAAGTTGCAGCCCAAACTAGTCTTTCAATTCACTTCCGTAGAGTCGCTTCTTATTCTTCTTGCAAAGTATAGCACTTAAAACAAGCTGAGATTCAACTTGAACCTCTTTATACTGACAAGGTCATCCAAACTATGTTGGTATACCACACGCGTTGGTGCCATCATCATCTCCTCCTTCTCCTCCTTTTCTATATTTGCTACCTCCTTTATGCGATAGAAAGGATCTACACCACCACGTTTGGTAGGTCGGTTAGAGTTGTACTGGATGTTTCCTGCTTGAACATATAATGTGTCACAATCTTTGCATGCGCTTCTTGTTGATCATGATCATTGTTATATATATTCAACTGAATCATATATAACCTATCTTTGGATCTTTCCACCTTTGTGAGAAACTTTGTGTTTCGCTCATAGGCCCATAGATTTTCTTGGTACATGATCACTTTGCACCGCCTTTGACAAATTGTCCAAAATTGATGACATTTTTGGAGAGATTCGGTATAAAATATATCTCGAATCGCACACATTGTTCTTCGTTCTTTCACTGGAGAAGATTTGACCCTTCCCATTGATCTCCACAATAGATCCATCACCAAATTGGATTTTTCCATACAAACTCTCATCCAACTCTCAATTAATGACATCTGCCCTGTCATGTGTTTGCTTGCACCATTGTCCAAGTATCACTTCATGGATTTAGGTTGTGTTTCACTCTTGACACACGACCTTGACATCACCTCCTGTTTACTCAAAAGCACTGCATCATGTACCTTCTGCACATGTGTGGAGAGAAGTTTGATCATCGACGTCTATATGGATGAGATTCGCCTCTTCCTCATGCCAATCTCGATTATGATGAGGTTTACAACACTCGGATGCATAGTGCCCATATATATTGTAGTTAAAGCATATGATCTTGCTCTTGTACTTTGCACCTCAGAAGTTCTGTTTGTGTTTGATTGATTTGTTATAGTCGGTATCACCTAACTAAAAATTACTGTTAGTGTTGCTTGACCAGTTATCATTGTCATGACCACCCTTGTCGCATTGATGTCCATGACAATGGATACAAATGTTCTTTGACATGGATCCTTTATTAGAACCCTTGTTACTGACATTCTTTTGTCACGAGTTCACGGCCATCACTCTGCATGAGTGAGCATAAGCTGGCTATCACCGGTGCTTCAAACCGATGTGTGCGTACGCACGCATTCCTACTGCGTCTTGAGGTGCCCAATGGCTTCCTCGAAGGGCATGGTGTCGAGATCGCAGAACCGCTCAATGTCAGCAATAATAGGATAATATTTGCTAGCCATAGTATTGAAAAGCTTTGTTACCAGGACGACGCCTTTTAGGGTTGATTCGAAATGAGCATATCTCACGGTCATCCCACTCACCTTGCTAGCTTATTCATCTAGGGTTTCTTCCTCTTTCATGCGCAGTGCATCTAACTCAACATTGAGTGTTTGTAGTTGCGCCGTCTTCACTCGAACAACACTGTTTTTTAGCACGTCCCACACCTCCTTGGTCATCTTTTTTGTTGCCACCTGCAACAGGAGGTCCTCTGGAAGTGCTTGGAATAGCAATGCTTTAGCCGTCTTGTCCTTCCTTGGATCTACAATTGTATCCTCCGCTGGATCCACAACTTTTTAGACACCTGAGGCTTCCATTATCGCTTCCACCTTGATCAACCAGGTGTGTGGTTCGTTTTCGTTAGCTGTAGATATATGAACAGCACACCGCTGCTCTCCTTCGCCACCGCGCCGTGACGATCGACATTTGATTGAATTAGGGGAGTTTTGGCATACAAACTCAAGCTTTGTTACCAATTGTTGAAATTAGCCAATTGATCGAAATTTTAAAATGATACATGAAACCATCTCATCGTCTACGGTTTGTAGCTCATCACATCCTGTCTCGGCCAGCACATGCACACACACTCAATACTCACACGTACATGTTGAACTCAAACTGGTTTTGTACCAACACACATATGAAACATGAGAAGAAATTTTTCGGTGCTACTCTTGCACCTTCTATTTGTACTAGAAAAATTATAAGACTCGAACTCGAATTAGAACTGTTAATTCTGAATGAACTCCATCTCTAATACTTCTATTTTTAGATAAACTTAATTCTACTTAAACTATACAAGCTATTGTTACCATATAAGACTAGAATTAATATGTCCGCTCCTTTACGTACTCTTGGGGCAGTACCGGATCTGGCCTACCATGGGCAATATCCACACTCCTTGCCGATCAAGCTTCAGTCGTCGCTGCACATGTATGTGAGGCTTTGTCTCTATGCCTATAGCCGTGTTCGCGATCTTCACGGTTGTGTTATACCTGATGAGGCTTTGTGCTTCCCTAATCTATTCTGGTGTCATCACCAATTGTTGTTCTCTTCATGGTTGTTATTGCTCCTTTCATGGCAGCAGTCGCTTCTTCTTGAGCACAACTTTGAGCCACCTCTCCATCTTCATTCATGAAGAGCAACATCATTCAGACTGTCATCTCCCTTCAGAAGTTGCCTTCTTGGAGCATTGTCACCCCTCAATTTTAAACTTACCTTGAGGGTCGACGATCCCGTGCACTAGCCCCTAGATCAGTATGCTAGCGCGGATGATCACGTAGCCGATACAAACATACATTGATAAAATGAAATCCTGAATATTACAATCATTATTACGCCCTTAGGCGACTTTAGTAAGGCGGCTCATACACGCCTTAAAATACAAAACAATGCTCAGACTTACAGCGGTCACCAAAATATCTACCCAAAAGAATTCCCTATCGGCTAAGTGCCACCATGACTGGAGTGACCCCTAAGACTCCTTGGGTCCACATTATCCTGTCCATCGTCTTCATGATACTCGTAAGGGTCATCCTCGACTCCATCAACTAGAAGAGGTAAGAATGGCGAGGTCAGCGTCATACAAACGCTGGCTCTAGTTAACACTTCCCGTAATGCATATGGTGTTTAGAAGGCTTTTTGTAAAGGGAAGGTTTATTTTATTTGCGTGAGCCAAGTTTTAGTAAGACCTTAAAATCATCCTATCTAGCATCATCTATAATTTATCTTGTTTATGTGAAATCAAGGTTTACCAGCTTACCAATGCACCCAAGCCCAACCAGTCGACCAAACATACCAACCAACCCACAATCGACCAAATCTCGATCAAATACACAACCCAGCTTAAGCAATCACCATACCAACTTATCCTTTCCTCATGACTTTCTTTCGGTTGCCCCCAACCCTTCCTAGTTTCGCTATCATTACAGGACTTGGCAATCCTGTTGTGGACCACACATGCCACGGCATGCCCACCCCGGCCTAGTAGGGTTGCCAGCCCACATTAGCCGATCGTCACTCTGGGGATGTGTGGCCATTATCACCCTCGGTGATGACCAAAGACAGTCCCTATTGAGAATGGTCCCAACGGGCCTCCATAGAGCGCTCACACCTGGTGATCCAAGGCCCGTACTCCGCGCGATGGCCACGCATTGTGTTGGAACCATTCCTCAGATGGCAGCACTCTCCGCTACGCGTGTTACTCCGCGCTCCTCCTAGGTAAGCCCTGGCTAAACCCAGCACTAGGCATCTCGTGCCTTAATCATCCCTCAGGATGTCCAACTAGGGGCAACCCACCGATCATTCTCTACTTCCACGGTCATCGACCACACCACACTTGGACTTTCCCAACCGATCAACCAAACAAGACCGACTCCCACATAACCATATCCTCAAACACAATCAGCCCAACAGGTATCTAATTAATAGCACAAACTGTCATATGTCATGTCACATTCGAATGAAGTGAATGAATGACCAGTGAATATCAGTTCACCGTTCCGTGGCGGTTAGCCAGAAGATTTGTTAAGCCTAAGCCAGTCTAAGCAAGTTTTACCTATTAGGCACGGTTAAAGTAGTTATCAGACTAATCATGGGCTAACAAAAGTAATGACAATCAAGGCAGTCATTCAGGCTAAACAGTTCAAGGCAGGCATGCATGAGTATAACATGATTAACAATTAGGCATACTAATAAGCTTGCACTTTAATAATTAAAAATATAGTTTAATGAAAAACTGGGTAATTAACATGATATTAGCGATGTTAATCCGCACTAGGGTAAGTCGCTGTCTCTCCCTAATACGGATCACATCTAAATAGTAAGTGTTAACTCGCCTTGATTAGGTTAGTGTTGCTCCTCGGTGTCCCCAAATCTTCCTTCGGGATCACCTACGTCTAGTCATAACAATAAACCAATAATTACTTAATAATGCGATAGAAAACACGATGCATGCTCGACCTAGGTCTTAGCTTCGTCATTAAAGCCTAAGATCGATTTAATGAACCTACTTATCGTATCATATGCTATGCATGACGTAGTGCGTAAATAAATAATATTATTAGTATGTAATAGTCTACTAATCCCAAAATACGATGAGGTCATATTAGGATCATTAAGGTTTCTCGGCGACATAAAATTACGGCTTATCGGAATTTTTACCTACGAATGAGGTAAAGTTTATCGGAGTTGACATTATACTAAAGGTTCCTAATAAACGAGATAAACCTAGGATATATTTCTTTATTAATTTATTTTCCCAAAATCGTGTTATGGATAGATTTAATAAGGAAAAAACTAGCTGTTTGGTTAATGTTTCGTACTAAGATACCCCTAAGATTATATTTAAATTGAAGTGCAAATTTAAACCATTTCAGAAGTATTAAGGCATTTATCTAACCAATATTTTCTAAAGGACAGATGGTGTCCAAAACATTAATTAAAAATATCCGATAAATACCCTAGAATCAATTTAACTATTTTTATAAACAGGAAACTACTATTACTACTAACAGTGTAATTTTCCCATCAGTGGCTGTCTTTTATATATTTATAAAATCATAAATGGTATCCAGTATTAATCTAAATTTTTCTAGATTTTTTGGGAGTCTCTAGCTATTTTAAATAAATCAAAAGCTACAACTGCAATTTAACTAATTTATTAAATTGGTATTTAACCGTTTAACCCATCTGGGCCGAGACAACCAGCGAACCGGCCCGCTGAACGAATCAGCCCATGGCCCAGACACGCGCAGCGCGCGCTTGCGCGGCCGAGGTGAAACGCCAAAGACTGTTTTCGAAAATACGCTTTGACGAGGAGAAAACGCCCCACCGTTCTGGATGTCTCCACTTAAGCAAACATGTGGGTCCAGGGGCCCACATGGAAGTGACTCCGGCCAATATTTTATCCGATGTGCACGGGGGTTTTAAACGGTAGGTGGGGCCCGCATGGCAGCGTCTCTAAGCCCTAAGCCCGCACGAATCTACGAGCTAATGCGACGGTCCTGGGGTCGTTGTCTACCTCTGGCTTGGTGGCGCGACCGACGGCGACGGGATTCTGCGCGGCGGCGCTACGGGCTATCTTCAACCATGCATATGCGAGGCCTAGCATCCACAGCTCCCTGCGACCCTATGGGTGCCCTCGTCGAGACCGGGGACGGTCGGTCGCGGCGGCGCGGCAGTGACGGCGGGGCCGTAGGCTCGCCGGCGGCGCAAGCGTGCGCTATGCACCTACAAGCCACTAAATGGGGCGGGAAGCAAGAGGGAACCAAGGAGATGCTCACCGAGTTCAGTGGCGGAGGCGGACGGAGACGGCCGACGACGAAGAGCTCGTCGGCGGCTGAAACAAGGGCAAAGCCGGCAGGGCGACTCCGGGCTCCTCAGCTAAAAATTAGAGGGGGAAAGCTCAGGGCTGAGCGGATGGAGCTCGGGGCGAGGGGAATCGGGATGCAGCTTACGAAATCAAAGCGGAGATCCTCGGGAGCTGTCGCGATGGGAATTGGGGGAAATGGGAAACCGGGGCCGGCGGGGGCGCTTGTGATTAAATAGGCACTAGGCGAGCGTTGCAGCCCGAAGGCGCGTGCGGTGACGCGGAGAGGTGCGCGGCGCGGCGACGGGCGGCATTGAGCTCGGCACGACACGAGCCGGCGCGGCCACTGGAAGGTGCGGCGCGATGCGGCGACGTGACGCCCGCGGCACATGCAATGATGGGCGGCGCGACAAAGTGGATGCACGCGGCGGAAGGGACGCACACGGCGCGCCAGAGCAGAGCAGACAAGCGGCGGTGGCAGAGGGGCCACCTGCCAGTGTGAGAGAGAGAGAGAAAGAGAGAGTCTAGGTGGGACCCACGAGTCGGGTTTGATTCAAATTCGAACGAGAATTTTGAATTTGAACAAAATTTGAATTACCCCCAAATTGGGGTGTTACAAATCCCTTCGCCCTAAAAGAAAATATCGACTTTGAGATTGCGTACCTAGTCGGTGAACAGGTCGGGGTATTTTTGTCGGAGTAGCTCCTCAGGTTTCCAGGTAGACTGGTTGCCAGTTTGATTAATGTTCCACTGATCTTGGCACATCTTAATGACCTTGTTCCTCATCTGCTTCTCCATAGTATGCATGATTCGAACCGGTCATACCTCGTAAGTAAGATTTTTGTCCATGGGTTGTTCCGGAAGTTTGACCTACTCGCTTTCCAAGACTCGAAGGCACTTCTTGAGCTAGGAGACATGGAAAACATTGTGTACATCTCCCAATGGTAGATCCAACTGGTAGGCCACTTGCCCTCTTCTAGTAGTGATAAGGTACGGTCCCACATAGCGTGGTGCCAGTTTTCCTATCCGATGAAACCTTTGGTTTCCTTTCCAAGGCGCTACCTTTAGGTACACTGAGTCTCCGACCTGGAAAGACAGGTCTCTACGTCGATTGTCTGCGTAACTTTTCTGTCTTGATTGGGCGGCCAGTAACCTTTCCCTTATCGGACCTTATCCTCAGAGTCCTTTAGGGATTCCAAGCTGAAAACTTGGTTTTCTCCTGTTTCAGACCAGTGGAGAGGGGTTCTGCACTTGCGTCCGTACAAGGCTTTGAAAGGTGACATCTTTAGACTGGCCTGGAAACTGTTGTTATAGGCAAATTCCGCATAGGGCAGCCACTTTTCCCAGTCCGCGGAGAACTCTAAGGCACAAGCCCTTAGCATATCTTCTAAGATCTGGTTCACCCGTTCGGTTTGTCCATCGGTTTAGGGGTGAAAAGCAGTGCTAAATGACAAGCTGGTTCCTAAAGCACTATGCAGGTTCTCCCAGAACTGTGAGGTGAATTGTGTACCTCGGTTTGATACGACCCGTTTGGGGACTCCGTGTAGGCTCACAATTCTAGCCATATATTGGTCGGCCAATTTTTCTCCCTTGTAGGTCGTCTTCACGAGTATGAAGTGGGCGACCTTGGTTTATCGGTCCACGATAACCCAGATCGAGTCAAACCCCATCTTAGTCTTGGGGAGTCCAAGTATGAAGTCCATGGCAATTTCTTCCCACTTCCATTCCAGGACCTTAAGTGGTTGGAGTAGACCAGCAGGTCGTTGATGTTCAGCTTTGAATTGCTGGCATACGTGGCATTGCGCCACATATTCCGGTATGTCCCTCTTCATCCTAGGCCACCAGAACCTTAACTTCATATCTTGGTACATCTTGGTGCTTCCCGGGTGTAGGGTATATGGAGAATTGTGCGACTGCATTAGAATCATATCTCTTAGAGTCGGATCCTGTGGAACGAAGATCCGTTTCCCTAACCAAAACACCCCTTGCTCATCCTTGGAAACCTTGTAGCCTTTGTCCTTAACAATGAGCTTCTCGATCCTTTTGGTGCTAGGGTGCTCCTTTTATTTCTCCTTGATGAAATCGAGCAGGTCCGACTTAACTTCCAAGGTAGCCAGGTATCCTTGGTTAACCACTTCGATCCTTAGTCGACTCAAATCCTCGATTATTTATTCAGGGACCGAGTCAATCTCCATATGGTTGCATTAGGTCTTGTGGCTAAGAGCGTCGGCTACGACATTGGCCTTTTCAGGGTGGTACTTAATATTTAAGTCGTAGTCGTTAATTAGCTCTACTCCTTTGCCTCATGTCGAGTGTGCTCTGGGTGAACACATACTTCAGGCTCTTGTGGTCGCTGAATATATCACAGGGTCGGCCTACTAAATAGTGTCTCCAAATTTTTAGGGCATGCACCACTGCTGCCAGCTCCAGGTCATGGGTGGGGGTAGTTGATCTCGTGCTTTCGTAGCTGACGCGATGCATAAGCCACCACCCCTTCCTTCTTGCATCAAAACACACCCTAGACCATATTTGGAGGCGTCGCAGTATACCATAAACTTCTTTCTTGTGTCTGGTGTCACTAGCACTAGGGCGGAGGTAAGTCGTTGCTTGAGCTCCTGAAAACTTTTCTAGCATGCATCCGTCCATTCAAACTTCTCATCCTTCTTTAAGAGTTGTGTCATTGGTCGGGCCGTTTTCGAGAAATTCTCGATGAAACGCCGATAATATCCAGCCATTCCAAGGAAACTTCTCACCTCGGTAACATATGTAGGGGCTGTCAACTCCATCACCGTAGCCACCTTAGCCGGGTCTACTTTGATTCCATCGGCGGATACGATGTGTCCTAAGAAACTGACATCATCTATCCAGAACTCGCACTTGCTAAACTTAGCGTAGAATCGATACTCTCGGAACTTTTCCAGAACCAGGCGTAGATGCTTCTTATGTTCTCCATCATCCTTGGAGTATATTAGGAGGTCATCAATGAAAACTACTACAAAATGGTCCAGGAACTCCATCAAGATCTTGTTCATCATATTCGTGAAGTGTGCTGGGGCGTTGGTTAGACCAAATGACATAACTAGATACTCGTAAAATCCATATCTAGTGGTGAAGGCCGTCTTGGGTATATCTGCCTCCCTAACTAGGACTTGGTGATATCCCGACCGAAGGTCGATCTTCGAGAACCGTTTGGCACCTCTTAGCTGGTCAAACAGATCATCGATCCGGGGAAGGGGATACATATTCTTGATGGTGACGGCATTCAGGGCTCGATAATCTACCACCATTCTTTGGGTCTTGTCCTTCTTATCCACAAACATGGCCGGGGAACCCCATGGTGAGGAACTAGGGCGAATCAACCCTTGACTCTACATCTCGTCCAGCTGTTTCTTTAGTTCGGCTAGCTCCACCGGGCTCATCTTATAGTAGAGCTTATAGATTGGGGCGGTTCCAGGGATAAGATCAATGGGAAACTCCATGCCGCGATCCGGCGATAGACCTGGTAGTTCTTCGGGGAAGACATCGAGATACTCCTTTACCACGATCACCAACTCAGGATCGTCCTTCTTAAGGGACCAGATTGCCCTGCCCCATCTAAAAGGGTGTCTACCTTCCAAATGGTCTCGTAGCACCCACTCCAGAGCAGCTTGATCTCCCTACGTGCACAGTCTATCACTCCTTGGTAGTGTTGAAGCCAGTCCATCCCGATGATTACATCAATCCCTCGACAGGGTATGACCATAAGACCAAAATGGAAGCTATCACCCTCTTGCCTTATTTCTACATATAGACACGCCCTTGTGGCGGTTAGCATGCCTCCCGGAGACTTTATTACCAGAGTCTTTTTTAGCGGGAGGGTTTGTAGCCCATACTTATCCACATAATGTTGTGCAATGAATGAATGCGATGCTCCGGAATCAAGAAGCACTAGCACTGGGTTGTTGAGTAATGCGAATGTACCCATCAACACGCCCGGTGCTTCCTCGGCGTCTTCCACGGTGACGTGGTTGAGTCTCCTGCAGCCCGCATTGGAGACTGACCCAGCAACGAAACCTTGTCCCACTACTCTTCCAGGCGGTGCTGGTCCCCTGGCCGGGGTATTCACCATGTTGAAAGAAGTCGGAGCCCTTCTCTTGTCAGGGCAGTTTGCAGCAAAGTGCCCAGGCTTGTGGCACAGAAAGCAAGCTCCCGCAACTCGGTCAGCAGAAGCAGCTTGATTGTAACCTTGGGAGGGAGCAGATGGCCTCGTCGGATAGCCTCGGTTTCCAGTGCTCTGATATGTCGGTGCTGAGCGGAACATGGGTTGCGACCTTTGATATTGCGTCACAGGGCGAGAGAAGTTGTTTAAACTTGTCCTTCCTTGGCTCGAACATGACCCAGCCCGAGCGGCCAACTTCCTCTTGTGAGTGACCTCCATTCCCTTCATGTCATTCTCCAAGATTAGGGCCTTGTTAACCATGTGCTGGAAGTCCTGGTAATCCAGCAAAAGCAGACGAGAGCGCAGGCTGGGAAGCATACCCTCCAATAATTTCTCAATCTTCTCGTCCTCATCTTCGACATCTCCAGGGGCGTACCGCGCCAGCTGGTTGAAACGAGTGAGATAGTCATTGATTGAGAAGTTCCCTTACTTCAGTTGTCGAAACTCCTGCTTCTTCATGCGGATGGCACTGCGGGGCACATAGAAGGACCGAAAATCATTTTCGAACTCGCTCCACGGGACTTCTCTTCCGTGGTTGGCGATGGGTTGAAGGTCTACTCCCAGGGCCTCCTCATGTAAATCATCCTCCTCATTGCTACCATGCCCCTCTTGGGCATCTTGCTCAGCAGGTTCATCCTCAGCAGCTTCGCCTTCTTCGACGTCACCATGACGGGCGGTGAAGTAATTTTCCCACCAATCGGCAGCAGCTCCGTCAAGTTGATGGGTGGCGAGCAGTACCTTATCCTCCTCCCGGCATCGGATGAGTGCCAACTTCCTCTTAATGGTGCGGAGCCAATCTTCGGCTTCCATAGGCTCGTTGGTGTGCGTAAACATTGGGGGCTTCGCTTGGAAGAAGTCTGCGAGCTTCATTCCGCGTCGATTAGTTGATTGGGAAGGAAACGAGTCCAGGGCTCCAGGTTGGGAAGGGCAAGGGCTTCTTTGAAAATTAAAACAGCTAAGGCGGGCGGTTCTCTGTAAAAATACTGTGTTGCGTTGCTGCACCTGTTGGATAGGAATCCGGCGGCCCAGATTGGCTGTGCGCATGTGTACACAGCAGCCGTTGCCAAGGTAAAATGTGCAAGGCCATCATTTGTAAGAAGCAGTACATGCGAAAAATGGTGTGACGAAGTCCATCTTGCCATCGTCTTCCCAATGCATGTAAACTTCATGGTAGTCTGAGTTGTCGTCAAGGATGCTCGTCATTTCGTGCTTTGGAGTATACCAACCGATCAATCCGTGGAGGTGGGAAGTTGTCTTAGAGCATGCATTCTTTAATCCGCGAAATTAGCACGCATTCTCCATGTTCTGTTAGATTTTTTTTTTTGGCCATCACCAAGTTTGCCAGTGTGAATGCCTTTGCGGATGATGCAATAGTTGCCATCTACTTAGCTTCCACGGTAGATAAAGCAATAGTCGCCTGCAAACTTTTATTCGAACCACCAAAGATGAATACATAACTAGCAAGGCATCTTCTTTTGTTTAAATTATCAACATAATCATAGTCAACACAACTCAAAAATCCATCTTCAGATGTCCCAGGCTGCAAACGAGCATTATAGAGGGTCATATATAAACAGTCAAACAAGTGGATATCATATCAAATTGATCAAATTGTTTATGCTTTGAATTGGCCTAAGAAAGTCACTACATCAAATCGAAAATCTCCACTAATTTAATAATTTATTTAGTTGTATTTCCTTTGTGTATCTATTCTCATTTATCAGCTGTGTACATAATTGTATTGCTAGGATTGGTGTCCTTTGAGTAAGCGAAGAGCTAAGGACACTTGGGTGGCCAATCCTGCATGCATAGCTACATAGGACAATTTGCAAAGCATATATGCAGAGGTCTCATCGAGAACAATTGCAGGTGATAGCTTCTCTTATGCTGTCGTAGTTTGTAGAACTGTAGATAGAGAACGGAACAAGCCTCAATTCGTAGAGCATTTATACCAGAACCGGTGCGGGAACTGGATATGGATTGTAATTTGTAGGTTTGTACCTTGATCTGTCTGGAATTCTTATTTGATAAGGCCTGAATATGGTAAAATTCCATTGAAGTTGATGGGTCTCGATGATCAAATTGCTTATATTTCATATCTTAGATTAGTCATTAGTGTAACAAGCAAAGCAAGCCAACAAAACGGAGGTGCCACTGCCGGAAGGATTGCAACCCATAATGGAGCGGCGCCTGCCGAGACAAAACTGATGAAAATTGAGGCGACACTGTCATTGAATCTGACATGAAGCGGTTCATGTATACCATTGCCGCTGCAAATTCGAGTTGAACCATCTTAATTATAGGGTTTTCACACCTAGCTGGTTAGTTAGATCTCAACCTTCAAAACTTGATCCAATGGCCTAGATTAGAGTTTAGCACATTAGCACTGAAACCACCTTTAGCACTAGATATGTTACCTTTTATATTTTGGTACGTTAAGTTAGGCCCCTGTTTATTGTTTCGCACAGGGCCTCTAAATTCCCTGAGACGCCCCTGCCAATACAAACATACATCGATAAAATGAAATCCTGAATATTACAATCATTGTTACGCCCTTAGGCGACTTTAGTAAGGCGGCTCATACATGCCTTGGAATACAAAACAATGTTCAGAGTTACAGTGGTCATCAAAATATCTACTAAAAGAATTCCCTATCGGCCAAGTGCCACCACGACTGGAGTGACCCCTAAGACTCCTCGAGTCCACCATAATCCTGTCCGTCGTCTTCATGACACTCGTAAATGTCATCCTCGACTCCATCGACTAGAAGAGGTAAGAGTGGCGAGGTCAGCGTCATCCAAACGCTGGCTCCAGTTAACACTTCCCTTAATGCATATAGTGTTTAGAAGGCTTTTTGTGGAGGGAAGGTTTATTTATTTGCGTGAAGCCAAGTTTTAGTAAGACCTTAAGATCATCCTATCTAGCATCATCTATAATTTATCTTGTTTATGTGAAATCAAGGTTTACCAGCTTACCAATGCACCCAAGCCAAACCAGTCGACCAAACATACCAACCAACCCACAATCGACCAACTCTCGATCAAATACACAACCCAGCTTAAGCAATCACCATACCAACTTATCATTTCCTCATGACTTTCTTCCGGATGCCCCCAACCCTTCCTAGTTCTACCATCATTCCAGGACTTGACAATCCTGTTGTAGACCACACATGCCATGGCATGCCCACCCCGGCCTAGTAGAGTTGCCAGCCCTCATTAGCCGACCGTCACCATGGGGATGTGTGGCCATTATCACCCTCGGTGATGACCAAAGCTGGTCCCTATCGAGAATGGTCCTAGCAGGCCTCCGCAGAGCGCTCACACCTAGAGATCGAAGACCCGTACTCCGCGCGATGGCCACGCGCTGTGTTGGAACCATCCCTTAGAAGGCAGCGCTCTCCTCTACGCTTATTACTCCGCGCTCTTCCTGGGTAAGCCCTGGCTAAACCCAGCACTAGGGCATCTTGTGCCTTAATCATCCCTCAGGATGTCCAACTAGGGGCAACCCACCGATCATTCTCTACTTCCACGGTCATCGACCACACCACACTTGAACTTTCCCAACCGATCAACCAAGCAAGACCGACTCCCACATAATCATACCCTCAAACACAATCAGCCCAACAGGTATCTAATAGCCTTAACTGTCATATGTCATGTCACATTCGAATGAAGTGAATGAATGACCGGTGAATATCGGTTCACCGTTCCGTGGCGGTTAGCCAGAAGATTTGTTAAGCCTAAGCCAGTCTAAGCAATTTTTACCCATTAGGCAGGGTTAAAGTGGTTACCAGACTAATCATGGGCTAACAAAAGTAATGGCAATCAAGGCAGTCATTCAGGCTAAACAGTTCAAGGCAGGCATGTACTACTATAAGTATAACATGATTAACAATTAGGCAAACTAATAAGCATGCACTTTTAATAATTAAACAATATAATTTAATGAAAAACTGGGTAATGAACATGATATTAGCGATGTTAAGCCGCACTAGGGAAAGTCGCTGTCTCTCCCTAATATGGATCACATCTAAAGAGTAAGTGTTAACGCGTCTTGATCAGGTAAGTGTTCTTCCTCAGCGTCCCCAAATCTTCCTTCGGGATCGCCTATGTCTAATCATACCAATAAACCAATAATTACTTAATAATGCGATAGAAAACATTATGCATGCTCGACTTAGGTCTTAACTTCGTCATTAAATCCTAAGATCGATTTAACGAACCTACTTATCGTATGATATGCTATGCATGACATAGTGCGTAAATAAATAATGTTTGGATGATTAAGGTTTCTCGGCGACATAAAATAACGGCTTATCGGAATTTTCACCTACGAACGAGGTAAAGTTTATCGAAGTTGACATTATACTAAAGGTTCCTAATAAACGAGATAAACCTAGGATATATTTCTTTATTAATTTATTTTCCCAAAATCGAGTTATGGATAGATATAATAAGGAAAAGACTAGCTATTTGGTTAATTATCATACTAAGATACCCCTAAGATTGTATTTAAATTGAAGTGCAAATTTAAATCATTCACAAGTATTAAAGCATTTATCTAACCAAAACATGTGGGTCCAGTGGCCCACATGGCAGTGTCTCCGGCCAAGATTTTATCCGTTGCGCGTGGGGTTTTAAACTGGCAGGTGGGCTTGCGCGTGGGGTTTTAAACTGGCAGGTGGGGCCCGCATGGCAGCGTCTCTAAGCCGAAACTGGCAGGTGGGGCCTGCATGGCAGCGTCTCTAAGCCCTAAGCCCGCACGAATCTAGGAGCTGATCCGACGGTCCTGGGGTCGTCGTCTACCTCTGGCTTGGTGGCGCGTCCGACGGTGGCGGGACTCAGCGCGGTGGCGCTACAGGCCATCTCCGGCCATGCATATTGATGCACACTTAGTCAGCCCGATCTTCTGATGAGAACGATACGTCGATTTGGTGTAGTGATGACGCTACTAATCCACGGGATCAGCAACCGAACAATTGCAATGCCACCACACGATGTGGTCAACCGAGCCAGGCACGATCGATCCTTGAACCTGCTAGCAATCGAGAACAAGAAAGAACAAGAGGATAACTGATAAATCAACTAATCAAAGGGTGAGGTTCTGTTTCTCGTCACGAGTGGTCTAGTCGACACACGCGAACACGAGGAGGGACGCACACAGGGTCTACCAAAACACAACAAAACCTCAGGATAGAAGAGGACCGACGGCCACATATATAGCGGCGGCCAGGGGTAGTGGGGCGCCCAAGGGGAGAGCCACCACCAAACCCTAGCGATGCATGGACCATAGGCCAAAAAATACGGTGACGTAGCACCCTGAGTTTCTGGCCCGAAATATTGTTCTGCATTTTCCCGACGCTTCTGGATGAATTTAGATGTGTGGCTGGATCCATTGGAAAGCTTATCTCATGCTTTCCAACGAGTGGTCGCACACCGAAATCGGAGTTCGGGAGCCCAAGTTATGTCCGTTTGAAGTTGACGTGCTGCTGGATGGCCGAACCGGACTTTTTGGCATCTTGGGCTTCCACATGGGCTGTCCTTTATTCGTCGTATCCTCGCGAGTTTTCGACTTGTTGCGCCGCTTCTTTGGAGAAGGCTTGAAAGGCTGGGCTTTAGGGTTAAGGCCTCCCGACGATGAAGATCTTGTTGCGTCGATCGTAGGCGGCAAAGATGGAGCGACATCAGTAGTCGTTGAAGTGGTCGGAGAGGAAGAAGGGACAGCGGTCACACTGATCGTATCCATACTGGTGATGTCCTCATCATCCTTCCCTTCTTGAATTGGAGTCGTCCTCGACTCTGTCTTATGCTCCTGCAAAAGGTTAGTGACAACAGGTGACAAAGAAACATGTGTTTTCAATGCAATATTGGGGGAGGTCACAGTTTTATTTAATTAAACTATCTCCTTTAGCTTTGTTTCAGTGTTTTGTGCACCGCAAACAATCTTATCACCCTCTTGGACTTGATTTTTAACTCTATAAGCATTAATCTTGTTTATTTCAGCAGGAGTCATTGGTTACAAAATCATTTTCTCACAATAATGCATAAATGAATATTGATTGGTTCTACCATTGTGAATAGTTTCCACGTCATATAACCAAGGTCTTCCTAATAAAAGTGAGCATGCTTCCATGGGTATGACATCGCAATTAACGTAATCATAATATGAACCAATAAAGAAATTCACTCTCGCAGTGTGTGTTACCTAAACCTTACCATAATATGCTTCCATTTTCTCTGATTGTTAGATGCATTAGAAGAGGTCAACTGAATGAAGAGTTTGCTCTATTTGAATCTGAATCACTAGAATATCCTGATGATATTAAATATTAATGGCAAGCTATTGACTTTTTCGGCTTAGGATAGGTAAGCGATGTTTTTGCATTTTAGTTTGGCAGTAGTAATATGTGCCTTGCTTAATTGTTCCTTCTTTGCAGTACTTACCAGGTTTTTGATCTGAAGAACTACAACTTTAATTTTGACAATTCATGTTATTTCCCTGCCCCTCGTGATTAACGTCAATATAGGTGAGAGCTCAATATTTCTAATTTATCACCATTTTAAGTTGCATACTCCATAGACCCAAAATTGCATAGAAATAAAAATACATTTTATATGTTTTTTGCTCAGGCTGAGCTCTATGCAGATGTAGGTATAAACATGTCAAGGTGTGATTAAAGTAAAACAATTTAATAAATCACACATGATTTACCCAAATTGTGAACATCCCAGGGTTGAGATCACATATTTACTGACCTCTTCATGTGGGGTGCACTAGTGCTTTTCTCAGGTGTTAGTTGCAGCAACCTTTAAATGGAAAAGAAAGTTTGAGCATGATCAAGAACCTGCATGGTATGCAAAAATCAAGTGCTACAAAAAACGACATATCTTTATTGACCTCTCTCCAAGGGGGGTGCATAAATGCTTTTCTTAGGTGTTAGTTGCAGCAACCTTTTGATGGAAAGGAAAGTTTGAGCCAGGAAGAACGTACACGGTTTGCAAAATTTGAGTGCTGAACAGTTGGGCAAGCCTCCCAGGGAGCAATACAACACAAAAGTCATCAGAACATTATAAGCACGATACCGCAATACAACTGGGCATTGCTGATTATAAATTGGCCAAAATCCAATGGTCTGTGGTCAAAGATATGTTCACACAATCAGACATCAAAACAACACATATCCATTGGTTAGAAGGTTTAACATCAGTACCTTACGAAGGGAAATCTTAAATGGTGACTGGGGGAGGTCATTCTTGTGTTATCCCTCCATCGTGGCCTGGCCATCTCTCTCATTCCTCCATGGCTACTGCATTTATGTAACTTGGAGATCAATCAGTAGAACAATGAAGATAAGTATCAGTGCATATCAATTATATTCATTAAAAACAAACTGAAGAGGAAATGGAGGACACAAGCATGTAGTACTCATGTGTACACAAGAATGAAATCTCAGAACCGTATCCTAGCTTGCAAAGGTAATCAAAAGGTAAGAGTTTTGATCATCAAATGATTAGTTACTGAAAATTAATGAGATGAAGCCTCCACCTCTATTTAATGCCAATACAACAAAGAATGATGTACATATACAGAAAGAGAGAGAGTGTGTGTGTTCAGCCAGACAAATCATACAAATATATGTATATCCACTCTGCACGCATCCTTCGGGCCGTATGCACCGGGACCATCACCTACATCCATAACAACAACAAAAGCACATCCATAATGTCTACGACATCACCACGAACCCAATGCAACAAATTGATTCTCGGTCGGGTTTAGAATGAGCGAGAAAGAACAAAAACAGTAAAGCGCCTATTGAAACTACAAGTTTCCAATACAGCTCAGAGCTTCTTGGATTTTGTAATTTTTTCTGCAGCTCAGATGGAAAACTTGTCAACACAAAAAAGATGAGACTCAAAATTATCTACAACTTTCGTGTAGAACACTTTTTAATCCGAGCATGGAAAGACCATCAAAAATACAAAAATAGCAACTCAGACTGACATGGCCGGACAGTACTGCCTATAGGTCCGGACGGCCCAAACCTGGGCAAAACTGACTCAAAACCTTGGGAAACCTGGGCAGAGGCCGGACAGTCCGGCCAAGGGGGCCAAACAGTCCGTCCTATGGCATTTCCTCTCTGCCCTTCTCGCTCCAACTTACTCCAACCTTGTCAAACATCAACAAAACTTTTCAAAACCTTAACCAACTATCTTAAGCCTGTCTAGGGAACTAAACCTTGCCGAGAGCAACTCATAACACCAACAAAATCATTTTTACAAAACAAGCTCATCACACCATGAATTCATAACATATTCAAATGATTGAAATGATGTTACTCTTTCTAAAACATTTCCAAATAAATAGTAGTCATTCTTTAAAATTGGCTTTATGCAAATAGACCTAATCATTCCTTTGAACCTCTTTGCATGCATTAGTCAATTGACTATGAGTATGTTAAATATACTATTCCTCATGTCTCAATTGTGAGGTTGCTCAATCCAACGAGCAATTCCTAACTCATAGCGCTACGAGTCTCAAGGATAAGAGTACTGTGAGAAGGAACTCACTGCCGGAGTTCAGGATGAAAACTTTGACAACATCTAAGAGATTGCCTTGCAGCTTGTATGTGGGATATGTTTTGTTGTTACTTTATTTTGGAGTTGAACTTTTATTTAATGTTTTGATTGTTCTAGGCATGCGTGCCAAATATTTGTAATAATTATAACGTTGGCATGTGCACTCCGATGTAATAAAGTACTTCAATGATGTCATTTGATCTAATGTTATGGAATCTGTGTGTATTAGCTTACTTGATATGCAGGATGATCCTTTGTAATGCTATGATGAGACTTTTTTTATTTGAGATGGTATAGCTTGTGCATCCACTTCCTCCATGGTGTTGCTTGAGCTTCCTTGAGGCATCATGGAATAGGATGGAGCTTCTTCTTTGTCTTTATCCACCTTCAATGGTCTTTTGTCACCAATGTCCATTCTTCCCATAGCTTGAACTAAAGATTCATCACCTACATCACTTAAATTCTCTTGCTCACCCAATGAGCTATTACATTATTCAAACTCAACACCATAGGATTCTTCTACTAGTCCCATAAACTTATTGAAAACATGACAAAGTTTAGACTCTGAGGAGTTACATCTTTTTTTTTTGAAACTTTTCCAAGTGTGCACTGTTCTTGTAGATGTACACCTCGCATCCAAACACTCGAAAGTAGGACACATTGGGTCGCCTTCCCACCAAGAGCTCGAATGATGTCTTCTTGGGTAGACGTTGAAGGTAGAGATGGTTAATGATATAGCACACTGTGTTGATTGCTTTCATCCAAAAAGTTTCGAGAGTGCCATACTCGTCCAACATACTCCTAGTCATCTCAATGAGTCCCTATTGTTTGTTTCAACCACACCATTTTGTAAAGTATTGTATGTGGCGTAAATCTCATGCTTGATTCCTAACTCATCACCATAGTTTTTCCTTTATGGCCTGTGCTTGAAAGTAGTGTCGCAACTTTTTGGACGCCATGAGGTGGGCATATACAAGCTTCTCGAACTCTGTGTATATGGTGTATGCCCCTTGCAAAACTTTAGAGAAGTAGATGGGTAGTTGCTTGCCCTCCTCCTTGTGAACCAGGACCATGCTGACGGCGGTAGTGAAAGGGATATGCCCTAGAGCAATCATACAATATGATTGCTTTACGTTTTTATTTATGTAGTTATGATAACATGGTTATTGGTCCCATGAACATATGCCATGACTTTGTTCATCAAGTACGACTGGTTAATGTGGCATTGACCTAAATAATCCTTGACCGTATATCATTATGAGGAGCAATAATGATTTAATCATCACATGTATTCACTGATAGTATTGTTTCACATGGCATAGACACATGTTACAAAAATTGGATTGTTGGATAGAGTTATTCCAAGGCACGTGTTACGGAACATAGATAGTTGGATACAGCTACTCTGAGACGCTACTGGGATTATTATCATAAAAGCACCATCAGATTGTTGTGTCGAGTGGTACGACTATATGGTCTTTAGACCGAGATTGTCATAGTCCAAAAATACGCAATTACATACTTTAGGGTTATCAAACGCCGTACTGTAACAGGATATTTATAAACATGACTTGCATATATGCAACGAAACATGGCGTTAGGGTGTGGTTGATCAATATGGAATTTTCCCCTCCTTGATAACGAGAGATATATCACTAGACCCCTCGGTGTGGATGGATAAAAAAGTACATCGCTATGCCAACGTGATTAAAGGGAAATCATATTATCTATATCCATAACATTAATGAGTAAATGGTCGAGCTATCACAAGGGTGGCACTCATGTGGCAAAAGCATAGTGTCGATGGTTGGGATATTGACCCAAGTCAACTAAGGTACTTCAGAAAGGAGATAGGAGACACGCCGAACAAGATGAACAACAGCGAACAGGGAGACAGGGGTTTTTATCCTGGTTCAGACCTCTTGGGAGAGATAATAGCCCTACATCCAGCCTTTCTTATATATCGAAGATGATTACAAGTGGTGGCTCGACGAGACGAAGAAGTCTCGGTGAGATTGTAGTGTATACGAAGTGCTAAGATGCGAAAGCTCTTGGCCAAGGGATCTGGTGTACAAAAACTCGTGCCCTCTACACGCCGTAGGGGCTGGTTTATATAGTGGAGAGCAAACCGACCTACCGAGGGAATATCGGGCCGGGCTAACTACGAGACCATAACGATCTCGACATGCCAAATATATCCCGAGGCAGATAAGGCATACTCCTAGTCTTGGGGATCACGACTCTCCAATCTGGGAAACCAACGTCCGGGTCTTCACGTAGACGTGCAGAACTCCTGTTCGAGACGGACTGAAACACGATTCCTTGGCCGTTACGCATCATGCCAGCCAGGAAGCTGTTCCGGAAGACGCATATGGGCCAAATAGAACCTTCTAGGGAGCTGGGCCCTGGCAGGCTGTTCGATTGGGCCGTCAGGGAGTGGGCCATGGCAATGGGCCGTCATTTTATCCCCGACAGCTAGCCCCTGAGACTCAAGTGGGAGGACTCACTAGAGTGGGGGCTTCCTCTTGAGACTCTAAATCACGAAGAGGGAAATTTTGCTGCTACAAAGATATGTAACAAAGGACCGAAACAGGTTAAAGTTCAACCGAACAGAATTTGCTCGGGGCAGAACAAACCCGCCCAGTGCCAAGTAACTCTGTTGCGTCGAACAGGGAATCACGTCTGCCCGAGCAGAATACTCAGCCTTCAGTGCAGACACTGGAGAAAATAGCCGTTGGCAGACTCCAACGGTAACTTCCTATCGCTGCGCAGTGAAAACAGGTGACCGTTTTACCTAGCCGTTGCGGTAAAAACTAGCCGTTCTGTGGCAAAACCGTTGCAGAGCTGCTCATACGGGACTATAAAAGCACCCAAGCCGCCCGCGGCTAGCCACTTCTGCTCTCGCGCCTTTCCTTCCCTAAGCCCTTATTCCAACCGCGCTCAGCATCAAAGCACCCAAACTCCACCACCAACCCTGCTCGTCCAACTCTGGGAATCGCTATGGCCAAGTTTTTCGGCACTAGCCTGACCGAGGAGGACCTGAAGGTCTGGGAGGAAGAGGGCCACATCAACGCCTGTAGCTGGAGGCTGCTTGGGGAGGAGGATACTCCGGAGCCTCTTGACGGAGAGTTCGTCAGCTTCGAACAGTTCGCACTGTTCGGGTTGAGGTCTCCTGAGAGCGACTTCGTCGAGGCCTTCTTGAACATCAGCGGATTGGAGGTGGCGAACCTCAATCCGAATTCGATCCTCCAGATGGCCGTCTTTGCACACCTGTGCGAGGGCTATCTGAGCATTGATCCGCCGGTGGGGCTGTTCCT
>SPJY01008763.1:309381-320679 GCA_005191435.1 Raddia distichophylla
CCCCCCCCCCCCCCCCCCGAGATAGACACTGTACTCCCTTCGGAGTCGAGCGATGGTCTCCATGGCGGCGTCCTTGATCGCCGCCTGCAAGTGATCTCTAGGCGTCTCGGTGTCGTAGCTATGTGCCTCAACCTCATCCTCCTCGTAGTAGATGACCACTCGCACAAGGTAGCCAGGACAAGGAAGGGATCGAGCAGCCCTCTAGAAGAACCTCGGCCTCTCGCTGAAGGAAAGAGGACGAGATAGCTGCTGGAGTCACCGAACCCACTGGCTCTAGAAACATGGGTCCTCGTAGCCGTGAGTCAACTGCCGTCAATGAGGGCGTGCTGGTCGCATCGAACCATCTAGAAGAAATTTTCACAAATAGTTAGTTAGAACAAGTAGGCAGTGTATTAAAGGAATGTTTTTAAGCATCAAAATAATGATAAAAAGGAAAATACAATTTTTCCTAGTTACGACATCTAAGTCATATGGGTCCTATAGTCGCATGCTCTAATACCAGCTTTGCCAACCCTCAATTTTAACTTACCTTGAGAGTCGGAATCCCATGCACTAGCCCCTGGATCGGTACACTAGTGCGGAAGATCACGTAGCCGATACAAGCATACATCCATTAATTAGAATCCCTAAATATTACATACCAAGTTATGCACTTAGGCGAATTTAGTAAGGCGAACAATATCAGCCTTATATTACAAAACATTGTTCAGGGTTTGCAGCTATTCCAAAATATGTACCCCAAAGAATAACATATCGATTAGGTGTCGGACAAGTGATTGGAGCATCCCCTACAACTCATCCGGTCCACCGAGGTCTTGTTCGTCATCTTCGTGGCATTCGTAAGGATCAACCTCAATCCCATCGTCTAAAAGAATGTAAATAGGCAAGCTCAGCGTCATTCAAACGCTCTCTAGTTAACACTTCCCTTAATGTACTTAGTGTATACAAGGCTTTATTTGGGGAAAGGGTTATTTTATTTGCATAAAGCCATATTTTAAATGATTTTGAAATTATCCTATCTAACATCAGATAGCAATTGGTTGTTTATGTACATCAAAAGTCTAACCACTTAATATTGCTTCCCAAGCCCAACTAACCAACCGACTATTCCGACTAACCCACAATAGACCAACTCTCGACCAACAAGCACTCGACTTTGTATTTCACCACACTAAACTTCTTGTTGCCCTCAACATTTCCTAAATTCCGCAATCCTTCCAGGACTTGGCAATCCTGTTGTGGACCACACTTGCATAGACTGCCCGCCTTGGCCTAAGGGGTTGCCAACCCACACTAGCCAAGCGTCATCCTGGGGAAGTGTGACCTTTATCACCCTCGGTGATGACTCCATGACCGTCCCTATCGAGAATGGTCCCAGAGGGCCTCCGCAGAGCGCTCATACATGGCGATCCGAAACCCGTACTTCGTGCGATGGCCACGCGTTGTGTTGGAACCATCCCTCTGATGGCAGCGATCACCCCACTACGTGTGTTCGTCCGCGCTCCTGCGTAAGCCCGGGCTAAACCCAGCACCAGGCACCCTGTGCCTTAATCATCCATCAGGATGTCATCGGGGGGCAACCGTCCTACCATCCAGTCTCCATCACTTCATCCCAGCCAATAACACATCTGGTCTATCCCGACCAACCGACCAAACCAGACTGACCCCCACATATCCATGCCCACAACCACATAATTAAAGACCATCATGCATCTATTAACCCTAACTGTCACATGTCATAACACATTTAAATGAAAGAAATGAATGACTATTGAATATCGGTTCACCGTTCCGTGGCTAATTGCCAGAAGGTTTGTTTAATCCTAAGCATGACTAAGCAGATATGACCATTAGGTAGGGTTAAAGTTGTTACCAAACTAATTGCAGTCTAGCAAGGTTTATGACAATCGAGGCAGTCATAAAGGCTAAATGATCCAAGGATAGGCATGTATAAGTATTACACGAATAATAATTAGGCAGATAAGTAAGCATGCATTTTAAATATTAAAACAATCTAATTTTGGGAAAACTGGGTAATAGACAATGAATATATCGACGTTAATCCGCACTAGGGAAAGTCGCTAACCTTCCATAATACGAGTAAACATCTAAAGAGTAGGTGTTAACTTGCCTTGCTCAGGTGGAAGGTCCTCCTCAACGTCTTCGAACCTCCCCTCGGGACCACCTACGTCTAGGCACACATACAATCTGTTGAGACCCATGTGGTGGGTCCCTTTCTGTTGTGATGAATATATGTGATGGGTTTGATTTTGATGTGATTTTGAAGTGCTTTGAGTTGCATTTGGTGAAACGGGCATGAGTTGAGTGCCTGGCGGACGGTGTCCGATGCCGACTGGACACGTGGAGTTGTGTCGGGTTTTCGCGTTGTTGAGCGAGACCAGACGTTGTCCGATGGGGTCGTGTCAGGGTGATGTTGAGCTTTCCTTTGGATGTTTTTATGTGGAGCTAACCTCGCAAGTGGAAGGAGTGTTGGTTTGGTTTCACCTCTGTGATGCAGGTACCGGTGGGTACGTGGCTGACGCTTCGCGGGGACAGCTGGAGGCTGGTGCGGCCGGAGGCGTGCAGGTGATCGGATTCGGAGACCTGGCGGTCACATGAGGTGGTGTACTCGGGAAGCTTCACCTATGTGATGGAGGTATCGGCGGGTCCGTGGCTGACGCTTCGCGGGGACAGCTGGAGGCTGGTGCGTCCGGAGGCGTGCAGGCGATCGGGTTCGATGACCTGGCGGTCACATGAGGTGGTGTACTCAAGAAGCTTGGCCATGGCAAGGAGTCCGAGGCAGCTGGAGGCTGTGGCGTCGGTAACCATGGTGGCAAAGCTGGTGTCAGTCCGGTGGGCCCAGGCATGGGCTGGCGACCGAGGATGCTGCGCGGTAGGTTCTTGGTTTGCCGGTATCGAAACCCTAGTTCAGTTCTAGGTTACCCAGTGGTAAAACCCTGTTCGGTTCTGGGTTCTCCGGTGTGTGAGAAACCCTGCCAGGTTCTGGGTTAGCCGGTATCACAACCCTGGTTCGGTTCTAGGTTACCCGGTGGTAAAACCCTGTTCGGTTCTGGGTTATCCGGTGTGTGAGAAACCCTGTCAGGTCCTGGGTTAGCCCGTGGAAAACCCTGGTTCGGTTCTGGGTTAGCCGATGTGGTTAAAACCCTGGAGGTTACGGGTTAGCCTCTGCGAGAAAACCCGGTGCGGGCCCTGCATGGCTCTGTACCGAATATTCCCGGGATGCCGGAATATTCGGGGGGAATATTCCCTAGGATGGCTATATAAGGAGAGGGGGTGGAGGCTTGGGAAGCTAATCCACCCACCATGTAGCCCTAGGTGAGAGGTGTGAGGAGAGGGGGAGAGAGGGGTCTCCCCTTGGTGTGTTGTGGTGGCCAAAAATATCGGCAATAAAATGAAAAAAATATTTCCCAAATTTGTTCCTGTGTGTTCTTCCAAATCTGAGAGAGAGTGTGTGCAGATTGGAGGGAGAGAGAGAGAGTGCAGTGGAGGGAGAGAGAGGGAAGTCGGTGAGGCTGGCCGGCCATGGCGGTGGCGCCCCTTGGGAGCCGCCGGCCTAGAGAGAGGGATCTGAGAAGGGAGAGAGAGGGGCGGCTAGGGTTCCTACCAGCCGCCGCCACCTCCATGAGAGCCACGGTGAGACAGAGAAAATCCATGAGGGAAAGTTTGGATCGGTGGCGAGAGAGAGATTGAGAGCACCAGAGAAAAAATCCATCTCAGTTAGAGAGAGAGAGAGCGCGGTCATGAGAGTGGTGTTCCCCTATCTCCCGTGCTTCAGATTGAAGAGATAGAGAGATGGATGCATGCTCCTGTGCATCCTCTCCACAGCAAATAGAGAGAGAGGGCGGGTTATCCATTAGGTAGGGTTAAAGTTGTTACCAAACTAATTGCAGTCTAGCAAGGTTTATGACAATTAAGGCAGTCATAAAGGCTAAATGATCCAAGGATAGGCATGTATAAGTATGACATGAATAACAATTAGGCAGATAAGTAAGCATGCATTTTAAAGATTAAAACAATCTAATTTTTGGACAACTGGGTAATAGGCAATGAATATATCGATGTTAATCCGCACTAGGGAAAGTCGCCAACCTTCTCTAATACGGTTAAGCATCTAAAGAGTAAGTGTTAACTCGCCTTGCTTAGGTGGAATATCCTCCTCAGCGTCTCCGAACCTCCCCTAGGGACCGCCTACGTCTATGCACACATACAATCCAATAATTGCTTACTAATGCAAGTAGAAAACATGATGCATGCATGTGCCCTAAATTTTACCTTCGACACTATTCTATAACATCGATTAGCGATTCTAATTCTCGTATGATATGCCATGTATGCCCTGATGCAATTATTAAGTAACAATATCATTATATAATAGCCTAGCCATACCCAAAATAGGCTTTCGTACGATATAGTAGTAATTGGGTGTTTAGCGTCTTAAAGTGACATATGATGACGGCTCGACAAAATATGACCTTTATAAGAATTATCGGTGTTAGCATTTTCTATGTTTTTGCTAAATTTAAGGTGTAACCCTAAGTTTAGGTTATATTAGTGCATTATCTCTAATTAGTTCCTATTCTAACTAATAAAGGGTTTACTATTTGTTGGTTTTTAGCAATTAATTTTCTTTAGGAAATACCTTGGACAAGCATGTCATTTTTTTATGTTCTATAATTGTTATGGCATTTATCTACCCCTTATATTTTATAATGAATTTTTAGGGTTAGATTCATTGTTTAATATAACCATAATAACCCTAGATATATTTTAACCATTTTCTATATATGAAACCTACTCATTTCATGAAGCAGTGCCACTCCTCGATTGTGTGTTTTTATATTTTTTATAAAATCATAAATGGCCTAAAGTATTTATCCAAATATTTCTAAAATTTTTGGGAGCTTATAACTATTTTAGATAAATCTTTCTCACTTTCAAGAATTAATTAACTGGTAAATTGCTGAAAAAATGATTATTTCGCACCGGGCCGAACCAACCAATGAGCTGGCCCTGTTGACAGTTTCGGCCAACGGACCGTATGCGCGTGCGCCCGCGCAGGCCGGGGTGGCTACGCCGAAGGCGCATTTTTCACGGGGCACCAACGCGAGGAGAAGGCGCCCATAACCAGAGACGCCACCACTTAAACTGTCCAGTGGGACCAGGGCCCACCTGACAGAGACACAACACCACGGTTTAAGCCTGTGCACGCGGGGTTTTCTAGCCAGTGGGACCCGCACGTCATCTACTCATCGATTCACTTCCTACACGAATCTTAGCACAGCATCGACGGCCCTCCGTCATCTTCTTCCTTCGATCGTTGACGTGGCCGCTGGCGGCAGAAATCAACGCGGCGACGCTATGGCCTACCTCCGGCCAAGAGCGTTTGTGCTGCGGCACCTATGGCTCCTAAGGGTCCTAACGTCGCACAAGCGGAGGCCAGAGATGGCCGGACGCGGCGGCGCGACGGTGGCGACAAGTCCGTAGGTTCACCGGAGAAGCCGCGCCGTGCTACGGATCTACAGGCTACGAGCGTGGACGACGAGCAAAGGAGGGTTACGGGTATGCTCACCACGGGTCGCGCTGAAGATGGGCGAGGTCGGAGGCAGCTGGCGGCACAGCACCCGACGACGGCCGAAACAGGGGCTCCGAGGGCACGTCAACACCAAGCAGCTCCCCTAAAATTGATCGAGGGAAAATCTTAGGTAGGAGATCAGAAGGCTCGGGGCGAGAAGAATCGGCTAATAGCTCACGGAATCGACAGCAAGGTCTTCGGCGCCGGCGCGGGGAAATTGGGGAAAGTGGGGGAAAAATGGTGTCGGCGGGGAGGCTCTTGGCTTTATAGGCACACGGCGACGATGCCAACCTGGGGGCACGCTCAGCGGCACGAGGAGTGAGCGGCGCGGCGACGGGGCAGCAGCGGCGCGGCCCGAAACGACGGTGCGACGCGGCAGATGCGGCACGCGGCACGGTAGAGCGGTAGAACAAAGCAGCAGGTTGGGCGGCGGGGCAGGGCCACTGAGCAGAGAGGGAGAGAGAAATAGAGAGAGAGGGAGAGAAAGGGAAAGAGGTATGGCCCACGTGTCAGCATGAAATTCGAGCGATATTTGAATTCAAACAAATTTTGAATTTGACCCAAAATTGGGCTGTTACACTACGGTACTCTTTACGATAATGTCATCAATGAAAGTTGATACTACAACCAGGTGGGCGAATGTGGCCCCAATGTTCCTAAGGCTGAATGACGGCCTCGTATATTTGAGCTTAGCGTAGTGTTTCAGTAAAATTAAAGAGAATTTAAAGAGAGGTTTAAATATTATAAAAAATAATTAAGAATAGTTTTAAGATTTTTAAGAGTACTAAGAACCTAAAAAAATCATTACAAATTATTACACCAAATAGGCTACGTAAAAAAGATAAATTTTGTTGAAACGTTACGCTACACTACACTAAGGTAAAATGTACAAGGCCAACATATGTACGAAGCAGTACATGCGAAAAATGGTGTGACGAAGTCCATCTTGCCATCGTCTTCCCAATGCATGTAAACTTCATGGTAGTCTGAGTTGTCGTCAAGGATGCTCGTCATTTCGTGCTTTGGAGTATACCAACCGATCAATCCGTGGAGGTGGGAAGTTGTCTTAGAGCATGCCTTCTTTAATCCGCGAAATTAGCACACATTCTCCATGTTCTGTTAGATTTTTTTTTTTTTTTTTCACCAAGTTTGCCAGTGTGAATGCCTTTGCGGATGATGCAATAGTTGCCATCTACTTAGCTTCCACGGTAGATAAAGCAATAGTCGCCTGCAAACTTTTATTCGAACCACCAAAGATGAATACATAACTAGCAAGGCATCTTCTTTTGTTTAAATTATCAACATAATCATAGTCAACACAACTCAAAAATCCATCTTCAGATGTCCCAGGCTGCAAACGAGCATTATAGAGGGTCATATATAAACAGTCAAACAAGTGGATATCATATCAAATTGATCAAATTGTTTATGCTTTGAATTGGCCTAAGAAAGTCACTACATCAAATCGAAAATCTCCACTAATTTAATAATTTATTTAGTTGTATTTTCCTTTGTGTGTCTATTCTCATTTATCAGCTGTGTACATAATTGTATTGCTAGGATTGGTGTCCTTTGAGTAAGCGAAGAGCTAAGGACACTTGGTGGCCAATCCTGCATGCATAGCTAGATAGGACAATTTGCAAAGCATTTATGCAGAGGTCTCATCGAGAACAATTGCAGGTGATAGCTTCTCTTATGCTGTCGTAGTTTGTAGAACTGTAGATAGAGAACGGAACAAGCCTCAATTCGTAGAGCATTTATACCAGAACCGGTGCGGGAACTGGATATGGATTGTAATTTGTAGGTTTGTACCTTGATCTGTCTGGAATTCTTATTTGATAAGGCCTGAATATGGTAAAATTCCATTGAAGTTGATGTGTCCCGATGATCAAATTGCTTATATTTCATATCTTAGATTAGTCATTAGTGTAACAAGCAAAGCAAGCCAACAAAACGGAGGTGCCACTGCCGGAAGGATTGCAACCCATAATGGAGCGGCGCCTGCCGAGACAAAACTGATGAAAATTGAGGCGACACTGTCATTGAATCTGACATGAAGCGGTTCTAGCCATTGCCGCTGCAAATTCGAGTTGAACCACCTTAATTATAGGGAGTGTTTAAAGCAGACTTCACTAAAAACATTTCAGTTGATCGGATTCGGTGATCCGACGACATCGTGGATGTGAAGCTCCTCACCAAGCTGCTCGATGTTGTGCCGATCACGCACATACTCGCTGCGAAGGCAGGCGTGTGCAACATGTGCTAGTCGATGACATGTCCTAATTAGCACAGACACATCAACAGGCGAATGTGTTGCCATCTTTTCTAACTGCATCCAAGCGCCGGTAGTTCCAGCACAACTACCTAGCTAGCTTTCTACGTGGCACACACAGGTCGCCTGCTCGCGTAGGCCTCCTGAACAGATTACTGTTCTCTTTTGGTTCATGGTTTGGTTGGATTTGATTTGATTAAGCAAAAAAATTTAAAACTTTTGAAAAGAGCTACGAAACAATTAAAAAATATTTAAAAAAATTTTACAGAATTTTTAAGTAAAACCATACAAAGCCCCAAAAATTATTATAAAATATTGCAGCGAATGGTCTATACTAAAATAACAAATTTTGGCTCAACTAAATAAAACTGAACCCATCCGTGGATCAAGAGAAATGTACGGTCCTCCTGCGGTTGCTCTCAAGATAAAAATAAAAAATGGTAAAACATTATAGTCTACAAAATAAAAAAGAAATAAAATTAATCGAAAGACCAAACTGGCTACCAGAGGGGTGAATGAGAGACTCGAATCCACCTTCATTCTAACACTTCCAGCACTTAATAACTTCACACACCCCAAGTAATATAGATAAAATCCATGCATGGATGTGGGGAATTTTCAAACTATAGTCCTGGTTGTTAATTAAGAATCCAAACAAGAAGGTGCTACGGAACCGGTTTATGGACCGAATGGCCAGCCCATATCGAGTACGACTAGAAGTCGTATCCTAGTCGGCCAACCACTACAGGAAACGCATTTTGTGTCCTCGGCCAAATCTATTTTTGTCGTCGGGCCAAGAACCGAGGACAGAAAACCCATATTTGTCGTCGGTAGCAACAAGACCGAGGACAAAAGAGCATGGATGCTGTGTGGGGGATGGCCAGGAGCACTTGTGTCATCGGCTACAAAAGACCGAGGACAAAAATGAAACTTGTGTAGTCAGCTTAAAAAAACCGAGGACACAAATAAATCTTGTGTTGTCAGCTGAAACAAGCCGAGGACACAAATTGGCCTACCAAACGGCGCAGTAACGGCCCAAATACGACGGCCCTACATGTTAGCAGTCATTTCTAATTGTGTCGTCGGCCATAGCTATGCTGACGACAGATAGCTCATCTGGGCCCACCCATCAGGCCTGTCGCCTATGACAGCCAGGTGGGTCTAGTGTTATTTGTGTCCTCGGTTTTCAAAGGGCCGAGGACATTATACTTTTTAAGATTTGGGATTTTTAATGGCATTGAAAATAGAAAAAATAAAAAAGTATTATTATACTTGTGTTTATTTACATTTGTAATAATTACATTCCTGTCAAAAGATGAACGTGACATATACGGAGTAGTTCATTATGGTTTTGATCATCATATGCTACTTAGCCTGCGAGCACAACATGTGATAAAAGAGTTTGGTTTATGGAGAAATATCGCACATATTAACATGGAACACATAATTTGTCGTAGGAAATGTTGTAAAATATGCTATAGATCGATATGATAGGGTGTAAATTGGGGGGGGTTGTTTGTGTCCTCGGCATAGTGTGAAATCGACGACACAAATGTACTTTGTGTAGTCGGTTTTTATTTAGACGGACGACAAAAGTATTTTTTGTCCTGGGCTTTCCTAAAGCCGACTACACAAATATTAGTGTAGTCGGTTTTTTAGGGCGAACGACACAAGTCCTGGGGACTTAGGTGTAGGGCACGCTGCGCGTGTGTTCAATCGCGCCCAAAATTTCCCCACCCCGCCGCCGCCGTCCCCTTCCCCGTGCACCCCGCCGCCGGCCAGCCCAGGCCGTCGTTATCCCCCGCCGTCACCACTCCCGAAGGATGGCACCCCCGCACGGCGGAGCGCCGCCTGCTGCACCTCCTGCACCACTCCGCCGTTGCCCGGCGGCGCCCGCTCGAGCTGCTCGGCTTCGCCGTTCGCCACCGCCTCCCCTCCTGCCCGCCCTCCCCGCACCACCACTTCCTCGCCGCGCTCCTCCTCCTCCCCTCCCGTCCGCCTCCCGCGCCGCCCCTCCTCCGCCTCCTCCCTCCCCACCCTCCGCCTCCCCTCCCGCTCCTCAACGCCGCCGTCAAATCCGCCTCCGCCTACTCGCCGCCGCTCGCGTTCGGCATCCTCTCCTCCCTCCGCCGCCTCCACGCCCCCGATCGCCTCTCCTTCCTCCCCCTCCTCGGCGCCGCTGCCTCGTTGCCCCTCCTCTCCGCCCTCCACGCTCTTCTCCTCCGGCTCGGGTTCCTCTCCCACCACGCCATCTCCCTCGCGCTCCTCAAGCCGTACCCTCTCCCCGGAGCCCGCGTACTGTTCGAAGAAATGCCGCATAAAAGCAGGTGCACCGTCGCCTATAACATGCTCATCACGGCCTGCCTCAAAGCCAAGGATGTTCGTGTGGCACGGCACCTGTTTGATGAAATGCATCGGCATGAGCACTCTAGGAGAAGCGTGGTCTCCTGGAATGCTATGGTAGCGGGGTGTGCACGGTGTGGGCAGGACGACATGGCGGTGCGGTATTTTGAGGATATGGTGCGGGAGGGCGAGGTGGCTCCAGATGATGGCACACTTGCGGCTGTGCTGCCAGCTTGTGGGAGGACGGGTAATGCTACAGTGGGGAGGTGGGCACATGAGTATGCACGTAAGACTGGGTTGCTGGAGAGGGAGATGCATGTCGCTAATGCAATCCTTGACATGTATTGCAAATGTGGTGATATTAGTAACGCAAAGGCAGTATTCGATGGGATGCACCAGCGGAATGTGGTGAGCTGGAACACTATTATCTCTGGATGTTCGTTGAATGGTCAAGGGTTTGAGGGAATTGAGCTGTTCCGTGAGATGATGATAGTCACTGGGAAGCCCAATGCAGTGACTTTCCTGGGAGTGCTTGGTTGCTGTGCCCATGCTGGTGCTGTGGATGTTGGGCGGGAGATCTTCCAGTCCATGCAGTCAGAGCATGGTATTGAGCCAGGAATTGAACATTATGGGTGTATGGTTGATTTGCTCGGAAGGTCAGGCCTTCTTGAGGAGGCACATGCACTGATTCGAGGGATGCCAATGAGTCCTAATGCTGCAATATGGGGAGCACTTCTAAGCGCATGCCGTGCCCATGCTGGGATAAACATTGCTGAGGTGGCTCTGAAAGAGCTTATTAATCTTGAACCGTGGAATTCAGGCAACTATGTGCTGTTGGCCAATCTTTATGCAGAAACAGGACGGTGGGAGGAGGCGGGGGAATCAAGGAGACTGATGAGGAGGATGAGTGTGCAGAAAGCTCCAGGGCAGAGCTTAATTGAAGAACCCTAGTTTCAGTTGACAAATGTATGGTTGTATCGCGGGTCAACTCTGTGGATATATGATGGACATGAATAATGAGATTAATCATGTTTGTGATCATGAGACTAATGTTTGGCATTCACGACTTTGTCATGTTAATCTTGGTTGT
>SPJY01008763.1:322229-360585 GCA_005191435.1 Raddia distichophylla
GGGACAAAAGTAAGTTGTATCACACTTATGACTTTTTCATATGTTTTTTCTATGGTTTGTAATAATGGCTAAGTTATTTCCATATATTCTTCAAACAGTGGTTTAATTTGTCTCAACAAGGGAAAGCAAGAGCCAGGACACTTGCTTGGGGTCGTCTTGAGGTCGTACTACCCAGGGGTAGTGAAGGATGGTGGGACACGCCGACCAGCCTATAGTTGGAAAGACTACTCGCTGGCGAAAGACGATAATGGAAATATCGTTTCCGACAAATGCATTGAAGAGTTCTGGGTATATATTCAAACTACATTTATCTCGTTAACTTTACATTATAACTTGTACATGATTGTATCTCGTTTCAGGCTCACTATCGACTTCCTGGCAATCCGACTTGACATGACTATGCAAATGTAAGGGTCGTGCTAGACAAGATGGCGCAAAAGACAGTCAGGGACGCCATCAGGGGAGCCCGTCGAGATGCAGTTCTCAAACACTGTAAAAGGGAAGGTATTGAGATGAGAAGGAGTGATGCTACAAAAGAGTATCTCAATGCTAAATACTATCTCTGTTGGCGTCCTGATTGGATGGACAAGTGTTCGGATGCTTGAAAGTTGCTTTCTACAATGTGGGCTTCGGAAGAATGGATAAACTTCTCAGCTAGAAATAGGGAGAATCGGAATTCTAATCCTGAAATCTGCAAGACATATCTTGGTGCTTACGGCATTGCCCACCTTGAACGGGATATAGTAAGACCTATCTTGTCGTTTAAGTCATTTCTCTCATTTCCTTAATTTACATGTTAACTCTGCAATTTACATATCTGTAGGAAGCTGAGACAGGGCTTGAGCCCGATGGCTTTACATCGTGGATAGGCGCGCACACTCCACGTCCACGACCTGATGGGACACAACCACCTCTTCCACCAACATGTCAGGATAAAATTGTAAGTATCTTACTATCTATATGTATGATACTTTTTCTCTTAGTGTTTCAACCTTCGATATTTTTGTTTTGCAGGATTCCTACGTGGAAGCATACAAGGAGAAACATGGCTCAGAAAGCGCTCCTTTGCAAGAGCCGGTCGACCCTACGATCATATACGACTCGTTTGGTGGGTTGGCACATGGCAGGCTAGGTTTTATGGACACAACACTGCCTAGAGACCAGTACAGGGACCATGTGAAGTCACGTCGACGGGAGACAAGTTCTTCTATTGCCAGAGCCGCCCTAGCACACACCCAAGAGTTGGAGGCCGTCCTGAAAAAACAACAGGAAAGAGATGAGGCGACACAACGACGACAATCACAGTCACCTACATCCTAGCAGCACCATGTGCCACTCCCCCAGTTCGTCTTCCAGCCAACAACGGATGCGCCGTTCCCACAAAGCGGAAATCCTACTCAGTTTGTGATGCCGGGATCATTCCCAACGTGGCCATTCACGACTGCGGCATTGCCACCGACCGCTTCTCTGGGGGTAAGTCTTCCGCCTTTAAGTGTTTCTTTAATTAAATATGCATTATAAACATAGATTTCAACTTTCATAAATTGTATCAATAAATAGGTCTCCGGCTCAGCTACGCCTGCGCCTGCCGCAAACACACAGCTTGGGGATGAGACCACTAGGGACGGCACTGCAGACGCCACCAGATCGACCGAGGAGCAATTTGTCGAGGGGATCATCGCCGATCCATTTGCGAGTTCTCAAGTTTAGGTTTGTTTTATGTTAAACTGTACAATGGGCGTTAAACATTGATTTGTACATTGTTTATATTGATGCTCGTTGTATGCTCGTTGTATGTTTGTTGTGGACAGTCGATATGGTTTCGAGATGAATTTCAAATGTTAATGTTGTTTAAATGTGTGCGATGGCGCCAATGCGATGGATGTATGTGATATAAATTGTATGTGGCTTGTTGGGAATATGGCCGTATGATTCTGGGATATTGGGGGTTTTTTTGCAGGTTAAAAATGTGATTTTTTTTCAAATTATAGGATTTTTTTTTGCTGCCAAACAACTTGTGTCCTCGGCCTGACCTGAAGCCGACGACACAAGTGCCCGAAGCCAGGTGAGCGGCGCCATACATTGTCCTCGGCTATGTAACTTCCCGACGACACAAGTTGATTTTTGTCCACGGCACTTCTGAAAGCCGACGACACAAGTTGATTTTTGTCCTCGGCACAACTGAAAGTCGACGATACAGTTTAATTTTTGTCCTCGGTAATAATAAAAGCCGACGATACAAGTTGCGAGGTGGGCCCCTATGTTAGAATGGGATGCGGCCGTTAGTGATACATTTTGTCGTCGATTACTCTGGCCCGAGGAGACAAGTCACCAGCAATGGCTCGGCTGGAGGTGGGTTTTTGTCCTCGGTAGTTATGCTGGCCGACGACACAAGTCCTTTGTGTCGTCCGCTTCGTGTCGTCAGCCAGCCGACGACATTTAGTTGTGTCGTCGGGAATTGGCCTTGTGTCGTCGGTTTTGGCCGAGGACACTAACGCAGATCCCTGTAGTGAACAAACCAGAGCTTTCCATATTGGACCTAACCTAAAACCCTAATCAATTTATTATTATAAAAAGAGGTGGAGACCCGATGTATTGCTCATGATCCGAATCTCAGCGCATGGCGGTGCTCTCAAACGAGTAGCCAGGAGATACCCCGCACAAAATCATGAATCATGTTCATAACTTTGGCACATAGAAGTTTTATAAAATTGATCTTATCAACTCTATGAAAATACCACTGTTTGACTAACGGGCTATCGCAACAAAGATGTCGACGTTCCTCAGTTGCCCGACAACATTGACTTTCCGATGACACGAGCATGGAAGAAAGTAAATCCGCATGATTGATCTCATCGGCTATGTCAATCATTGATGTCAACAACTAGTTAGACCCTACAATCAATCCAATAACCGTGTCTTGATCCCATTTGAAGACCTGAGCTAGGCGGCTAGAGGGGGGTGAATAGACGCCACAAATTTTCGACGTTACCACTTTCACCAAAACCCGAACAACTTGACAATTATGTGTACCCATAGCATGCATGACTAAGAGTTATGGAATATGTGAAAATTTTTACATTCACAATCCTGTTTGTCAAGTGTCTAAAAGAGAGAAATCAATTCAAAACTTGCTTTTGGAAAGAAGAACAAACCAAATGATCAAAATCACTTTCAGAAAAGCAAAAGCAGATTCTTAAAAATTTGTTCCCAGTTGGAGCAGAAAGATGGTGGCTTTCTATTGCTCCACTAATTGTGGGAATTTTTCTCTCTATGAAATCATGAGTAGTGAAGCACTCCACTAAAAATCTCCTCAAAACTCTTTGTAGAGAAAATATGAAAAATCAAACACCACGAGCTGTCAAGAACTTCGAGTAGAAAGTTTGGGGCTCGGTTTTTACCTCATAGCTCCCAAATGGAGAAACCAGTGGACTTAAACTTTTGATCACAGATGGATATATGAGTCACGCATCTTTTTCAGCTGGAATGATCCCAAAATGATTTTTCTAGATTTTTTAAAAAACTTTTACTAACTGTTGCACGGATGAAAGTTCGTGAACAGATTTGCAACAAGTCGAGAACTTAATGTCTTACCTCTCATATGGTTGCAAAGAGTGTGGTAAATCATATTAGTAACTTCAAGGTATCGTAGACCATCAAGAAACAGCAAGAAATCACCAAGACTCAATTCCAAACAAGAGCTCCAAAAAGGGAAATAAAATAAGAAAACATGGAGCAAATCAACTCAAAAAGTTCATGAAGATGAGAGATTTAATTGCATAAAAGTTGCGGGATTACAAACCACAGTCCATGTGGTCTCAAGCACTCGTGCCACCCAAAACACACCCAACTCACCCTCTCTATTTCTGAAATTTTCAACTCTAAGGAGATATGGAGGAGGTGCTCCCCTCCCCTCTATTTATAGTCCAAGGTTGAGATGCCCTAAACCCTAGAACTCATCTTCACCCTTCATTTGAGGATGAGTGGTGCATAACTCACACACTAACAACACACTCTCACAGAGGAATATTCTCCACATATTCCTTCGAAAGATATCTTCGCAGATTCCTCGGTCGCTAACCCAAGCCTAGGCCCGCTGGTCAGATCAACTTCGCCATTAGGTAACCGACGCTGCAGCCTCCAGTTACCTCGGATTCTTTGCCATGGCTAAGCTTCTCAAGTACACCACCTCATATAACCGCCAGATCATCGAACCCAGTCGCCTGCAAGCGTCAGCCACGTACCCGCCGATACCTGCATCACTGAGGTGAACAAACACGAAACCAACACACCTTACCTCACCTGCAAGATTAGTTCATCACAAAATTTTCAACATCATAATCCCATCGTGACATCACGCCCTAACAAACCATGTGTCAGGTTAACAAATTTCACCGGATCACGTCCGATCAAACTATTACCTAGCCCAAGCTCAGCACAATGGTCCGGTTCCAATTACACGGTAATTTCCACAGATGCATCATTTAACATATTTAAAACACTTAAAATTTCATCTTGTCACATACATTTATCATCAAACCGGGGTACCCTCCACATGGGTCTCCACACCATTAGACTAATCACATTATATTAGTCATGTGGTTATCTTGTTACACGTACATGCATACACATATAGTATATTCAAATGCTACTAAAGACATCAAGCTCGGCTAATCCCATTACCTCAGAATAATCAAATTAATCCAAAGAAAAGTTGATGTAATTAGTTAGCTTTGAATTTCTAGGATCCGTGCATGCACAACCAACATAGCTACGTGAAAAAATGAAAGCGCACACACAATGCAGAGGCAGCTCCAATAGCAACCGGAGCAGCCCGGGCATGCAATGACTCAGCGGCTCATCAGTACGTCACATATACGTACACATACTACAACAAACTCGCTTTCTTACTGCTACACGCATCACAAAGCACAACCCAACACTGCAAGGAATTCAACCTATTGCAACGAAAATTTTTATTGCATTAAGCTTAAAATTATGGCAATATATGCATATTGCAACAAAACTAAAATCGTTGTAATAATCTCCGTGGTAATAAAAAGTTGCAACGATATCAACGATATAGCACGGATAAATTAGTATTCAGGAGAAGATCTAAGTCCACTCTACCTTCAGGATCAAGAGGATTTTGTCCCGAATTTCGATTAGGATTAGCTGACGCTCAAGGGTCAGATTAGAGCATCATCGTACCTTTACTATTTGTTGCATATTTGAATTTTTGTCATTTTTTGTTAAACTATTGTAATAAGTGGTTGTGAAACAATTACTTTTGCACATTATAATATTTTCTTAGTTATATTGGTTGTGTGATGATGTTCAACAATTGTAGCTCATAAATTGCTAGGATTGATCTGAAGGATTAGCAATTGATCATGAGTGAATTCTGGTGAAGCTAGTGTCACGACACTCTGTGGGAGAACGAGACACTATTGGGGATCGGGCTTTCAGTCCGAGTTTTTGAACCCGGGAACCGTGACTGAAGTCCGTTCCGATCTGGGGTAGCCCTTGGGGACTAAATGTGGCAAATGGCTAGTGACGCCACTGGGGAGCATACAAGTCCTGGTTGGTTGAAACGGGACTGATGTAATATTTATTAGCCCTGGTTTATGTATAAACAGGACTGAGTTGATATAGAAAACTCGTTCCAAAGTAGCTAGATTATCGTCTTTTGAGTTGACGTCCGTCCACGGGCTGCGCCTGCCGACGAGCGACTTTTGGAAATAAATTAGAAGTCGAAACCACTTTTGGATCGTACATAGCGCTGTTGATCCAACCCATCACCCCTTTACTCCCAAGTCCCAAGGCCCACAAAGTACAAAACGATCGGCGTAAGGTGATACAGCGGACCTCTTTTATTATAAGGCATATACGCCAGTAGCCTGCTTCAATCGAGAGCACTCGCGTATAATGTCGGAACAACTCTGCGCTGGGAACTGGATATACATTGTAGCCTCGTCCCAGTGAATCTGGCAAAACTCAATTTGAAGCTGAGGGTCCCGGTGAGCTAATTGCTTATCTTCCGGTCTTAAGTGTTAGTCCATGGAAAGCAAACCAAAAGGATGCAAGTTAGTGGCAGACTATGTTGGCAGTAGTTATAGTGCGAAAGTAATTCCTTATGTATGTAAAGTGCTACGATCAAGTTAAAGAAAGTCTTCCATCTTCTCTGCTTTTACAAGCAAGTCAACAGGATGTGGTTGTCTTTTTTTTTCTTGATTAGCTATGATTTGTTTGCCCAATATATTTAAATATTATTGTCTAGTTTCCTAAACTATATTACTAAATTAAACAAATGAGGATCCTCTCATGAAACGATAATACGTAATTTTTTAATTGGGAGGTTTGTGGCAAATTTAAGTTTTGTGACAATACTAACAAACACAAGATGACGGACGCAGGCATACTTTTATCTCAGACCATTTGCATCTAAAAGCATGAATTTTTCGCAGACACCCATGGATACTTGGATCCATGACAAACATCGGTCTCGAGATTAATGTCAAAAAACTATGAGCTATCATGATGAGGACATCACTGACGAGCTCGCTGATGGAGTAAAAAAGAGGCAAGACGGCATGAATCCTCATGCCCTACCATTCAAGCCTTCATCAAAGAAAGTTCAGAAAGTTTGTTACAAGGTTTAAGAAGTCCCCGACCACCGGGCCCAAGTCGAGAGGACGTCAAATTCGCTGTCGAGTTCGGTTCGGACTTACAGGACCAGCGCACGCCTAGATCACATACGACATTCAAATGAGGCAAATAAGGACTCTACGGAAAGCTATCAAGATAAGCTTTCCAATGGATCTGACCACGCCTCCAAATTCCATCAAAGTCAACGGGAATCGCGAAAACAAGTTGACGGACGTAAACTTTCCGGCACTGCGCCGCCGTATTTTTGGGCCCAAAGCCTATGTACCCCTAGAGTTAGGGTTGAGCACGTGTGGGCACCTGTTTGGGCGCCCCTCCTCTGGCCGCCGCCCTATATAAGTCCCACGCCATGCTTCGTTTTCGTTGGGTTTTGTTTAATTGATTTCGTCGCGGTTGTGTAAGATTTCGCCTTGTTCTTCTTGTGTCGGCTAGACCAACAGGACCAAGTTTCTGAACCCCATTATCATTAATATATATTCGCAATTCCGATTGCTTATCTTGTGTTCTTGCTCGTTCTTCGGTTGCTTGCAGGAACCGTCCTTCGTGGACAGGTCGATCGTGCCTCTGGTTCGGTCGATAACAATCGTTGTGATAGTTTAGCGATCGCCGAGATTTCCAGTTCCTTTGCGGGGTTGGAAGCCGGATCGTTTAGGTCTCCGTGACACCTACCGAGTTATCATCTTTGTCTCTCACCAGAACATTGGGACCCACGTCCGCGCCCATCAAGTGGTATCAGAGCTTCCGGTTGCCTTGTGAGAGTCTTGTATCTTAGATTAGATTGATTTTCATACCTAAAGTCCAAAAAACAGGCTACAAAAAAATTTAACGTTTTTTCCGTTTGATCCAAGCCCTGTTTAGCCTTTACTATTACTACCTAGTTTAATTCTTGTTAAATTTGCGTTGCATCGTCGAGTCGTAGCTTGTCTTAGCGTTTTGATCTTTAGAGTTTCGAGTTTAAGTCACATTTTGTCACAATGTTCGTTGTGTTCTTATTCGTCACGGTTCTTGCCATCCACCAAATTGCCCAATTCATATACCGAGCTGCCCGTTTACTACTCGATCTCCACCTTCCATATTCACCCAAAACCGGAGAAGGAAACAAACGTGTGCGACCGTGACTTCATATCAAACCAACAGGAACGCATCCCCAAAGAGGATTCCACAAAAGTCGGATCAGCCACCAATTTTGTTTTAAACGTGATCATATCTTTCCATCAAAGCTGAACCGACCCACTTCTCAACCAAATAAAAAAAAAGAAAAACAGAAAGGACTACTAGTATTGCGGCCGTGTTGATGAGCTTCCAAAAAAAAAAGTGCACGTACCAATCCTTATTTGTGCTATTTCCTTAAGTATACTTTTCAATTCTATTGGATTACATCCCCTTCCACGTGCATACAACTCTTTGTTAATCTTTGGCTGCACACCTAAATAAATAGCCTTGTTTCCCTTTTGGTTCAGGTTAAACCGAGAGCACATAAGTGGAAAAAAAAAGTGAAAAAAAGGGTAAAAGTGCTCTTAGCCAAAAAAAAAGGAAAAGTGAAAAAAAAGAGAGGAGAAAAATTGAGGTGCTTTCCCTTGTTGTTTTAGCGGCTGTTCTGTGACACCGTTAGTGATTAGGCTCGCGTCTCTAGCATGGTCTAGCCTTGGACCAGCACAGTACTGTCGTTGAACGCATATTCAATTTGTATTAACTAGCGTGGTTTTAGTACTTCCTTTGCTACATATTAAAGCCTATCCAAGCTCCACTTTCTACTAACCAAGCAGGGACGTATTCTAGCCATCGCTTTACTACCTCGTGATTCGAAGTTATCATCGACCAGTTGCCGGTCGTACCTACTGCTTGCGTGGTAAGAACTGGTAAGAGTAAAAGATAGGTCAGAGAGAGTTTTGCCACTCACATAACCCAGTAGAGCATACGATATATATATACATCTGTGTATTTTTCTTCTTTCTGCTAAAAATGACAGGTTCACATGGAAAGAAAGATAATGAAGATGACAACGAACAATTGAAAGATGTGCCGCCTGCTGAACTTGAGAACAGGGATGGTGACACCGAAGAGAGGAATCAACAACATAATCATTTTCAAACGAGATTCGCTGTCAAGGATTACGCTGTCCAAGTCATTATTGATGGAGGTAATCACAATAACCTTGCTAGCATGCATATGGTTGAGAAGCTTGGTTTAATATTGAGTCCATATCCACATCCTTACGTGATTAAATCGTTCAACTCTTGTGGTAAGCCGAAGGTAACGAAAACTGCTCGAGTACCCATCTCTATTGGTTCTTATCATGATCATATTAATTATGATGTTGTACCTATGGATACGTGTTCACTTTTATTTGGTAGGCCATGGTTGTATGATAGATATGTTGTTCATCATGGTAGAACTAATAAATATGAATTCAAGTTTAAAGATAAGAAAATTTTGTTAAAACCTATGACCCCTGCTAAAATAACCAAAGCTAATTTTGAAAGAGCAAAAAGAGAAAAGCAGGAATGTGCTAAAATTGAGAAACATGATGTTGCTAAAAAGAATGAATCATGTGAAAATAAATATGAAATTACATTGAAAAGTCCTGTTCTCTTAGCTAAAACGAATTGTGTAAATCATGAAATAATTAAAGAACCATGCAATGATTTAAAAGATCTGTATATTGTTTTGTCCCCTGTTGTTCCTAACCTTTTACAGGACAATATGCTCGAGTCGAGGACGACTCAAATTCAAGAAACGGGGATGATGAGGACATCACTGACAAACTCGCTGATGGAGTAGAAAAGAGACAAGACGGCATGAATCCTCATGCCCTACCATTCAAGCCTTCATCAAAGAAAGTTCAGAAAGTTTGTTACAAGGTTTAAGAAGTCTCCGACCACCGGGCCCAAGTCGAGACGACGTCGAATTCGCTGTCGAGTCCGGTTCGGACTTTCAGGACCAGCGCACCTTCAAACGGACGCCCAGATCACATACGACGTTCAAAGGAGGCAAATAAGGACTCTACGGAAAGCTATCGAGATAAGCTTTCCAACGGATCCGACCATGCCTCGAAATTTCATCAGAGTCAACGGGAATCGTGAAAATAAGTTGATAGACATAAACTTTTCGTCGCTGCGCCGCCGTATTTTTGGGCCCAAAGCCCGTGTACCCCTAGAGTTAGGGTTGAGCACGTGTGGGCACCTGTTTGGGCGCCCCTCCTCTGGCCGCCGCCCTATATAAGTCCCACGCCGTGCTTCGTTTTGGTTGGGTTTTGTTTAGTTGATTTCGTCACGGTTGTGTGAGATTTCGCCTTGTTCTTCTTGTGTCGGCTAGACCAACAGGACCAAGATTCTGAACCCCGTTATCCTTAATATATATTCGCAATTCAGATTGCTTATCTTGTGTTCTTGCTCGTTCTTCGGTTGCTTGCAGGAACCGTCCTTCGTGGACAGGTCGATCGTGCCTCTGGTTCGGTCGATAACAATCGTTATGGTGGTTTAGCGATCGCCGGGATTTCCAGTTCCTTTGCGGGGTTGGAAGCCGGATCGTTTAGATCTCCGTGACACCTATCGAGTTATCCGTACCATCTCTCATCAGAAGATCGGGACCCGCGTCCGCACCCATCATGTCAACACGTGATATAAGAGCTTTGCAGACATATAGAAATAAGTGGTGATATTCAGCTCAGCTTTTTAAAAATCTAGACACTGTAGCTAACGACCGGAACGTTAAACTGTTGAGAACAACTGAAAAACCATAAAAAAAAGTATTTATTCTTAATGGCCGGCCGTCGACGGTATGTCATTGGGTTAGCCAGATCGAGAGAGGTACCTATTATCGACAGCGCGCATAGCCATCAAAAACGATAGCCTCGATGGCGAAGCCTCCATCGGTCTAATCTACAAGCAGAAATATACGTGAGACTTTTAACAATTGGTTTCCACCTGTTTTGTATGGACATCGAGACTGCTTTGGTGGGCCATGTTAAGGGCCAGAGCATTGAGGGCCTTTTCTCTTAACGTCCTTGGCTAGGCCATCGAGAATGCTTGTCGCCCAGGGTTGGCCGCAACATGAACTCTTGGGATATCTTTCTGGCCTGCTAATCACAAGCCGTTGAGAATAGCAATTTTCAGAAGAAAATAGTTTTAAAAATGATGAAAAAAATACATCATCTACTACACCCATTAGCAGCAGCTGTTACAAACTACAAATGCAAAATACACCCTCACAATATGACATCCACATTACGATATCACATCCACATCACAAATTAAAAATATAACGTAGCATAATTCCGCGGATCCATGTCACGAAACACATCACATGCAAGAAACCACATCACATATGTTCACATCATACACGTATGTTTACATCCACATGTTCATTCCAATACAAGGTGTCAACCCTCATTTTTATACTTACCAGAGAGCCGCTTATCACATGCACTAGACCCTAGATCAGTACTCTAGTGCATGCAACACATAGCCGAGTATCATACAAACATACGTTTCATTATCCAGAGTATTACATACCTGGTTGTATTACGCAGGCTTAATATTAAATAAGCCAAGAGGCCATACAACTGTTATAGGGAAATCAGCTGAGTTAGTAGAACATATATAAGATCATCCGAAAAATCCTTCAATGGCTATGCATTCCTGCAGGCGACTGGAGCAAACCCTAAACCGCATCATGACCATCGCAGCCCAGATCATCTCAATGGCACTCGAACAATTCCTTCTGTTTAACCTTCATCTAAAAGAGTGGAAGTATGTGAGGTCAGCGTCATCCAAACTCTGGCTAGTTAACACTTCCCTTAATGCACCTTGTGATAGGAGGCTTCGATTGGGAGAAGAGGTTATTTTATTTGAGTAAAGCAAGTTTCTTAAGATGAGTTTAAAATTACCCTATCTAGCATTAGGTTTTAATGTTCCTTTAAACAATGAGGAGTTCAACATCGTAACAAACACAACCAAAGCACACAACCCAAGCACCAATCGACCGACCTTGACGACCAACCTTAAAACGACCAACCCAAACTCAACAAACAAACTTGGCCTTGACCTCATTCAAACAGAACTTCATGTTGCCCCAATCCAAACCCGCCATCCTTCCGGGATTGGCAACCCTGTTGTGGGCCACACTAGCCATAGACTGCCCGTCTCGGCCTTGGAGGGTTGCTAGCCCACTCTAGCCTAGCGTCATCCCGAGGAAATGTGGCCTTCATCACCATCCGGTGACGACCAATGCCGATCACTTTTGGGAGTGGTCCCAGAGGGCCTCCGCAGAGGGCTCACAGCTGGCGATCCTAAACCCAAACTCTGCGCGATGGCCACGCGTTGTGTTGGAACCAACATCCAGATGGCAGCGATTCTCCGCTACATGTGTTTTTCCGCGCTCTGGGTAAGCCCTGGCCAAACCCCAGCACAAGACATCTCGTGCAATGATCATCCATTCGGATGTAATCCATGGGGCAACTCTCCAACCAACTTATCTCTACTTCAGCAATCCATGACATTACCACACATGAGCTATCCCGACCAACCGACCAAACCCAAACTCAACAAACAGACTTCTCCTTGACCTCATTCAAACAGAACTTCATGTTGCCCCAATCCAAACCCGCCATCCTTTCGGGGTTGGCAACCCCGTTGTGGGCAACACTTGCCATAGACTGCCTATCTCGGCCTAGGAGGGTTGCCAGCCCACTCTAGCCTAGCGTCATCCTAAGGAAATGTGGCCTTCATCACCATCCGGTGACGACCAATGCCGATCACTTTCGGGAGTGGTCCCAGAGGGCCTCCGCAGAGTGCTCATAGCTGGTGATCCTAAACCCGAACTCCGCGCAATGGCCACACATTGTGTTGGAACCAACATCCAGATGGCAGTGATTCTCCGCTACACGTGTTTTTCCGCGCTCTGGGTAAGCCCTGGCCAAACCCTAGCACAAGACATCTCGTGCAATGATCATCCATTCGGATGTAATCCATGGGGCAACTCTCCAACCAACTTATCTCTACTTCAGCAATCCATGACATTACCACACATGAGCTATCCCGACCAACCGACCAAACCGGACAGACAACCAAACGGTGTAACCCCAAACAACATCTAGCCCATCACTCATCTATTAGCCCTAACTGTCACCTGTCATAACCTTTTTAATGAATGAATGAATGAATGACCGGTGAATATCGGTTCACCGTTTCTTGGCTAGTCGCCAGAAGGTTTGTTTAGACCTAAGCATGTCTAAGCAGGTTTTACCCATTAGATAGGGTTAAAGTTGTTATCAAACTATTCTTAGGCTAACAAGGATATGATAATCAAAACAGTCATAAAGGCTAGAGGATACACGGACATGCATGTATAATTATAACATGATTAACAAGTGATCAGGTTAATAAGCATGCACTTTCATAATAAATAACATAGTTTGGAAAAACTGGGTAATGAATATGATTATATCGATGTTAATCCGCACTAGGGAAAGTCGCAATCTCTCCCTAATACGGGTAAACATCTATAAGAGTAAGTGTTAACACTCGCCTTGGTCCAGTGGAAGATCTTCCTTGGTATCGCCGAACCTTTCCTCGAAACCGGTTACGTCTATTACCGATAAACTTCAATAAATAACTAATAGTGCAGAAAAGACATGATGCATGAATGCAACAACGCTTTCGTTCGACGATCCTATTTCACCCTAAGGGAATCTTGTCGATAGTTCGGCGAACGGTCATGCCATGCATGATGTGTAATTTCTTCTATGTACTAGTAACGAGCCTATGCAGACTACCTTAGCGTCTCTTCGGTATTCCTATTAAGAGAGAGAATTCCATGAGTATCTATAAGGAGATAGACTTTATAGAGGGCTCACGGGTGCGGTATGACGTCATCGAGATCGTGCGACTAAAGATAATAATGCATGAAATGCTTTGGACTAAAAAGTGTCGTATTTTCGATTAAGTTCCCTTACTGAGATTTAATCTTGCGTTTGAAAAATAGGCATACACGTTATATTTCGAATTCAAGCGAGAACTATGTCAATCCAATGTACATGGGTTATTCTCTTTCCTTAGCTGGGATACCCAACTTAGGTAACTGGAGTGGCTTTGTGGAACTAGGGATCACCTTATGATAGGCTAGGTGGCAAGTTAAGTGTGTGCATTTATGTAACTAAGTCGGTTTGTAAATGACATAGTGCCAAATTTATATTTATTAGATCAAGGGTAGTCTCTCTAATCTTTCTCTCATAGAAGACCCCTTTTACTAATGTTTATCATATCGATAGATTTCTTATTTAAATATATATAGAAAACTTTATTCGGATTATATTTCATGTCTAAGGACGTTTCCTTCAGTTTTTTTTTAATAAACCACGCATGACCATAATTAATAGTGCTCTCGTCTAGTACTCACATAATCTGTACTATTTAACATTCTAGGGCTTATAACATTCCCTTTGGGTTCGTAAGTGTATATTATATTTTATATAATTCTTTCACATTTTTTCTAACTTAGTTATAGTTTTTATTAATAAGCAAATCATTTCGGTTTATTTTCTATAAAGAGAAGTACTGCATAGGTTATCTAATTACTTGATTAGAGGAAACATATGAACAGTGCTTAGGTTAACATTGCCTCTATTATTCCTTAGTATTAATCATAATTTATCTAGAAATTTAGGAGATATTTACAGGTTTTAATAAATTATGAAAATAAGAAAAGGTTGTCACTAGGTTTAATATAATTTTATTATTCCAACATTTTCCACTATACTTATTTATTTTGATGTTTTCCCAGTTGGTAAATCCTTTGTAGTTTTTGTGTATTTAGGTTTATACGTACTGACAAAGAATAGCAGCACATTGCCAAACTACTCCCCTAATAATTTATTGGTGTAGACATGGCATTTCCCTAATTTTTTCTAATCACATGGTATATCTTGGTTCCTAAGTTATTTTGTTATAAATTTCCTAGCTCAGTACCTAATTCTAATAAGGAAGGTTTCATTTAACCTTTTAGTGGGAATTTCTAATTACTAGACATATGCTATCCCGAATATTACAGTGGAATTAGGTGACCTTACATTTTTATAAAATCATACTCCTTCTCTAGTATTTCCTCAAATTTTTGCAAAACTTTTGGAGGTCCCTAGGTATTTTTAGTAATTCAAAATACTTTTATGGAGTTATTAAACTCATTAAATTTGTGGGAAATTCAACGCACAACAATGGGCCAAACCAGCGTATGGACACGGCCCAGAGCCAATACCGCCCTCGAGCTCCCGCGCCTACAAGCCGCTGCATACGCCGAAGGCGTATTTTGCTATGGCGCCAGTGTGCGGGAGTGGCGCTGCGCTCGGTCACGCTTCCACTAAACTCGACCGGTGGACCCAGGACCCACTGTTAGTGACCCAACAATCACCAGCCGGCAGAGTGTGCACGAAACGTTATCCTGACCAGCGAGGCCCACAGGGCAGCGACTCAGAGCTCACCAGACTACACGAATCTCGGCGCACATCGTACGTTTCATGGTCTTCGTCTACCTCCGGCCAAGCGATGTAGCCGGCGGCGACTGCTTGCGCTGCGGCGGCGCTACCGGCCGTTTCCGGCCATGTGCGTGCACGTTCTGGCCTCTATGAGTGTGCACGGTTCTAATGGTGCTCGCATCGAGGCCTAGGACGGCCGGACGCGGCAACGCGACGAGCGGCGGCAGGGCCATGAGCACGCTGGCGTCAGCATACCTAGCTAGGGATCTACAGGCTAGGAAAAATGGTTGTAGAGCGAGAGAGGCACATGGAGGCATTCACCGAGTTCACTGCCGAGTGTGAATACGAACGGCAGAAGCTGGTGATGGTGAGCGTGGCAGCGACCGAAACAGGGCGGTGACACCACGGCAGCTCCTAACGTCTACCCTGCAATTATCGGAGGGAAAAGTTTAAGGGCGAGTGGAGAAAGCTTTGGGCGGTGAAGATGGCTCCAGAAGCTCACGCAAGAGAAGCAATCGCAGCTGGCAGAGTCTCGGGTGGAATTGGGGGAAATGGGAAAGGGGTGGAGCCAGAGGGGGCTCGCCTCGGTTTGAGGCAGGGATGGACGTGGTGTGGGTCCAGGGGCAAGCACGCGCACCGTGAGGCGGCATTGGTGATGCAACACGGCAGGGCGCGCGTGGCAACGAAAGGCATGGCGCCGTGGAGGAGCAGTGCACGACGGCCAGGGCTAAAGCACAGGCCTTTTGAACAGCGGAGGCGATGATGATGGTGAAAAACAGATGCGGATCGCGTGTGGGATTTGGTGGTCAGTACCCAACGGTCTCTAGGTGCAAATCCGACGGTCCAAGGCGGCGGACCGGTCACCGGCGGGGCACGTGGCACACTGAAGACCCGAGCTAGGCGGCTAGAGGAGGGTGAATAGACGCCAATCAATTTTGACGCTTTCTTTTCGCGCATGTAGCCCCTCTAAGCATTCCGCACAAACTGCTTCGTGTCGGTGATCAAACCGCGACGGACATCATGACAACTATGTGTACCCATGACTTGTATGGATGATATCCATATGAATATGTGGGGATTTTAGAGCCAAAATTCTGGTTGTCAAGTGTCCAAACAAGTCGAATCAATTCAAATCTTGCTTTTGAAAAGAGATCATGACAAAACCTCAAAGCAACTTTTAAAAATCAAAAACAGATTTTTTCAAAACTTGTCCTCTCATGGAGCAGGAGGTTCGTGGATTTAAGGTGCTCTAAAAATCATGGAAATTTTTATCCCTATGTGCGAATGTGTCATGAAGCACTCCACCAAACAACTCCTTAAAACTCCTTACAGAAAAATATGAAAATTCAAACAACACAAGCTGCTTTCCGGAAAACAAAAGCTGATTCTTCAGAGTTTGTTTCTACTTGGGGCAGAGAGATGATGGCCTTATGTTGCTTCAACAATTGTGGGAATTTTTCTCCCCATGTAAACATGAGTCATGAAGCACTCCACCAAAAATAATCTGAAGAATCTATCCACAAAATAAAATGAAAAATCAAACACCACGAGCTGTCAAGAACTTCGAGCAGAAAGTTTGGGGCTCCGTTTTAACTTCATAACTCCCAAATGGAGAAGCCAGTGGACTTCAAATTTTTACCACACATGGGTATATGAGTCACGCATATTTTACAACTGGAATCATCCCAAAATTATTTTTCTAGAGTTTTCTAAAAATCTATTACTGACTGCTGCACGGATGAAAGTTTCTGAACAGATTTGCAACAAGTCAAGAACTTGATCTCTTGCCTCTCATATGGTTGCAAAGAATGTGGAAAATCATATTAGAAACCTCAAGGCTTCATAGACCATCAAGAACCAGCAAGAAATCACCAAGACTCATCTCCAAATAAGAGCTCCAAAAGAGGAAAACAAAAGAAAGAAGAACTTGGAGCAAATCAACACAAGATGATCATGAAGATGAGAGATTTCATTGCATAGGAGTTGGGGGATTACAAACCACACTCCATGTGGTCACAAGCACTCTAAGTGCCACCCTTACACACCCAACTCACCCTCTATATTTCTGAAATTTCAGCTCTAAGGGAATGAGGAGGAGGTGCTCCCCTCCTCCTCTATTTATAGCCCAAGGGTGAGATGCCCTACACCTAGAGCCCATCTCCACCCTTCATTTGAGGATGAGTGGTGTACAACACACACACTACAAGACACACGTAATAACTTCGTATAGCATACATTATACGAAGTTATACGAAAAAACTAGTCTTGATGCCTTCTTGCAATAAATTCACTTTTGAGGGGTACATCAACACATGTAAACATGTACCTCATGGAATTAACCTGTATAACATCTGTGCACAATTCTCCAATAGAAATATTAGCTCTATAATTGTTACTCATTAATCACCAAAATCACTTAGGGCCTAGATGCACTTTCAATCTCCCCCTTTTTGGTGTATTGATGACAACAATTATAGCTCACAAATAAAATAAATAAGAATATAACCGGAAGCTCCCCCTGAAACTATGGCAAGTATAACAACAAGAGCTCCCCCTATATCCTTGGCAGAATTTGAATCTAAATGCAATATGACAGGATATAACACACAATTGCGAAAAACTTAAAGAACTAGCAATTCATCATTACATCAACATCACATAATAATTAAAAGAGTCTTACAGCCACAGCGTACCACATAAACAGCGAGTTTAAAACATAGTTTTACACATACTTAATCATTCAAGTTTCAAACAACGGAAACTAAGAGTAGACATAAGATAAAGATAGTCTTCTCCCCGTTAACTTCTCCCCCTTTGGCATCAAGACGCCAAAAAAAAAGAAAAACTAAAAGAGAAAAGAAACTGAAAGTGGACTACTCAATCCACTCTGGATCACTGCTGCTGCTGCCACCCTGACCACCAGTACCACCTCCACCACCAGTGACCTCATCATCATCGTCGTTGTTTTTTAATATGCCTTTTCAAAAAGAAAATCTTCAAGATTTCTATTATCATAAGCATATTTTACAATGCCTTTTAAATATAATATCATCGATATAAACATCTTTCATAATCTGTGTAATATCCTCGCCCTCTTCACGTCGATCATAAAATTTTTAAGTAATAGCATGAACAAAAGCATATGTTCAAGAATTAACTCGAAATTGTAGACATACTTTCATAACGTGTTGTAGTCTATTAGCACAGTGAGAGAGAGAATAGAGAATTGAGAGGGAGTAATTCTTTATTGAATGATCAAGTTGTAATTACAATAGGCAAAGCCCCTTTATATAGAGAATGATGGGTGCTTTGAAGAGACACCTCTCTAATATGCGGAACCACTACTCTTTAGTTAATTACCACCATTAACGACTAATTATGAATTTGCCCACAAATATGTTGTTTCACAACAAAAATAAAATATTGATAATAAAAAACTAACAAAAAATAGATGAAAAGTATTGCCCCCTTCGTTTTTGCTATACTTGTACATGGTCTCGATACTATCCGTTTCAAATTGTTTATCCATTGTGTTAAACAATGATGCTTTATGGTCCATTTCAATGGTAAAGCTGATGAAACTATTATTTCTAAGGAAGTTTAAATGCATGCAGCCAATTAAATTTATGTATACATTCAACCAAATTCATTAATTAGAGATAGCAAAGTTATTTTAATTCACATTTTCATTTGAGATTGTGTTTTCTTTGCTCATGCGCAAGACAGGCATAGACAAATGTAGCGAAATGGAAGGATTATATATTTAGGAGTAGTAATATTTTGTTTTTAAAAGATCCATTCTAAAAATTGTATACATCCCAAATAAAAAAGACAATAGGATCAATGGGCCGGGGCCGTGTTCTTGACCATAAGAACGAGATCCAACGGGCATGGCGCCCATGCATAGGAACCCTCCTGTCTGAAACTCTAATTTGGCCACCCACACTTTCCATTTCCGCAAAGGGAAGCGCAGAAGAGGCGAAAGGAACTGTACAGTGGCCCGAGCAGCCAAAGCCGGGTGTATCTTTTCCGTGAGCAACTTGTAAATGGAGTGCAGTCGTACGGAGGGGTCAGGTAAGTTTGGCGTGAGGGCGTCTTCTCCGGCGACGACAAAAATTCGGCTCGTCGGCGGGAGGCGGCGGGATGGGACGGTAAGATTTGATTCTTGTGGTCCAGCCCAATGCTACAGTGTTGGGTCTTGGGGTGGTAGTATTCAGTTGGCCCATTCGCCGAAAGGAATATGCGGATTCGACGAGAGTATTCTATATGGTTGTATTCGTGTCCGCAATCCGACTGTTGCGGCTAGGGTTCCTCATTGGAAGCCGCAGGGGAGTCGGGTTCAGCCGCTGGGGAGACAGGATCTCTTCTCTGGGAGATCTGAGCGGGTAGTGATGGATCTGACGAACACACTGCAGCCATGAGCCATCGCGCGCGTAGCATGACGCACATGGCCCCCAGGTCGATCCCCAACTCCCCAAGACCATGAACTCATGCACGCAGAGACATACAGTGGCCAACCTGACGCTTTCCACCGTCCGCTCCCACGGCGACCACCACCTGTGCCGACGGCGTTGGACGGGGACGGGAGGATCAGGGGGTGTACGTAGCTAGGAAGCTGCTCCAGTTGTCTCCCTCGCCTCGTTCTGCGCTAAAAACGAAGGCCTCCCACACAGCCAGAGGCCAGCGCGCGGGCATGATCGTGTCGCCGGCGCAGGGGCCTGGCAAGCATCATGGCGCCGGCCGGGGCCGGGGATCTCATTCCGTTTCGCCTGCCCCGGCGGGGCGCGGCCACCCTGCGTCCCTAGGTGTGGCTTAGCTTTAATCATGGGCTAAGATTTGAGCTCGATAACCGCTGCGCGGATGAGTGGCGCCATTAGTGCTGCCGCTGTTAGCCTGCTGTTTGCGTGGATCCTGCTCCGCTGCTCGTTCCACGCAGCTCGATCGAACTTGGTCTAGGAGTAATTAACAAATTGATTAGTGTAGTAGTAATAGTAGTACTGCTTGCTGTATACACTACTAGTACCACACTGCTTACTGCAGCACCACAGGCGAGGAGTGTATTCCAAGACACAATGATTGTGTCTCTCGGGGAGGCGTGGATTGGTAAAGTGAACGTGTGCTGCAGAACATGGGCCTTGACCGGAGCATTCAGCATTCAGCTAGGCAGGCAGGCATCCACCCGCGCGCGGACACAAACAAGCTCGCTCTCGCTCTCAGTCTCTCTCGGCTCCCTCTCCTTCCATGCAATCTTTCGCCTTTCCCCGCTCTTTTGCGCCTCTTCCAGGCCTGAACCCCTGATCGATCAGCACCGTTTCTTCCACACCCACTTTCTCCTCCTGTCTCCATTGCTCCAGCCTAGTAATTATACTTGCCCTACTAGCCTTTGCCCCCACAAGGCCATCGAAAGGCGTGGCAGCCAAGTAACACTACCAGGTCAGGTCAGGTCAGGTCAGGTCTAGAGTCCGGCCGGCCGGGGCGAAGCTAGCGAGAAAAGGCGACGCCTTTCTCTCTTTCTTGTGTGTGCGAGCGATCAGGGGGGGAGGTCGCCATAATTCTTGCGAGCGCGGGTGAGATCATAAGGGAAAGACAAAAAGGCCGAAAGGCTCATCATGGTGCCACATGCCACCCCTATACAAAAGGTATCCCTAGAGACACCACCGGAAGCATCCATCTCACTCCCACGCAAACGGATCGCCGGCTTAGGTAGATAGGAATAGCATCGGCTGATTCGTGTGGTAGCTAGCTAGCTCAGTCCTTCCTCCGCGCCGGATGGGTGTTCATGGAGACCACCACCACCACCATGAAGAGGTCGGCGTGCTGGTGGACGAGGAGGAGGAGGAGGAGCTCGAGCAGCACGCGAGGGCTTGCGGCGGCGCGACGAGTGGATTGGTGGAGCAAGAAGGAGGAGGGGGAGGAGGCCAAGAAGCTGCGGGCATGGTGTTCGAAGCTAGCAGTAGCGTCGGGAGCGTCAGCGCGACCATGGGGCCGCCGCCGATCATGTGCTGGCCGCCCCTGGCTGCCGCGCCGCAGCGCCCGCAGCAGCTCCACCACCACCACCACAGCATAGGAGGCGGCCAACAGGGCCCGTTCTTCCCGCTGCTCCCGCCTCTCCCGCCGCAGCCGCCGCCGCCGCCGCCGTTCTTCGCTGACTTTTACACGCGGCGAGCGCTCCAGTTCGCGTACGACCACTCCGGCGACGGCGGTGCATCGTCCTCGTCCGACCCGCTCGGCCTCGGCGGGCTCTACATGGGCCACCACGCCTCCCCCGTCACCGGGATGATGATGCCGCCGCCCTTCGCGCCGTCGCCTTTCGGCGATCTCGCCCGGATGACCGCGCAGGAGATCATGGACGCCAAGGCGCTGGCCGCGTCCAAGAGCCACAGCGAAGCCGAGCGCCGCCGCCGCGAGCGCATCAACGCCCACCTCGCCCGCCTCCGCAGCCTCCTCCCCAACACAACCAAGGTAAAGCTAAAGCCTACCACAAAATCAAACCCATTCATCCATCATTCATTCACGCAAATCTGCAATGCAGTGTATCCTCCGCACAGCGCATGCAAACATGCATGCACACACACATGCAGCTACGCATGCGCGCGCGAACCCCACTTTGGCCATTGTTTGCTCTCCACCCAATAGCGTGTGTATATAGGGCTGAGCTAGGAGGAGACAGGAAGGCGGAGGGGAGCCGCCTAGTTGGCGCGCAAAAGAGAGACCAGGAAGGAAACAAAAAGCTCGCGACGCGGGGGGTTCCTGCTGGCCTCTCCGAGGAGAGACAACCACGCGAGCTCGTGTCAGGCGCTCACTGAGCAGCAGCGGCAAAGATAAAAGAAAGCTGCCCATCTCGAGAGATCCTGCTGGTTTACCGCCCCTACTCCCAAGGCTCCCAGCCCCAGATCCTCTGCGAGCACATCCCAAACACCGCACGCTATCCTATGCCACTCAGCTTAATTCCCTGCTGAACGATCGGTTAAGGCGCCGTTAGATTATCGTTCTCGAGGGAAACTATACATCACCAGGCCGTAGGGTTTGCATCTTCGCATGCAATCTGTCCGGACAATAAGAACAATATATGTTTTGGCCTGTATAAATTAAAGAGAGGAATGCTGCAAGAGTAGTGATGGCAAGATGACCCACTAAGCACCAAAAGGAAGAGCACGAGTGCAGCTAGCTCGTGGAAGCGTGCGCGCGAGCACCACCATTAGCAGCGAGCCATGCATGCACTAGCGTTTTATTCTGTATTGATTACGCGCTGTTTGTGCTGCTAGTAGGATCGGAGGAGGCCGGAAGGTGTGAGACCCACGCTCGATCGGAAGCATGCATGCCACGGCAGTCACACGGCTCGCTTTTGCCCTGCATGCGCGCGCCTCACTCTCATCATGCATCCCGTGGCATAATTAGCAACTAATCTAACCAGTCTTCCTTGTGGTCTACTCCTCCGTGTGTCGATCGGTTGGTCTGTGTCTGAACGTCGTACGTGCGCGTGCGCGGCCTGGCGTGCAGACGGACAAGGCGTCGCTGCTGGCGGAGGTGATCCAGCACGTGAAGGAGCTGAAGCGGCAGACGTCGGAGATCACGGAGGAGGCGTGCCCGCTGCCCACCGAGTCCGACGAGATCACTGTTGACGCTTCCAGCGACGAGGACGGCCGCCTCGTCGTGCGCGCGTCGCTCTGCTGCGACGACCGCGCCGACCTCCTGCCGGACCTCATCCGCGCGCTCAAGGCGCTCCGCCTGCGCGCACTCAAGGCCGAGATCACCACCCTCGGCGGCCGCGTTAAGAACGTGCTCGTCGTCACCGGCGACGACAGCGCGTGCTCCGCCGCTGGCTCTGACGGGGACGAGCAGCACGAGGATCAGGCGCCCATGTCGCCGCAGCACACGGTCGCGTCCATCCAGGACGCGCTGCGCGCAGTCATGGAGCGCACGGCGCCGGCCGCCGAGGAGTCAGGTGGCTCCGCGGGCGGTGGGCTCAAGCGGCAGCGAACGACAAGCCTCTCGGCGATCCTAGAAAACAGGTCCATCTAAGCTAACATCCATATATGATGAGATGTTCAGAACGAAACGAAAACAGACAGTACAAACAGCTTACACCACAGTATCTCTCTCATAGTTGATCATAATACCGTGCAATGCAGCTAGCTAGCTACTAGTTATGGATCATATGTTTCCCAAGTACTACTGTTTTTTCTTTTCATTTATTTAGTTTTTCCCATTGATTTATATACTAGTACGACCTCTTTAATTCATGTGTGATCTTGGTGGTCTGTGTATCTCTGCATGGGATCTCAACAATCAATACAAGGATTAATTCTCTTTCTCCTGATCAGGCTATATTTTAGAACAGAACAATTGTAAAAATCTTTGGGAAGCCTAATATACCTGCTGCATGGTATCACCCATGGCAGGCAGCGCGGGAACTAGCATCGATATGTTTTTTTTAAAAAAAAATTGGCTGTAGAAAGCATGTAAACTATATAGCTAGCTACTATATAACATTTTTACTTCGGAGAAGCAGTATCAAATTTTTTTATTTATTTCGTATACTAGAAATATATAGTACATGGTTCGTTGGGTTAATTTGTATGTATGTATGTTGAAGCTATATGTGTTTCTGTTCTCCATCGTCATTAACTAATAAGGTCACATAAATGTGGGCATGGGTGCATGGGAGCCTGGGGGGTCCTTCAATCGTTGTTCTAGGAGAGATACGAGGAATGTACTGTTTCAGGTACAATACTACTCGTCTATGTAGCTTTTTGTCCTTGCCGAATCATTATACTTTTCTAAAGTTTTACTTAAAGAGACTTTATATGGAGCTCACTGTTAAAATCCTTGAATTAATGCTGCCGCGTCATCATTTCTACGGTTTGCATGCTTTGTTGCATATATATGGCACTTTTACATCTAACATTTGTTCTTAATTTGTGCTTTTGCTCTCTCGATCACAGATATAACATGTACTAGTATATTTATAGTGGGCAGGTCAAAATCATTAACTATAACAGATTGATCTAAATTCCTGTGAATTGTGTCCATGCTGTATCATGATGTACAATTCAATATTCAGACAATTTACACGTGACATATGCTAATCAAATTTAAATAGTCCTAGATGCATATATATATATACGCGCGATCATATGTTATTCAAAAGCTATATTGTTTTTTATTGTTAGATATTAAAAGGAAGCTACTCCCTCCAGTTTGATAATTCCTGTCGCTGGAGCGTTTTGTGTTTAGTTGGAAAATTCCTGTCGTTCTAGGATGCGTTGATTGCAAGCAGAACTTTACGTGGCCCTAGAACCATTTGTTGGGTGTTGTGTCCATGCTGTATCATGATGTACAATTCAATATTCAGATTGATCTAAATTCCTGTGAATTGTGTCCAAGCTGTCTCATGATGCTAATCAAATTAAAATAGTCCTAGATGCATATACGATCATATGTTATTAAAAAGCTATATTGTTTTTTATTGTTAGATATTAAAAGGCAGCTATTATTTATTTATTATTAGAATTTTTTGTTTATTGCTAATTCAAGATTTTTAAGGGAGAATACAGACTAATTTGAGACATTATATCGGCATTTTTTTAGGAAGGTGCGTAAGCCTAGCTTATCACAAGCTACTATGAATTTATACCCTTTTTATAATTGTTAATTAGATATATGCCACTGCAAAGTCGGCACTTCACATATACGCCATTAAAAAACGTGATTTTTTTATGCCCCTCCAAAGTTAGATTCATTAAAAAAGTGATCCTCAAAGTTTAGATTTATTTAAAAATAAAGTGATAACACTACTGACCATCTCCTCCGGCATACCATCCCTAAGCTCATCCTCGTCATCCAATGGTGGTACCTCTTCCATTGTCCATGGTGACAATGTCCATACCTGAGTTCATCCATGTCGTCCAACAAACAAAGAACACCGTTGATGGGTACACGAAATATGCTCCATCAATGCAACCCATTTCTAAACATAGCCCACCAAGAGATATGGCCCGATGGGTCACCAAGAAGGTCATGAACACCCCAAGACATGCTACAACAATTCACCTGGTAGATCGACAGCAAAATATGGGAGTAACGACCCACAGGAAAGGATGAAAACCCGTCGAATAATATTAGTGGAGCACAAAGGGAGATCAAGTTCCACTCCTAGTGAAAATGCCAACTTGCTGCAGCCAGAAAGCAAAGAAGATAACTCAAAAATATTAGGCCATGACCACCAAGGGCTCGAATAATGACACAAAAGCCTAGGTCACCACCTTTAAACGTCATACTAACCTGGCAGGATGCCCTTGTAGGCCTATTTAAGTTGACGACCAACAAGAACAAGAGGCAAGCCCTGGCAGAACGATCAAAGTTAGGCTCATGAGGGGTATGGATAAGGAGATCCCGATAGAAGTTGGGTGGTGTGACAAATCTTGGAGTGACACATCAAAGCTCAAATGAAATCCCAAGTGGCTGCCATGGGTATAGCTTGCTAGCGGGAGGAAAGAGGCAAAGGAGAATAGGTGTACTAAAGGAAGGAGTAGCTTATTAGGGATATTTGGCCTAGAAAAGTTAATATAACAAGCATTCAATTTTATGAATTCGGTGCAAATTAGGAATGGCAGAAATACCCATGGGTTCGGGTACCCGTGGGTACTCGACCCAATGGGTCCGGATCCGGGTCCAAGAATGGACCCATGGGTCTGGGTGTGGGTCCAACTTTAGACCCATGTGTCGACGGTTGAGATATCGATCTCAAGTCAACCAAGGTTCTTGAGAAGGAGAGATAGGAGACACGCCGAACAACACGAACAGCAATCAACGACGAACAGGGAGACAAGGATTTTTATCCTGGTTCAGGCCTCTCGGGAGAGATAATAGCCCTACGTCCAGCCTTTCTTTATATCAAAGAGTATTACAAGGTGGAAACTCGACAAGACGAACAGGTCTCGGCGGGATTATGTGTGTACAAAAGAACAATACGCGATAATGTGCTAAGCTTCGATGCGATGATCTCGTGCCCTCTACACGCCGTAGGGGCTCTGTTTATATAGTGTTGAGCAAACCGACCTACCAAGGGATAATCGGGCCGGGCTGACCACGAGACCGTAACGAACTCGATACATGCCAAATACATCCCGAGGTAGATAAGGTATACTCCAATTCTTGGGGACCACGACTCCTATTCCAATCCAGGAAACCACATCCGGGTCTTCACGTAGCCGTGCAGAACTCTGTTCGAGTCGGACTCGAACACGAAGTCTTAGACCATTACGCATCGTGCCAGCCAGGAATCTGTTCGGCAGGATGCATATCGGCCAGATAGAACCTTTCAGGGAGCTGGGCCCTGGTAGGCTGCTCGAATGGGCCGTCAGGGAGTGGGCCATGGCAATGGGCCGTAATTTTATCCCCGACACCATGGGTACCTAGATCCAGACCCGAACTGTAGCACTGACAAGTGGGTCTAATTAAATGTGTGTGTTGTTGGGTTAATGGATGATTGTTGCCATGTGTTTAAACCTTTTATTTGTAACTGGTGGAGTAATTTATATTTGTGTTAGCTTATATATGATTATTTGTGTTTTTAAGTTGGATGGCTAGTTAATTTTTGTGCTTATATGCTCTTGAAATTTTCGGGTCTGGGTAGACCCGATGTGTCTGGGTCCGGGTCTGGGTCTGACTTTGGACCCATTATTGTTTTTCGGTCTGGGTCTGGGTCTGGGTCCAACTTTTGGGTCTCGGGTCTGGGTCCATAGAGCCTGGACCCGAAGGACCCAAACCCATTGCCATCCCTAGTGCAAATAATGGTATGGTGAATTTTGTTGAAGTGTGATGTCGACCACCACTAGAGGTGGTAACGGTACACAAACGGAAATATAAATTATCTTTTTAGTGGTATCTTTTATGAGAAAATTTTGTTTATGCCATTAGAATTGTTGCAATATCATATTTGTTAACGTATAAATTACAGTCAAAGTTTTGAATTTGCCACTATTGTGCAATGTTTCATTTCATTTTTACACTACCATTAGTTTTGAGCTAATGACCTTTTTACCCCTATCTTAGCCGATACGAAATAAATCTAATAATTTGTAGACATCTTAGAAAAATATGATAAAGATTTCTAAAAACCTTAATTTATTCTATACTTTGATTCTTATTGTTTACTAATTGTTTAGAATTTTTTTTCATATTTAAGCATCCTACAATTTTTTGAATTTATTTCTTACTAGTTGAACCAAGGCAAAAGGTGTCATTCAATGGTCAAATTCTCGGCCAAAGGGGTCAAAATTGACGGTAGTGGCAAAAGCAAAATGAAACCTTGCATGTTTTGATAAATTTGAGAAGTATGATTATACAATGACAAATGTGATATTGCACAACTTTTCTAGTGGCTGCCATGACCCTTGGTATTACTAGCCTTAGAAGATCATTGCTAGTATCCCGCAATGGACAGTTCATTGTATATAATTGCGACATACTATAACTAATAAAGTACTAAGATTACATTTAATAACATCATGTTAACATAGACAATATGTGGTCCAATACTAAATGATAAGTAAAGGCGGAATATTCAAGTATTGCAGCGAAAGATAGCGACATGCCATCCAATCATCAACTTAGAATACCCAACTAGTAGTCCTGATCACCTTTATCATGATCCTCATGATCCCAAACTGCACTTGTTCTTTCGTCTGAATCAAATTATCAGTGGTTGCTTACACGACTATCTAGCAAGCAATCCTTAATATGAATGCAGGTTAACAAATGATGAAGATTATCCCATCTCTCCCACTGACAAGGAGGAGGATATGGAGAATGATGATGAGTTAGAGGAGCCCTAGGTCCAATGGTCTGAAGATGAAAATGTTAATGACTCCACCGAATTCGGCAACTCCTCCGAAAAGGAGGAACCAAATCGAGGACACTATGACAACGACAACCCTACTTTTGATAGTAGGATGCAGCTAAGATGTAGCAAGAGCTAGCTAATTGGTTAATCTAGTACGACAGTGCTAGGTTAAAAAAATTAAATTAGCGATGCATGTTTTATCTTATAAACCAACACAGATATATTGGTCGCATGTGCCGTTATTGGGACCCGGTTTTGAGCCGGCACAAATGAGTGGCTCACATTAGTGCTTGTTGATCTGCACCGTTAAAAAAAGGTCAATAGTAACCCTTTTGTAATAGTGCAATCTCCTGAGCTAGAGGTGGTCCCTTATTTAGGAACGCAAAGCTGCAGGTATGTGCAGTTCCACGCATGTTCACGATTACCACGATCTGCTTCAAGATTCGTGCATTGACCCCACATGTACCTGGCATTTTTTTTTAAAATAATCAGTAGATTTCCATAATAGAAGTGATTTGGCTCTTCTTCTTCCTCTGCTCTCCCACTCATCCTTGTCCTTCTGACCTCACCGAGCTGGCTCCCCTCCACACATGCAGCTACCATTTATCATCGCTATCCCCATGGGCGACCACAGTGGCACCGGAAAGGAAGAAGAATGTAGGATCGGTGGCGCTAAATACCCCTAATTAGCACTAAATAACACTAAACAGCGGAAGAAATAAATAAAACAGTAGAAAAATCACTACCGAAACCACCAATCTTTATTGCCCTTCGACGCCATGTGGTTCCTTTACATGCAAGCACAAAACCCTCCAAAATCACTCTTAATCTCTCTCTAATTTCATCTAATCACCTCTGGAAAAACTCTAATTTTCGTAGCCGTTATTAGCAATGAGAAACCCTAAAAACTCTCCTAATCACGACCCTCTCGGGTCCCTTAAATAGAGAAACAGCCCCACCTGGGCCTCGGCCTGGGCCCCTGCGCGCTCCTCAGCCCAGCTTGGCTCCTGCCCCAAACACGCGTCACGAGCCTGCTGCCCCGCTGGGCCGGCTGCCACGCTAAGCCGCACGCCTCCTGACTCCACTGGGCCGCGCTAGCCACTGCATGCATGCGTGAGCCACTTCTTAATCACCGTCGACTCTGATCATCTTCCTTAATCACGCACTCCTTTTACTTTTCTTATTTCTTTTCTTTCGTTTCCTTTTCTTCTTCTTTTTTTTTCTTTTTCAAAAATCACTTATCACAAAACCATCAATCAACAAAGAATCTAATTGTTCTTTTTGTTATATATTGGGAAATGCTTAGATTAAGACGTCCGACGCAACGGACGCTGGGCGCGGTGCACGTGATAGCGACCGGCCCACACACGCCGCGCACCAGCCCAATGCGCCGTGCTGGCCATTCAACGTCGTGTGCCTGCAAGAGAGTTAGCTAGTCATCCACGTTGCGTTTCATTTATTTTCTTTTTCGATTTCACATTTTCTATCTTTTTCATTCGGAGTCCAAATTGCGTAGAACAAATTTCATAATTCATCTAAATTCGTAATAAACTCATTTTAAATACTTTTTCACTTTTTTTATTTTTGATTTTTTATTGATACAATTATTTCAGAAGGCAAAAGTTATCATTTCAGAAATCAAAAGTTATTGTTCCAGTAGGCAAAGCTCAACTGTTCTAGTAAGGGAGCAAATACAATTGTTCCCATAGACAAATATAATTGTTCCACGAGGCAAATATAATTGTTCCCAAAGGCAAATATAGGGTCTTGGGTGAATGCAAATTTATTTGTTTCACGAGGCAAATATAATTGTTCCCACAGACAAATATAATTGTTCCACGAGGCAAATATAATTGTCCCCATTTTTTGTTCCACTGGTTTTTTTTTCTATTCCAACGGTGTTTGTTTTTGTTCCACATGTTTAACATGTTGTTCCATCATTATTCTTTTTGTCCCAACAGTGTGTTTTTTGTTCCACACATATAACCTGGTGTTCCATCATTTTTTTTGTGTCAAGCAGTGTGTGTTTTTGTCCCACATGTATAACCTGTTGTTTTATCATTATTTTTTTTTGTTCCAGCAGTGTGTTTTTTGTTCCACTCATATAAAATGTTTCATCATTTATTTTTTTTCCAGCAGTGTGTGTGTGTTTTGTTCCACATGTATAACATGTTGTTCCATAATTATTTCTTTTGTTCCAGAAGTGTGTGTTTTCTATTCCCAAAGGTAATTATAGCAAATATAACTGTTTCACGAGAGAAATATAATTGTTTCCAAAAACAAATATAATTGTTCCCAAAAAGGCAAATATAACTGTTCCTGCAGGCTAATACGATTGATCTTATAGGCAAATACAATTGTTCCACCCAGCAAATATGTTGTTCCAACATGTATACTAGTCGTTCCAACAGAACTAGTCATTTTTTTGTTCCAATGTGGGGGTTAGGCAAATACGATTGTTTTCATAGGCAAATATAATTGTTCCACGAGACAAATATATCATTCCAGCATACAAAATATATTGTTCCAACAGGTATACAAGTTGTTCCATCAGAACTAGACATTTTTGTTCCAATTGGGGGGTTTAGCCTATTGTTCCAGCAGACCAAATACGTTGTTTCAATAGGGGTAAACTAGTTTGTTCCATCAGGCTAGACATATTTTGTTCCAAACGAGCTTTAGCACATTTGTTCCAACAGACCAAATTACAAAATGTTCCATTAGATTGGACGTATTGTTCCAACAGGGCAAAATAATTGTTCCATAGTATATGCAAATTGTTCCAAGAAATTTTTATATAGCAACATGTGTCTTGTTTTGTTCGTAAAAATGCCAGGAACATGTTGGTGAAAACGGTTTGTCGATTGGAGCTACCAGTCAAAAGTTATCGCTGTTTAAAGAAAAACGAAAAGGAGAAATCTTCGCTGACGTCGGCGCTCACGTCATCGCATGCAAAATATGGAGGAGAGAGAGGAGGCGTTGGTTCTCTTTTTTTTGTTGCATGCAGGCGTGCTGCGCTTTTTGCTTCTGCTGCATGCTTCGCTGTGATTTTGCTTCTGCTGCTGTGCGGCTGGGGCGGCGTCCGATCCAAACTTTTTTGGTCGGACGTCCGACCCCAAGTCCGGTCCAAGATTTATAATGGGAGAATAAAAATTAATCCCATGTATATGTATATATGCACAAGAGTCCATGGTCTATACGTATTGAGTTGTGTGCAAGAGTCCATGGTCTATACGTATCGAGCCAAGAGTCAGTGGTCTATACATATCGAGTCAGCGGCGAGCCGCGAGGGCGAGGAGAGGACCGAGCAGGCGAGCCCCGAGGAGGCTGGCGGGTGGCGGCGGCGCGGCGCACAGCTGTGACCTGCGAGCGAGGCTGCGAGGGCGTGCGGCGTGCCCATGCGCGTCTGCGTGGGCAAGGCCGCAAGGGCGCAAGGCCGGCCGAGGCAAACCTAGGTGCGGCTGGGCCTTCAAAATTTTGGTTGAGCCCAATTCCTATATAGGGGTATTCAGCACTACTAGGCCAAGCCCAGGGCACCGGCCCAGGGTGCCCTGGGCCTAAATCCGCCCCTGGTGCTTATGGTTTGACCAGGCACCTGCAGTTTTATGCTACGTAACGAATAACGAACTTGCTTAAAATATTTATGTTTTAGTTTTATGATGGACTACTTTTGATACAATGAATCACAAATTAACATGTACTTCAATCAATTTTTTGAATGATCTTTTTTTAGCGAACAATTTTTGAATGAACTGGTGTGCGAAGATTTTTATTTCTTCCGTTGCAACGCACGGGCATTTTTGCTAGTAATAAATAAAGGCGGAATATTCAAGTATTGCAGCGAAAGATAGCGATATGCCATCCAATCACCAACTTAGAATACCCAACTAGTAGTCCTGATCACTCCTTGATCATGATCCTCATGATCCCAAACTGCACTTGTTCTTTTGTCTGAATCAAAATATCATTGGTTGCTATAATGAATACACGACTACCTAGCAAGCAATCCTTAGTATGAATGCAGGTAACAAACGATGAAGATTATCCCATCTCTCTCGCTGACAAGGAGGAGGAGAAAGAGAATGATGATGACTAGTTAGAGGAGCCCTAGGTCCAATGGTCCGAAGATGAAAATGTTAATGACTCCCACTTCGGCAACTCCAAATCAAGGACTACTATGACAACGACAACCCTACTTTTGATAGTAGGATGTTGCTAAGATGTAGCAGGAGCTAGCTAATTGGTTAATCTAGGACGACAGTGCTAGGTTAAAAAATTTAAATTAGCGATGCATGATTTATCTTATAAACCAACACAAATATATGGGTCACATGTGCCGTTATTGGGACCCTGTTTTGGGCTGGCACAAATGAGTGGCTTACATTAGTGCTTGTTGATCTGCACCGTTAAAAAAAGGTCAATAGAAACCCTTTTGTAATAGTGCAATCTCCTCGTTAAAAAAAGGTCAATAGAAATCCTTTTGTAATAGTGCAATCTCCTAAGCTAGAGGTGGTCCCTTATTTAGGAACGCAAAGCCGCAGGTATGTGCAGTTCCATGCATGTTCACAATTACCACGATCCGCTTCAAGATTCGTGCATTGACGTACCCCACATGTACCCGGCATTTTTTTTAAAAAAATAATTAGTGAATTTTCATAATAGAAGTGATTTGGTTCTTCTTTTTCCTCTGCTCTCCCACTCATCCTTATCCCTCTGACCTCACCGAGTTGGCTCCCCTCCACACATGCAGCTACCATTTACCATCGCTATCCCCGTGAGCAACCACAGTGGCATTGGAAAGGAAGAAGAATCTGATTGTTCTTTTCATTATATATATGTTTTTAGAAAACATGTTGGAATTGGTCCGTAGCACAAATTTTGAAGCACAATTGGATGGCTTCGGACGTGCCTTAAACCGTAGGCGACCGTAGAAAATCCGCTCTCTGCCTTCCAAGCATCTCCGTTCTCCCGCTTTGAACTGAGCTCGTAAACTAGCTTCAACTCACTAGTAACTAGCTTGGGTGCCATGTTGCTATCGTTCTACTCTTCTAGAAGAGCCAGGGTGCCAGAAACGCATAGACAATGGGGAGCAGTTGCAATGGTTATATACCTTATACGTCTATATACGGTTGCCAAGTTATATCTTTATATGGTCATGAAAGATGCCTAAACAGCCTCAGTTCTCGCTTCTATAACATTTAATTAACCGAGACAGGTGCCCGGGTCATGGACTTCCATGCATTCATGTGGTCAAATACCATGGTATTATCCGTTGTTTAGTGTGCTCCTTGACACGACAAAGCTAATTAATAAGATAGTAAATCCTATTCTTGGGTGTATGTCTCATATATATACTTAACATTGCATGCCAAGCCATGTCGGTCAGAGGTAACAAAACTGTAGCCACTTGTCCTGGGACCTCGATCTGTTTTGTGATGGCAACTCGTGAGCTAAAAGCCTGAAACGTAAGTATGACCTTGGCCATTAGATTAAAGCTGCCAAATGGTAATATATCACATGCATTCGTGCCCCCACCGACCAGTGATATGTATATAGGTGCAGATGTGATACCACCGGATAAGGATAGAACGGCAGACACCAACGTGTTTTTAGAACGAGCGAGCGACGTGGTCCGCTGTTGGCACGGTTAGATTTGTATTAGCATATATAGTTTATCTCTAACTCATAATGTTTTAGAGTAATCTCCAACTTATAATCTATCTTTAATATACCATATCAGAATTAGAGTTTATATCTAATCTCTAATATATTAGATCAATTTTAAATTTTATTAGTTTGTTATAGAGATTATTTATTTATCGTGTCATCCTTTCACTCTGCTTTAATAATATAAAGATGCTCTTCCAAAACCCGAGAAAGGAAAGAGAAGCAACAAAGAGATTAGAGTTAATTGCTATCTATCGTCATGATTCCACCCGCATGCATGCAATCTTCTTGTACGCATTATTCTCCAATATGCGGGTTGATCCACGTGGTTGTTCCATCATCGTCGATGTGTCTTGCATCTTCTCTTTGCCGTGATATTAGCCCATGCATCGTCTTGATTTACTTGATCGGCCTCCATATGTGTATCTTGCTTGCATGCATACGTATCTTCTCTTGGGTTGAAGCTTCTGATTTGTTCTCCAACATCTCCCAAGATTTTGCGCAGCTTTCGATCTAATCACGAGAGAGAGCTCCAGGGGCGTTAACTGGATGATCTCTCCATGTTGTTGTGCGTTTTGTTTGCTTATATATGGTGGGAAGTATAACAGATAGACAAGAAAACAAAATCAGAGATAAGATCAGTTAAGAATCCTTTATCACATTGAATAATTATCCAGATCTTTTTTTTACGATTAACGTGAGAATTTCTAGTGTTTTTTGATTAATGTGGGAATTTCTAGGATTTTAGGATTAATGTGGTGGCTCCGTTTAACTCTATCTAAAACAAAATCAGAGATAAGATCAGTTAAGAATCCTTTATCACATTGAATAATTAACCAGATCTTTTTTTACGATTAACGTAAGAATTTCTAGTATTTTTCGAGGGGGTGTCGGTGGTCTGAACCCGTACGTGCACGCGGACGCTTCCTCGTCGCTGCCTTCCTTGCGCCGCCGTCGCTTGACCAGCCACCGCTGTCGTCGCTGGACGCCGTGTGTGACCCGTCGTCGCTCCTTGTATGAGTACAACCGGCAGTCTGTCGGGCTGGCCTACGGCGACGTCACCGACACGGTCTCCCTCGCCGTCGCCTTTCACGGCTGTGATTATCTAATATATTATGATCTCGATTCGAATTTGGATCAAGCAATAGCTATCCGTAAGCTGCACATATACAGTATACGTGTACAAATTCCTACCGTTCTACGACGCGTGCATGCATCGCGCTCACGCGGGGGATGCCAGCAGCCAGAACCCGTACGCGCACGCTTCCTCGCCGCCACCTTCCTCGCACTGTCATCGCTTGACCGGCCGCCGCTCCAAGCGCCACCGTTGGCCGCCGTGCGTGACTCGCCGTTGCTCCTATACCTCTCCCCCATCGTCCGAGTGCCCACGCCGCCACCGCCGTGAACCGCCGTCGCTCCCGTAAGACATTTGCTTTTTCTCTACAACTGAACTGTAACCCAATGAAGATGCTTTCAATCTCGGTTCTCCATCAAGTTTTATAGGTTTATTTCATCTTACAAAGAATAAACAAAATCCTGAGCTTTCAATTAAGTTGCATAGTATATTACTTCAATGTGCTTTGCACGTGCACGCTTGCTCGTTTTGATTAATATGATGGTTTTATTTAATTTCGCTTTAATAATAGATAGACAATAATAGATATAATAGATAATAGATGGATAGATATAGACAGGGCGGCCGAAGATTTGTTTCTCCGACTTCTCACGTTCTGGACTCCCTCCAATTCCCCCTCTATGCTGGTCGTTTATCTGTAAGCTTATGCATCTTCGAGACGTCCAGCCCAAGTCTCCAAAGCTTATAAATAGGCGGCTCTGCCCTTGCCTTCCGGAAGCAGATAATCGCTTGGCGCTTCGCCCGTCGCCGCCCATTAATCCCCTGACCATCCAGCGCTCGCACACACGCAGGCACCATTGCACCATGAGACCCTTTCTCAAGCTCCTCCCCCAGTGCTCTCTGCTGCTTCTCCTCATGCTGGTGACGGTTTCCCGGGCGCTCAAAGTCGGCAATAAGGTCGTCGGCCATGAGAAGGTACCTGCGGTACGACGCACCGTGGAGCTAGCCAATAATCTGATCTTTCTTTTTCTTTTTGCTTCTTTTTTTGGGCAAGTGGTTCTGGATTTCATCGATTTCATCTTGGCCTTGTCAGGGGAACCAGAATTGTAGCCGGACATGCGAATCAAGGTTTTGCACGGGTACGCGTGGCGCAGACTCTGACTTGTGTTGTTACAGAGCAATCTTGCCGTCCGGTTCTTTCTTCTATATCTTCCCTCAGTTTTCGTGAGCAGTTGATCCAAGTTGTGGAGGGCGTTAGTTGAAAGCTTATCATTTGTTTAGTGTTCTTGTTTTCTTATTCTTACCCTTAATTTAGAACGTGTTTTTACTCCGGTTTATTTTATTTTGACTTATGTACTTATTTAATTTAGGGAGCGTCTTTTATTTTATTTTGACTTATGCACTTATTTAATTTAGTGGCCACGTGAGCACGCTCGTCGGGTCCACTCGTCGGCGAGCGCACGGACGAGCACAGTCACCTAGGTTCTAGCAATTCCGAGAAAGGGTACTCCATAAAAAAGTGGTTCTTGTAATTGCAACGTATTTTCTTAAACCACCCATAAGAACTTATCTTCTAACTTCTTGTTTTTCGAGATGATCTTAGGAGTCAGGTCTTCTTTATTTAACTTGTTTTAGATATCGAATTATTTATATTTTCTACGAAGATGAACGAATTAGCATATAGTAAATCAGATAGATCAGATATACAGAATTAATCTTTTGTTTACTGTCTTCATCTGGACAATGTGAGTTCTTCGTTCAATGGAGCTGTTTGCCATGCCGTGAATGGACTTGACTGACTCCTTTTTGCCTTCGGTTTCCGCGATGCTGCCATGGACTTCCGGAAGTCCCGCCGCTGCTGCGCTACGGCAAGTACTGCGGAATCCTCTACAGCGGGTGCCCCGGCGAGACGCCCTGCGACGCCCTGGACGCCTGCTGCATGGTCCACGACCACTGCGTCGACGCCAACAACGGTACGTACGCACTCGGCACTTCAACCCCCCTCCTCCTTTCCCCTAGAAGCGAAACGATAGCACGTCCCAGTTGCACTTGCGCGCTCCACAAGTGGCACAAAAGGTGAAAGCTCTCACCCTCAGGCCACAGATCTTCAGGAGAGGTGATGCACCACCTAACGGATCACGTCTCAAACCAGCACGTACTAGTATACAAACCACACATGATTATTAATTTGATAAAGTGCACGCCGAGCCGACGCGTGCGTCGCAACCTGCAACGCATGAGTACGCCGCCGCCCGGCCACCAGCTAGCTCGACATCGGCTCGCCGCCGGCCGGCCGGCCTCGCATCGCATCGCCCGCACGCGTCGCCGTGTCGTGCATGCCGTGCGCGCAGGGCTGCTTCTGCCGGTTCGCCCCTGGCCCGCGCGCGCACTAGCTGAGCACGACGTCCGTGTGATGATTCAGTTTTACATGTGTCGTCTTCGTATAGGCGAGCGTGGTGTGTGATGGATATGTGTGTGCGCATGCAGATGACTACCTGAACACCAAGTGCAACGAGGACCTGCTGAGCTGCATCGACAGGGTGAGCCCGGCGGGGCCGACGTTCCCGGGGAACAGCTGCGGCGTCGGCGAGGTGGCGGTCGTCATAAAGGGGGTCATCGAGACGGCCGTCTTTGCGGGGAAGATCATCCACAAGCGCGACGTCGGGCAGTAGCTAGCTAACCGCCGCGGGTGATTGCCGGCGGTGAAAGGGAAGGCGCGCGTGGCCGTGGCGTGGCGGTGCGGCCACGCGGCCTCTGAAAACTGTACTTGGAGCGTGTTCTGTGTGCAGGTTATATTGGTAGCTTGGTGAGTGGCATTGGTTGCAACGTTATTAATTTAATTGCTAGTAAAAGCGAAATGGGACGGTTGATTACTGGTAAATCACGGTCTGATTATAGATTATCATATCTTTCCTCCGAAGTACCAAACATTTAGGATTCCAGAAATTCTAATCTCAAATATGTCAAAGATGCTTAATAAAACATTTATAGGTGACCCAGATGCTCTTCCTGGACCACCTCATCATTTCACCCAACACTTCAGCTGCACAATTGAATATGATAGGTTAATTTCTCTCGGATCAACACGAGTGGACACTACAAGAATCTAGATTGTTTTCATCGACCAAAAATATTTACATCAGTTTATATATAGCGGATGTAAATATGAGCCTATTTACATCAGTTTCTTCAAACTGATGTAAATAAGGCTATTTACGTTAGCCAGGCTGATGTAAATACATAGCTGATGTAAATAAGGCTATTTACATCAGCCAGACCGATGTAAATACACCAAGCAGACCTACGGTATGTTTTTTAAAAAATTTCGTACTATTTACATCCGTTCGGCTGATGTAAATAGGCTAATGTAAATATATTTGCATAACTTATTACCTAGCAACTTATCCATACCAAAAAAACGCACCACACCTTAGGGTTCCCACCCCCGCGTCGCCACTCAGCCGCCGCCGCCTCCCTGCGCCGCACGCCGCCCCGCCCCGCGCCTCCCGACCCCGCACCACCGCGCGCCGCCCCCCCTAGCGCCTCCCCGTACTGCGCGCCGCCCCGCCCCACGCCACCGTGCGTCGCCCAGCCCCGCCCAGCGCCTCCCCGCCCAGCGCCGCCCCGCCCC
>SPJY01008763.1:376711-405206 GCA_005191435.1 Raddia distichophylla
GTCTGGTCGCCGTCGGACGCCGTCCGACAGAAGATATGGGCCTTTTTTGTGCTTGGTCGGACGCCGTCCGGTGGCTTACCGGACGCGTCCGACAGGGCGCTGGCGCGTGCGAACGGGACGCCCGCCAGGTGCTCGGTCGCTGGTTTAGCCGTCGTCGGACGCCGTCCGGTGACTCGTCGGACGCGTCCGACAGTGTGTGTGGCGGCCGTCGGACGCTCGCCAGACGCCGTCCGATGCCCCTCGCCGTCGATTTTCTACTTCACCGAACGCCGTCCGGTCCTGATCGGACGCCGTCCGACAGGGACGGTTCGTTTGGAACTTAGCCATTTTCAAGCTCTTTCTTTGGGAATTCCTTGCTGTCGGACGCCGTCCGGTCGCTGTCGGACGCCGTCCGACAGAGGCTATGCACCTGGGCCAGATAGAACCTTCCAGGGAGCTGGGCCCTGGTAGGCTGTTCGATTGGGCCGTCAGGGAGTGGGCCATGGCAATAGGCCGTAATTCTATCCCCGACAAAACCCCTTTTGAAATCCGACGAAAAACAGAAAATAAACCTAACTACTCCTAATCTATACGTGACCTCTTCTCTCGTCCGGTCACGCACTTGAGACCTTGGAGCAGCTCAGAAATTTGTCGACGCTTCAAATTAGGGTTTATCAAAAACGCCGAGTCTTCGCTAGGGTTCCGAGAAGTCCAAAAGACCCCCTAGCACTAAATATTAATTAATTTTGTCATCAATGCCACTAATAAAAATTAGGGCTCAACGATGCTCACAGTGGGTTTTTTGGTTTTCCCACGCCACTGTTTCGCGTCTCGATGTAGGCCCGGGGGCTACTGTTGGTGCACTGTGCACCGGGGTACCCACGCCAAGGAAGAGCAGGACGCATGGCAGCTCGGCGTAGTGGGGTCAACCAGACTCCCACTCCAAGTCAGAGCAGGACGCGTGGCAGCTTGGCGTAGAGCGGATTACTAGACTCCCTCGCCGAGTCAGAGCAAGACACGTTGCAGCTCGGCGTAGAGCGGTCGACCAGACCCCCATGCCGAGTTAGAGCAGGCCGCATGGCAGCTCTGCGTAGAGCAAGCGACCAGACCCCCACGCCGAGTCAGAGTAGGACTCGTGGCAGCTCGTCGTTGAGCGGGAGATCAGACCCCCACGCCGAGGAAGAGGAGGACGCGTGGTGCCTCGCTGAGCAGGCGGGCACCAGCCCCACTCGTTGGGCGTCCGCGCGAAAGGAGGAAGCTTCCCGGTTAAGGCCACCTCAATGTTCAGCGTATCAACGGCATTAAATGTAAGGATTCAGGCGTGCGAAACCGAGAGAGATGATTGCCTGCGCTGCAGTCCAGTCCTACGCACTGTAGCGGTCAGTCGCTCACTGTGCGATGGCAGAGCAAAGTGGCGCCTGTGCCAGGTGTCTCCTATGTCCCATCCGGCCCGGCGATCGGAGAAAGCCATTAATGATATTGACGTTAGCAGGGGCAAGTGGGGGTACCGTGACCTTAGTCTCATTGATGGAATGTCTCTCTCTCTCTGCCTCTCTCTCTCTCTCTCTCTCTCGCTCTCTCTCTCTCTCTCTCCCTCTCTCCCTCTGACCGACTGTCCGCCCCTTTCAGTATAAAAGGGAACTGGGGCGGAGGGGGAGGGGGCTGGTTCGAAGCTTGTCTGCACACACACACGGTTGTAGAAGAAGGAGCATTTCAGACTCCACAAAAAACCACCCTCGCAAGAGTAGGACTATTACCCGCATAGGGGGTCCGAACCTGGGTAAATCTGGTGTCTCCCTGCGAGCGTGAGTTCGGGCTAGCGAGCGGTGAAAATTCCGCCGCACCGAACTACAAATCTCCCAACGAGACAAATCTGTCTGGTTTATAACACCGACAAACAATGCCATTTATTTATGTCGATAAAATTATATTAAAAAAATTTACACATAATTTTATCAGTTTGTACCAACGAAATGGTATTAAAAATACATATTTCACAATAACGCATCATTGACGTGTGACATGTCGACATGGCAATTAGCATTGCTAGCTGGCCCAATTTCATCGTCCAGGGTGGGCCCTTACCTCAGTGCACACATGACCTAGCGGCTCCACACAACCACCTCCATGCAACCCTCTCCATGCCACTGCCGCCTCCACGCACCACCACCTCTATGACTGCGTCCATGCGCCTCCACACTACCGACACCTCCACTCGGCCACCTCCACCCGCTGCCGCACCAACGCCCCCACCTCCCATGTCCTCGGCGAACACAACCTCCCTGGCCTACCCCTCCCTACTCTCAACCTCCATGCCTTGCCGCCCGACTTCCAACTTGCACGTCCCATTGTAACTTCTGGCTACCTCCCCGGCTTGCAAGAAAATGCCTGGCTCCACGCCATGCGCATTATTACCACTTAATTTGTAAGTATCTCCTTCCCTCCCCTAGCATATAGTCTATGGCGAATTATATGAATGAATGTAGGACTTGTTGAATTTATCAACTATGTTTGTGGCATGTAGAGAATGCTCTATAATTTCATATAAATTATGTGTTCAGAATTAAAGAATCATCTTCAATTGCTATGTGCAAGATGTGTATTTTGTCCATGTGTGTTATGCTATGTATTTAACTTATACATGCTATTTGTAGATCTTGTAGATTGATATGTCTATGATTTGTAAATCGTATCATGTATTACTTAGATAAATCAAATGATATGCATTTGTTGCATTGTAATAACATCTTACATCGCAAGCCACCTATCTTATATGTCACCCGTTCGAGAACGACACATGTCACATTAAATTGTGATATTTGTCGGTCCACAAATGTCCACGTTTCTTATATCCTAGGAATGGACGGCCATAGCATGGGTTTGTATCACATGTCGTAGTGTACGGACATAATTTTGTCAGCGTAACCTTTGTCGGTGTAACGTGCACCGAGGTTTGTTCCCTCCATTTAATCAACGGCAGCTTGGCCCACGACGGGCGAGCAAGGCCCCATGCGCCACGGGTGAGCATGCCACGCGGCGAATCAGCGTTGACGTGGCAACCTCGGCAGATGACACCCTACCAACGGGTGGGCTTCGAGCCCCACTTGGCTGGCGTGCCCGAGGGAAGGAGGAAGCTTATCGTAGAAGGCCTGCCTCCACTCAGCGTATCGGAGGCAATAAATGCAGAGATTCCGTGTGAGAGGCAGAAGAAGATGATTGCGGCCACTGTGGTTCTGGCCGAAACTCTGTAACGGTCATTCCTCTACTGTGCTGTCGAAGGACTGACCGGCGCTAGTGTCAAGCGGCTCTTCCGTCATCCACACAATCAGTGATAGGCGGGAGCAGGTGAAGCAATCGGTGTCAGTGGCAGAGTAAAATAGGATGTGTAGACCCAATTGATGTACTCTCTCTCTCTCTCTCTCTCTCTCTCTCTCTCTCTCTCTCTCTCTCTCTCTCTTGGCCGTCCAGGCAGTATAAAAAGGGGATCCGGGTGAGAGAGGGGGTTGGATCTCTGATACACACAAGCTTTGTACGTTCTCCAGCGAGAGCACACACATTCAAACCAACAAAATCAAGCACAAGCAGAAGTAGGACTATCACCCGCCTTGTGTGTCCGAACCTGCATAAGTCTGATGTCTCCCTATGCGTGCTAAATCAAACAAGCTAGTCAACAAAAATCCCACTCTAGACGAACAAAGTTCACAAAATCTGTCAGTTGAAAAATCACCTACAACCTTGTTGTTCTTCGATGCGCAACAACTGGGCGTGCACTAGGAGAACATTAGGGTCATGCTGCCGATATTTTGTGCTTAGATTGTCCATTTCTTGGTGGGTTTAGGACATATCCTTGTTAAGAACCCTTGATAGGATTTCAATCCCATGTTTATATTAATTTATGCATTTGGTAGCATAAAAAATGGGAGATGATTGATGATGAATGTATGAGTGTCGGAGAAGTGACAGACCACTGACAAGAGAATCGATTGTGATAACCCAGGACTTTGCGCACCTTGTTTACACATCGAACCTAGGTGGTGGCCTGGCCAAGTGTCCTTGCTCGATGTGTTGTAACTTGTTGTGATAGGTTAAGTTGAACATGGAGGTTCACATGTGCATGTATGGGTTCATGCCGAATTATATTGTATCGTACGATCATGAAGAGTCAAGGCAAGAAGGTTCATCAATTCTGGTCAATCTTGTAGATGAGGAAGAGGATACGGCGGTGGAAATGATGGCTGATTTCATGGAGAAGTTTCCGGATGTCCTAGGGCTGGAGGTTGAAAAATTCATTCCCATCTATGAGCCTCGCAAGATCAGTTGCATGAATCCAAAAATGTCTTCCTACTTGCAACTGTCACAAGAATAATGGCAATAAGGTTGAAATACAACTTCTTTGTACATTCTTTGGATGACATTGTCGAATTTATATCCGACTATCGACGTTTGTTATCGGCAATAATATATATGGGGCTATACACAGGATCCAAACTCGATAGTAACACAAGGGATTATATAGGTTCAGGCCCTCACGGTAGAGGTAATAGCCTAGTCCTGTGCTCTGGAATTATGATGGTGGTGATCTCGTGATCGTATGTGTTCTACGTATTGTGTATCTCCTATCTCCTAGGGTCCCCTGCCCGCCTTTATATAGTGGAGGGGCCTTTATATAGTGGAGGGGGATAGGGTTACAAGGTAGAGTGTCCCGATCGGCTACGAGGAGATTCTATCCCTAGCCTCTTCTACCAAATATATAACCGGATTTACAATCATATTTTCCCTATTCGAGATAGACTTGTATCTTTATCGTTTCCTTGACGCGAAAGGCAACAGTAGTCCGGGTGATCCCCGAGTTTATGCAGCTGGCTCGACCAATCCCTTATCAGGTGGTCCTCACGGCCCGTTATCCAAATACCTAGGGCCCATATATTCCACACCGACATCCCCCAAAACCCTATAAGATGCCTAAGAACTTCTATTAATCCAAATAGCTCTTGAGCACTTTCCGGATGCGCTATGACAAGATTGATGTTTGCGATGTTGTTTTGGAAGGAAAATTATAAGGTGCATCATTGATTATCTTTGGTAAATCCAGGTACATGGAGTTTACAAAAGATGGGAGTGTGGAGAGAATGAACCAACTGATGAAGGTGCTACAGTACTTGCCTCTCATAGAAAGGCTACAACGTCGTATCTATCTAGGTCGACAGCGAAGCATATGAAGTGGCACAAGAAAGGCATCCATTTTAAGAAGGATATGATGGTCCATCTTTTCGATTTTGATGCCTAGAAGGCATTGGATGGATGTAACAGATTTCGCCAAAAACCCTAGGAATGTACATAATGGGTTGGGAACCGATGGCTTCTCACCTTTCAACACATCCACGTCCTCATATTCTTGATGGCTTGTTTTTGTAATCGTGTACAATTTTCCTCCTACCTTATGCATAAAAGATGAGCATGTGTTTCTTATCATACCGGGAACTGAACATCCTAGAAAGCACTTAGATATGCTCATGCAACTATTGCTGAAATAGTTTAAAGAGCTCTAGAATGAGGTGAGAACATGGGGCAACAACAAAAAACAATAATTCAACATGAGTACAGCGTACCTGTGGTCTATCCATGATTTTTTAGCATACAAGATGTTTTTGGGATGGAGCACTCACGGTCTATTATGTTGCCCGATTTGCATGGATGATTTAGATCAGTGTTCTAAAAATCGGCATTACTTGGCGAGTACTCGCTACCCGGCCCCCTGCCGTTTCGACAAAGCTAAAATCGCAGCATTACTCGTTTTGGCCGAGAAATCGGTCAAAACTCGGGTTTGACCGAGTAAAAACCGAGTTCAGCGCTGCGCTCCCACCTGCTGCGCTGCGCTTCCACCTGGGCCGCACCGCACCACCTGGCTCCTGCCCCCGCTGGGCCGGCCTGCCGCACGCCGCCTGGGCTGCACCCCGCACCTGCTCACTGCACTGCGGGCTGCCTGCATGTGCATGCACACATGCACAGCACCTACATGTGCATGCACACACACAGCACCACACGCACTGTGCATGCACACCTTTTCTGTTTCTCTTTCTTCACCTTTTCTTTTTCTTTTCAGCTTTCTACAAAATCAATCATATATATCCAAAAGTCTCAAAAATATTAGTTCAAGATTAAATAAATTGTAAAATCATCTCATCACATAATATTCAAAATATTCACTCAACAGACCGACTACGGCACAGTTCTTCATATGTTGCGAACTTGCGAGTTGCGATATGTCGTAAGTCGTAACGTGCACTCTACTTTGTGTGAATAGTTCATAGTTCATATATGTAGATTTGCAAGTATCATTAAATCATATGAAAGAAGATATGCCATCATTACGTCGATATATGTCTACTAATCCTATATTAATTTTCCGAGTAATTGGTACCGAGTAATTTTCGAGTACTCCCGAGTAATCCGAGTACTCGCTACTTGGTACCTCACCGGGTCAGTACCGAGTAGCGAGTTCTTGAACCTTGATTTAGATGCATTTCTCTTGAAGAACGGTGGCAAATTCTTCTTATTAGATTGTCATCGGCGTTTTGCTTTTGTCAATCACTCTCTCTGAATGGAGAGAAATACATTTTGTAGAGAAACAATAATTACCAAGGGTCCACCTAGGTCTTTGATAACCAGTAAAATTGATAATTGGCAAAAGAGTTTAGTGAGCATAGAGGATGGATATGAGGATTTTAAGGAGATATATCATTTTCCTCACATAAAATAAATATAATGGCATTCTTCACATTCATTCATTACAATACAACATTTCTTAACGTAATCCTTTTTATTAACAGGAGAGATATCGTTTGCCAGAAGGGCAGGAGCGGACAATGGAGTCCAAGGCCACCTATGTCTTTGAGAATGCTACTTCGAAGGTGGTGAAGGACATGATGTCCAATGCTCATATCACGACGGTGTGCTTGTACTACAGGAGTTTTAAAAAATAAGATATGAATAGAAAGCTAGGCACTTCATCAATCTACCTTCGAGCTGACGAATACCTCTAGGTGGATAGTCCTTGTCTTAGAAAGCTATTTATGTTGTTGTTGTAATCTCACTCTTTGATATACTCCATCATTTGGATTGCAAGTCGATATACCATGGATTAAGAAGTGCCCAGATGCTTGGCAAGTACTTTGTGTTTACTGGGCATCGCCTAGCTTTGTGCAATAATCAAATCAGAAGAGGTCCACTAGGAATGCGAGCCCAAAAACCACTCATTGATACGTCGTCGATGGTCACTTGCGTCTAGCACGCTAGATGGTTTAATCCTATTTTAAAATTTACATGTTATTTACTTTATGATAATTCTGCTTTTTGATTTTACATACCACCATGGGCATCGTAGGAGGCTGAAATTATGGTTAGGCCAAGAAATATCGAGGCATTTGTCCAAGGCCACAACGGAAACAATCCCCCACACCCTGATATACTTTGCACCGATACAGCCACGCAGAACTTGGTAAATAATAATGACTCCCTTATCCACATAATTGAATTTACAAATTATTCACTAATTAATATTGACAGTATATTGCAGGCTTGCTACGAAGAGAAAATGGTGGCCCATCATGGGGAAGGTTGTGATTGGATGAAAGAACAAGTAGACCCTATGGCATTGTACACGAGTAGAGGTGGTAGAAAGCATGGGAGGTTTCTGATGTTCAACGGCTTGGTGGATTCAAGCGAGACGTCACTTCCATGTTCAGGCAAACTTGTTTGAGCGAACAACAGATTTATTTGAGATACATGATGGAGGTTCAGCCACATCAATGATGTCACTTCAAAGTAAGTAAATTTTCACTTTCGAAACTCACAATGACTTAAACATCATAATCGTTGCATCGGAAACCACTTAAGGACTAAAATTGCAATTTTACTTAAGTTAGCTTGATACGGAGGCATGCATATATGGATCGAATTTGTGCTAGCTATCTTATTTGCCAATTTAATTTTGTGACAAGCATCTGATGCCACTTTATGACTAATATATGACTCGAATATGTGCTAGCTAGCTTATTTGTCGATTTAAATTTCATCGCAAGAATTGAATGCCACTTTGTTGGCGATTCTTATGCCTATTAGAATTAATTAATCCGCAAGCGCACAGATATCACAGTAGCTTTCACCCTAGTGTATTCCAAAGGTATCGATTTCCCACGAAGAATGAGAAGAGTCTAGTTTTTAGTCTTGACTTGGCCGGATGGATATGGTGGAATGACGAAAGTAGGGTAATGTATTTCGGGTCGAGAGGTTCTAGTAAAGATATACACTAGTCAAGGGTACAAGGTTAAAGCACACACAATTGCTACTCTGTATCGGAGCTCGTCGATTCACTACCACCCGCTATCACCACCCGCTATCAGTTAAGAACACTGAATGTTATGATCACCCCTGATTGGGCTCGACTGGGCTGATACTAATGGGGCGGATTCCATAAACTGTTGCGCGGATAGCAGGGCTGTCACCACCTACTACCTACCGCTCAGCCATTGAATCAGGTGTCTACCGGGTACTAACTAGTCTATACACCACGTCTATTCTTTGCAGTACTACGTATTAAGGACGTCACTCGATACGCATTCCAACTAAACCTGACACTAATATCTATTATGTCACCCAAGCACAGAGATTTAACACTCAATATCTAACACGAGCCTAATACCAACAGAGAGACAAAGTATACGAAATAAACTTGCTTTATAAATAAAGAATGTGATTAAGTGTTACCGATAGAAGACGAAGCAGAACTCACACCCGAGTTTAGCTATGCCAACACGCCGGCTTCTCCTCAGCACTATCTCTCCTCTCTTACCTACTCTATTTGATATGTTTGCAGCGTAGCGCTGCTTTCTGTTCTTCCCGCACTTCTCCGTGATAGTGTACTGCAGCGAGTAAGGGTGTTCCACGCGTAGGGACATGTGTACTCTTCTCCCCAGCTGAAAGAGTATCCAAAGGGGATCAGAAGGGGGTCGGCTGGCCCATGTCGGTCGGCCGACCGGGCTTCGGTCGATCCCGGCCCTCAGTTTCGCATGGGATCCCCCTTTGACGGTGTAGATTATCTCCTTGAGGGGGTTTTGGCAGTTGAGGCCGGTAAAACTAACTTCCTTGTGAGCCAAGTGATCCTCTCCAATGCAATGTCATCCCTAGGATCAAACCGACTTGATGTGTACGGTTGGGATGGTCTCCTTTTGTGCTTCTAGAATCCCTGGAGAAAGGGCAACTTCGGCCTGGACTAGGTGCCGGTCGGCCTACCCTAGCTCTGTCGGCCGACCGGGGTTTTTCCTCGATTTAGGTCCAATTTTGCTCAGTAGGTCTCTGGAGACACAAACTTACCAAAACTTGTGGAACTTTGTTAATTTGCACATTTTTAGTCCATGTTCCTTCATTTGGGAGCTATGTTGACAGTCGGAAGTGTATGAAAAGTTGTAGAAATTGACCGTCAACACACTTCAGGACTAAAATTATAATTTACTCATGTTAGCTCGATAATCATATGGACGCATGCATATATGGCTCAAATTTGTGCCAACTGTCTTATTTTTCAATTTTAATTTGCTCACATGCATCGGAGGTCCCTTTTGGTCAATGTTCACCACCCAGTTTGGTCCAAATTCTTGAATTTATGTCAGAGCCTCTTCCTCCTAGCTTCTTCTACCATGTTCCACAATCGGTACCACAATTGCTTAATCTTCATGCATGCTATTATGCTTTTTCTGTACGCAAATTCTTGCAACTGTCCACTTCTATATATTTAGAGTTTTGAGAAACCACCTCCACCAGCCCCCGCTACTACTCACTCCGAAGGCAATGTCACCAGTACTTCGGGGATACCTTCGATTAGTCAAATGTTTAACTTTAGTGGTGATGTGGCAGGTAGTGTTCCGGTTCTCACTCTCCGTCTAATTAGAATCTATAAATCTTTTTTTGTACTTGTGAATTTGTGTATGTGCGGTAGCTATTTTAACTTATGCATATCCAACAACTACGTGAACTTGTGCTGACTATGTTTTGTTGGATGGTTGTGTATGTGTGACTATGTGATGTTTAACTTGTGTACAATATTGTGATGGCAACATGAAGTTTTTATGGAGCTACATGGTTATATGGAGCATCTATTGTACGTGTGAATTTTCTATGGTTTTTTGTAATTTTCTAGTAATTATTGTGCATTGTGGAGTTTTCGTGTTTTGCTGCAAAAAAATAAATAAATGTAACTTTGTTGCAGAAGGTAACAAGGCTGATGAAATTACTGGAGCTACACCAACTCACCAAAACTTCATTGAGTAATTTCGTCGGCTTAGGCCAATGAAATTACTTGTGCCACATCAGCACCATGTTTCAAACCAATGATGCCACATTGAGCTGACGGTAATTTCATCGTCCTAGGCCAACGAAATTATTTGCCACGTCAACATTCCGATCGGTATATGGGGCTATGGGTTTTAATTTCGTCAATCAGCGAAAACCGAGGAAAATATAGTAATTTCATTGGTTGCCGATGAAAGGGCCTTTTTTTCGTCTAGCACATTTCGTCAGTTTTTTAATTTCATCGATTTAACGCCTATTTTCGTCGGTTTCTTGCCAACGAAAATATATCGGATTCTTGTACTGATGATAGAGCAAAGTTTTCTGAGAATTTCTATTTAACCCCTATTTTCAAAACTACTTTTCCATCCTGTTAAAATTATTATTGTTTCCATTCTAGCTCAAGTAATCCACAACACTGGCCTATCCTCACCCTATTTGAAGACTATTCATTTACTTTTTAATCATTGCCCTATTTCTCCTATTCAATTTATATATTTCTCTCTCTTATATTTTATTTCAACTCTACTACTATAGTACTAGGACCAAAAATGAGGCCAAGTATAATGCCCCATTGGGCTTTTAGCCGCAAACCCACGGCACTTAAAGCACCATGAGGGCTCATTTTGCTACAAGAGGAATAATTCTCTGGGTAGATAATTCCTCACAAGAATTTATTTGGCATTACACTTGCCCAGTGACAACCCTTCCCACACTGCTTCTTCAGGATCCCTTGTTTCTCCCCCCTCGTTCCCTTGACGTCGCGCCTACCGCTCACACGTCGACCACTGCTCCGCCACCCATCTCCACGCCTCGGCCTCACATCTCCCTTCCACCAGCCGCCGCGCCCGCCACTGGGTCGTCCCGTCGGTGTCTCACATCTTGGCGGAGATCGATCTCCCAAGCCTACCTAGCCGCCACGCCTACTAACTGGGACCCCGACACCGCCGCTTTTGCCTCTGCGGGAGACCAACGCCACCATCGGTGCTCCTTGCCATCTACGACCAGCTCCTTCCATGCTCGTCGTCATTGCCTTCCCGTGTTGGTGTGCCGCCACCTACGCTGAAGGGTGCCCCTTTCTCTCTACCTGTTGTCTGTGTAAGTGGTCGGTTGGAAGGGATAAGGAGCCGCTAGGTGAGGAAGAAGGAGAGAAGGAAAGGATCAGAGGCGGCAGAGGAAGTAGGTTGAAGGTAACGAAAGAGATTAAGGTTCATATTAGTGCCCTAGTTCCTTGCAATTGTTGTTTTAATCACGAAATCTAATACCTCATGTGTTAGTGTGTTTACTAGTTGCTCGTTTGGAGGATTGACGGTGGTCGTGGGTTGGGATCGATGATATGGTAGATGGATTTTGGGCTGCAGTAGCCTCAGTGGGGGTTTTGATCTAATTGTGCAGATTCGGTACTCGTTCTTATTACAAAAATTGTACATATTCAATTTATCTTCATTTTGAGTACAAGAGAAGAAATCGGACGAGTAGTATAAGAGTTACGACTGTTTTAGTACTGTTGTCCAGAATTCTGATTATTGGTTTCTGATTTTTTAGTAGTATTAGAGGGGTGGGTTAATTGGGGAGAAAGAAGGGATGTGCGTAGGTGCTTTATGCATTATTTGTTGCCTAGAGGTCCCAAGTTTGACTCTTGGATAGAGTTCTCGATATTGACCTACCCCGCCGGGTTCCGACCAAAATCAGATCAGATTTTTCTGTTTTCCAAACAGATGGAGCAAAGTTGGGTTCAGGTTTTTTAGTGCCCCGACCAGGGATACATGTGTAAATTGCACATATCTCATATCTAGCCCATTCACAGAAATGGCACAAGGCCCATTGGCGCAATTAAACCTCACACTAACAGTCACACGCAAACAACAAACTACTAACCCTACCTTTCCCCTCTCTCTTCACCGTCACACGTCTTCTCCCACCATGGGCAGGCGACGGCGGCGACCCCATCTTCTCCCATGGCGGGCAGGCAGTGGAGGTCGGCGGCTTCCCACGACATTGGCTGGTCGGCTTGCTCTCCTCACCTCCTCTGTTTCGCATGCTCCACAACGGTCGGGGAATCAGCGCGGCACTGATGTGGCAGGGCGGGGCACTGGTGGGGCAAGGCGGGGCTGCCAAAATTGTTCCCCGACACCATGGCGGGTCGGGGCGGGGTGGCATGCAGAGAGGACCGGGGCAGGGCATGGGGGAACCGGGAACAAAGCCCAGATGTCTTTAGTCCAGTATTGCATGTCTCGGTTCGGGGAACCGGGACTAAAGCATGTTTCCAACCGGGACTAAAGGTCATTTTAGTAGTAGTGCCCCCTCTCTTTAATCTACTTGTACTACTACAAAAAACCACACAAAATGTGAATTTTTTTTTTACTGATTTCAGCTTCTATTGATTCTTCAAGGGGATAAAATAAGGAGTCCAAAAGTTTTTGGGTTTCCAGCGAGCTTATCAAAACGCAAAATGGAACAAACACAGATAAAAAAGCTGATAACAAAGCAAACACAGGTAGCGACTCTGATCTGCTATATCACCTGTTGTAGCATATCCCTCCAGTTTTTTGTGTGTTATGAATCTCCCATGATGCCTGCGTCGCGCTCATCTGGGGAACAGAGAGTGAAAAGCAATCTACAAACAGCACGTCTTTTTTTAGACTTGGGGAAGAGGTTGAAGGTTTTTTAGTGGGTACGCTTTTTGTAACATCCAAATCGGGGCAAATTTTTTTAAAAAATTAAATTCAAATTTAAAACGCCCTCTCCCACCGCCTCTCTCTCAGCGTTTTCTCTCACGCTCGCGCTCTCTCTCTATCTCGCTCCCCCTCTGCTTTCCCCGACGCCGCCATGACTGCGTCCCCTGCCCCCAAACACTCCCTCTCTCCTCCTACACGCGTGTGCCGCCTGCTCCATTGCCGCGTTGAGCAGCGCTGCACTGAGCCGTGTGCTTGTGCCGCCGCCCGGTCCGTCGCTGTGAACCGTCGGGCCGATGCGAAGAACCGCCGGATCTTTGGCTCCGTACCGCATGCGCATTCACCAGCCACTCCACCCCATCATCGCGTGGCTCTGCAAATCAATGGCCTAAGAGCATCCCCAGCAGGGCCCCTAAATTTTCCTCTATCGCTATAGTAATCGCTACAGTGCTTACTACAGTGCTTCCTGCTACTCACATGAGCCAAATTCCCTCCTAATGCATTTGAAAATTTTTGAAATAGAGGCCATTTTAGGGGGTGTGATGGGGATGCTCTAATGTAAGCCCTAGCCCTGCCGTTTAGAACTGTTCCCCGCCGCGCCATGTCATCACGCCGCATGGCTCGACCTATTCCTGTCACATCGCCATTACACCTTCCCACACCCTTCAAAGCTCGCTAGTGAACATCACCTCACTGCCGTGGCATTATAGCCAAGACCGCCCTCCACTGGCTCAACTGTGTCCCTCCCCCCCTCCCCCCCACCCTTCCAAAAAAACTCCCAAAACTACGCCGAGGTCGGAAGAGTCGATTTGGTGAGCTCCACGGCAATTCCTTCCGTCTTGCGCATCTCTATGACCTTCCTAATTAATATTTTTCCTCAACCGATTGTAGCACGGCGACACTGGAGCTCCACGTTTACGTAGCCCATGTTTTGTCCGCCGCCAGACCCGCCACATACTATGTTGACAACCACTTACATGCCTCCCCGCACACGTTCTTAGGTTTGATGAGCATCCCCTGAAACTCCCGCGCTCGTTAGCTTGCCGATATTGTGCATATAGATAGTTCCATCACCTCGCCAACTTGCAGTTTTGCCGCCCCTTGTCGCACCGTCGGCGTGGGACCCCCTAACATCGTGACACCACATGAATCTCCACGCGCGCTTGCTTGGCCAGACGAAGGCTATAGCTCCGCCGCATCACAACCTGCGGCGTTTCGGCCACATCACCATGCGGAGGTAGATCACGAAACCACGGCCTGTTAAATGCACTTCAAGATTTGTGCCGCCTGATTCAAATAAATGACTCACCTTTGGGCCCTACCCGGTCAAGTATCGCTTCGCACGTGAGCCCACCTGCGCTCGATCATGTGTCCCTCCTAGTGGGCCCATGTCTCACTCTTGCAATACGTCTTCGGCGTGAGCGCGCTCGTTGTAATATTAGAAAATATATGTTTATCTATCGTAACTGTTATAGAGTCTAGAATATTTTTAAGAGTCCAATTATAGTAATAGAAGTATTCCAATAAAGGCTGAACTGATCTTTTAATTATTAAAAATTGAAAATTACTTTGTAGAATGCTGAGAGAATTTTCTAAGACTTAGGATAAATCTCTGGACCTATGAAACATATATAAATACCATTTTCACATTAAGTAAACTAAAAGGGCATAATTTTGGACTTTTACCATTATCACATGTCTCTCTTTATGAACGTATAACTACAATTAAGTACCATAAAAATATATAACTTATTTTGGGGCCATTACATAGAGTTCCACTATTATTAATAAAATTATGATGGCATTTTGTTATAAAATGATGCATGACATGCCATTCTGTCGGCCCATAGATAAGATCTTTTCTAGGGTAAGATAGGGTTGTCAAATAAAATCGTAGTTGCATTCATGGATCATGTTTCTACCGTACTACTGGATATTTATTGGGGTTTATATGTAAATAGACGTAAATGATCCCGAAGGAAGGTTCGCGATGCTGAAGAGGAGTCCACAAGGGAAAAAGGGCGAGTTAACATCCCATAGTCCATGTCTATATCTAGTTTTTTAAAACTATGTTGTGTGTTTTGAAAGTGTGTGCTATATGAACTGCCTACTTACCATTCATGTTATGCACATGCATGTTCCTTGTAACTTGATTGTCGTACATGACTGCCTTGATTGTCATAGTCCTTGATTAACCTGGGTTTAGTCTGGTAGCAACTTTAACCTAGCCTAATGGGTAAAACTTTCTTAGAAATGCTTAGGTCAAAATTAATCTCTAGGCATAAATCCACAAAACGGTGAACCGATATTCGCGGACATGCATTCATTCTTTCAATTGATAACATATGACAGTTAGTGATGGTAGGTAACTGATTTTGGGTCGATGCTTTATGTTGGCATGGTTATGATAGGTGTATTTTGTCAAAAATGGTCGGCTGGTCGGGAATGGTCATGGTCGAATTGGTTATGAATTGTCCCAAAGGGAAGATGATGGGACGAGGTCTGACTTAAGCACTTTGTAGAGACATGAATAAGGAAGAAGTTGATCAGGGAAGGAAATGTCCTTGTGCTGGGTTTAGCTAAGGGTTGCTCAGGAGGAGCGCGGAGTCACACGCGTAGCAGGGGGAGCAGCCATTAAAAGATAGTTCCAACACAATGTGTGACCATCATGTGGAGTACTGAATGAGAAGGAAGTTAATTAGAGCAGGAAATGCCCTTGTGCTGGGTTTAGTGAGGGCTTACGTACCTACATGGAGTGCGTAGTTACACGCATAGCAGAAGGGCTGCCGTCAAAAGGATGGTTCCACCACAACGTGTGGCCATCGCGTAGAGTACAGTTTTGGGGTGTCAGTTGAGTGCACTCTGTGGATGCAACATGGGACCACCCCTGAAGAACACCGGCATGGGTCATCACTGCGGTGATCATGGCCACACATCCCCAAGATGTCGTGAGACTAGATTGGGCTGGCAACCCTCCTAGGTCGAATATTGGGCATATATGGCATGTGTGGTCCAGGACGGGATCACCACTCTCGTAACGATGGCGGGCGTTGGAAGGAAGTTAATTGGATGAGTAAGAGACATGGTACTAAGGTTAGTTCGAGACTTGGTAGAATGATTGGGAAGGTTTATTGGGCATACAGTGGTTTGAGGGGATGGTTAGGAATGAGTTGGTTTCATGGTGACAATTAATCATAAATCATAGACCTAGATAGGGTGATTTTAAAATTATCTTCCAAAATGCTTTTGTGCAAATACAAGAACATCTTCCCTTCTTTTGTAGCATATATCATTAATTGCGTTAGGAGGGATGTCAACTAGCCAACACTGACCTCGAATATTCGCCCTCTTTAGACGGAGGTCAAGATGAGGACCCGTATGATCATCATAAGAATAAATATGATGGTAATGGCGATGCTTAGGGCCCTCCAGTTGCTTGCAAATGTGCTTAGCCGGGTGGACATCTTTTGGACATATTTCTAAGTTCCGTTATTATACAAATCTTTGACAATTCTTTTGTACTAAGGAGTTGATGTTCGCCTTACTATTACGTACTATGCCTGCTGGCATAAAAACATGTTATTTAATATTCAGGGCTAACTTATATATCCATGTGATGATATCCGGCTATGTGTTGTATGCACTAGTAGACTAATCTAAAGACTAGTGCATGGAACGACTGTTCTTGGGTTTGCATAAAAATGAGGGCTGACACCCAGAAACACAACGACAGCTTTCGGCGAGGGAACTAACAGAGACAGACAACGGTGTCAACAAAACAATGCAAATGAAATATGCACAAGACTAAGGGGCGCGCGTATACTTTTTGTGTTGACTGAAATTTCCTATCTTTTTCGTTCACCTGACACAAAGTAACTTCCTAAGGTAATTAATAGTCAATTTAATATGAAAATTGTGACCTTGACATTAAAGGAAATAACAGGTGGCTCGACGGTTGGAACTGTCAACAATAAATACAAGGCCGTCGAGTTAGCTCAGTCGAGAGAGAAACAAGAGTTGAGAGTGATTGTATCGACGACATCGCAGTAGGCCGTCGAGAATACTGCCCCAGACACCGTTTGAGGCCAGGACAACGTACTCTTGACGGCCACCCTCCAACCGTCGAGAGAAGGTGTCGTGAGCTCCACCAAGGCCCGCGGGGAGGGTTAACCTTAGTCTCGACGGTGTTGACTAAGCCATTGAGAGAAGGTGCATTGACCCCACCTAAGCCCGCTGAGCGCAGGGCTCACCTTACTCTCGACGGCGTATCAATGGGCTATCGACAGAAGTTCCTATCTCGAGGGTTTTACCTTCCGCAACACATCGATGGTCAACCCAACATATTTGAATTTTTAAAAATATAGAAACAACTATGTTGCTGCTCATATGCATTCTATCATCTGTTATGCATCAAATAACATCACCAGTATAAAAATTAGAAATTTCCAAGCATCCAATGCGACGATCCTCCATAAGTGGGTTTTTTTTCGGATAACCTTTCAGTTATCGTAGCATATGGTAAGATGTAGTATTTTGTTACACCTAATAATTCATACAAAATTCAGAAGATAAAACAAAACTCAAATTTTAAATTCAAATATTAAACTAAAGGTGCCATTAATGATTTTTCAAATTTTTATATAAATTAAATCTATTAAACTCTAATTTAAAAATAGAGAGCTATAACTATAAATATACATGCTATCGACGGCTGATGGCTGGCCGTCGAGAGTGACTGACGCAGTTCCTTTCCCTAGTAGACGGTGGAGCACTCTCGTCAAACGAAATGGATCCGAATCTCAAAACTACCTTGAGAAGCTCTCAAAATTTAGTCATTTCAGTTGTTCAGCTATTCAGCCGTTTAGATCAACTCAAAAGAACAGAAACTTAGTCCCGAGCCGTCGAGACTACTCCCCCTAGAATATGTAGCTCAACGGTTGTCTTGTTGCTGTTGAGAGTATTAGATCAATCTCGAGGATGTTTTTTTGGCCGTCGAGACGTATAAAGACACTCGAGACTGCAACCTTTTTCTGCAGTGAGACTTTTAAGATGATAAATAATTAAAAAAACTCGTGAGTTGTAGTAGCAATTATTGTACATCCTTCCAAAAAAAAAAAGCAATTGTTGTACCAATTGCACATCCTACGATGCAACACATGTTGGCCGATTCACAACATGAATTTAATTCGTGAGTGTGAACTGTGAAGTGCCTGATCTCATCCGCATACAGTGATAAAGATGCAGTATATATCCTGGTTGTGATCCAGATTTTGTTATGTTGGCCTAATTCTGTTCATGAATCAATTGCTATTGACCTAGTAACTTTCTTTCCCTGGAATGTCAGTGCAAGCAGGAAACGTTTATCCACCTGTTGTCGGTGGCAGAGTAACGTTTGCATGTCGTTAGAGCGGAAGTTACGACGACCTCCTCAGCACCGGCACGTACGGCAAAAATGACGAATTTAACGTTCAATAATTTTATAACGCGAAAACCTAATAAAACTGTAATATTAAAAATACTTTTCGAGATAGAGCTTTGGGTATTATTTCGTCTGATTGGCATGAATATAGAAGTTTAACCCTTTCTTCGGAGAGAGTATCCGATTATACGTTATAAATTTTATATAGTACTTAAATTTGTTGGTAGAAAAGTATATTTGATGATCAATTTCTCAAAAAAAAAAAAGGTTGGATTTCTCGAATCCACGTAAGTTTTTTTAAAGAATAAATTCCTTATTCCTCAATCTTAACATGTTAATTAAATCAACAATATCATCCCATGTGATGTCAAGCCACATCAATACATAGTCCTCTACAAAATGTACAATGATACGTACTATATGCATGGATTAACCGGACGCTTATTATATAACAAGTAAATGAGTGAACGATCGATTAAATCAAAAGAATGCAGCTGCCATTACCACGCAGCCCATAGTGCAGCCTATACTCACGTCCAGGCCTATGCTCGTAGCTGCATGCATGGTTTAAGGGTGTGTTTGGTTGGAAAATGCTGGACCATCCAGCACATGATTTGGGATGGGATAGATTGATAATGCATGAATTCATCTATGCATTGGTGTTTGGTTATTTGTATCATCCAAGACCAATCGGTATGTGTGCTCATCCGCCCCCACCCTCTCTCCACCTCCTCTGCTCCTCCACCTCGGCGTCGCTGCCCCTCCACCTCGGCTTCCCCGCCGCCGGTGACCATGGCTGTGGCCATCAAGAAGACAGATCTGCCATCAAGAAGGCGAATGAGCATAGGGGGAGGAGCTCCACCTCAGCCGCCGCCGGCTATGCCTTCCCAGCCAATCGTGCCCCTTCCCCCCTTTTCTCCCCTCCTTCGCCATGTCGTCGCCGCCTCCCCGTCGCTGCTGTGTCGCCGCCAGGCCGCCACCAATGCGTCCTCCGTCGGACAGGCTCGCCACCGCCATCGCAGAGGCCCGCCACCCCGTGCGGCCGACTCCCCCCTGCCCTGCGCCGTTGGTCGCCGGTGGAGGAGGTGGAGGGTGGAGGAGGCACGCTGTCTTGGGGAGAGGAGGAGGGGGGAGGAGGAGGCGCGCCACCGGGGGGAGAGGAGGAGGGAAGGAGGAGGCGCGCAGAGGAAGGAGGTGGCGCGCCGCTGGGGGTAGAGGAGGAGGAGGGGGCGCACTGGGGGAAGAGGCAGAGTGGAGGAGGCGGCCGCTGGCCGGGGGAGATTAGGAGCGCTGGGGCTGGATGAGCCGGACTTGTCTTTTGGTAAGGGACGAGCGTGACCACCCGGCAATGCTATCGGTTGATGGGAATAACCTGGATGGATGGATCCAACTTTTCTCAACCAGATATCCAAGTCCCTAAAACCAAACACACCCTAACTGCATGAATGGGCCCATTAACCAAGCCCAAGTAAAGGAAAGTAGCAGAAAGCAAAGCCCACATGCACAGCTTTGTAATTGGTTACGTCCATAGGTGGATCTTAGTTAGGGTCAAAGGGACCATGACCTTGTTTATATATTACTAGTAAATATGTTCGTATGTTGCAACGGAAGAAATAAAGGAGAAGAATTTAATTTAATCCCACAATAGTAAGAATTCAAAAAGTATCAAGGAGAAGATCCACAAGACTCATGGCTAACTTTTCGGTTTCACTGCAATTCACATACACGATTCTTTCTTATGAAACAATCCAATGTGTTTCAAAAAAGAAAAACAAAGGATATAATTAAAAACTCGCGATAGGTGAGCTTAAGGGGTTTGTAAAATAAAAACTGTATTACCAACACAATTCTTAAAGCCAAGAAGCAGCCATGTATGATTAATGAGTTAAGTATTTTACTGAGTTCATTTGATTGTTGCACCTGCAACTATATCAGCTAGCAGCAATGGCAGTCTGACTAATAAACAACTGAAACTAAGTGCACATTGATAAGCTCAGCGGTTTTCATTGTACGAAAGAGAAAAGACAGATGCGGTGTGGCTTGTCTAATACTTTTGTCCTACAAACATCTGCATCAAATACTTCTGGCTTCAAAGCACTTCCGCTTGTTCAGCTTCGTACGCCTCTTTGCCCTCCTTGACTAAGGATCCCAATAATCCTTACTTCACAATCCTAATTTCATGAGCACGCACCAGGTCTTCAAAGTTCACTCAGAGATTGCTGCTGAAGAACATGCCAAAAATATTTATCCTTATCAGCCGCCAACTTTCATAACTCATTAGTTGGAAACATCTAAAAGAAACACACAATGGCCCGTTACTTGAATGACAATACGATAAGTTACAATGAAATGCACAGCAAGAACAAATTATGATGATTTAGCTTCTCATAATCACCAATTGTATATTCTACCGTAGGGCATCACATCATCAGAGCTGTTGCCAATCTCACCGAGATAAACAATAGTAGAAAACTGACGTAATAAATTGGGAATACATAGAGAACCTCAATCCTTCAAAAATAGTAAATAAAATATGGTAAAATAAGAATTTATGAAGCACCTCAATTCATGAAAACAGATGCACATGCAGTGGACTGGTGATTTTTATTGTTAGAATATGTCGTAGAATATACCACGCGTAATCCCCCTGATTACGCGTGCATTCAATGCCATTAATGGCCTGCCTAATCTACGCCTAGCCTGTCCCCTCTATCAGGCTATATATTGTACCCTGTACTCCTCATTCTAATTATCGAAAGATCAATTCCCTTTCTCCACCTTTCTTCATGGTATCAGAGCCTAACTTTTTCTTCCGCAAACCCTAGCCTCATGGCATCCACCGGCGAACCCCTCGTAGCCGGAAATCAGCCAAACTCCAATGAGATGGACATCGGCGTATCCCTTCCCCCTTCGTCAACCCTCGCCGGTGTCTCTCTTTCCCTGACCCATGCCGGAGAGGTCGACGATGTCATCCCCATCGTCCCCTCCGCGGTTCAACTTGCAGAAGCCGCCGCCACACATGTCGTTGCAGCCCAGGCAGCCGCCCGAGAGGCCGCCGCGGCCCTTGCTGCCCTCCCCGCTGACGCGCAGGCTCTCCTGGCAGCCGCCGGGTTTGGTGGCGGCGGAATCTCCCTCCACACCGCAGTGACACGCGGACTCTCCAACAGTGTCGCCCCCGGCTTCCTCCCCAATCACAGCGGCGCTAGTGGACTCACCGATGTCCCAGGCCGGGATGCCATGCCCGCCGCCGTCTTCTCAGGCACGGGCGGCCACACCGCCGTCTTCTCCGATGTGGGCGGCCACGCCGCCGCGTTCCCCGGCGCCGTCTTCTCCGATGCGGGCGGCCACGCCGCCGTGTTCCCGGCGCGGGTGGCCACGCCGCCATCTTCTCCAGCACGGGCGGCCACACCGCCCCGTTCCCCAGTGCGAGCCCCGCCGCCGCGTACCCAGGCGCGGGCGGCCTCACCGTGGCGTTCCCCGGTGCGGGAGGCCACGCCGTTGTGTTCCCTGGGGCGCGTGGCCACCACGCCATGTTCCCCGGCGTTGGATCCGCCGCCCCCGCGTTCTTCGGCACTGGCTGCCTCGCCGACGGCGGTACTCCGAGGACAGTGGGTGGCGGCGCGGCCCATCTCCCTCTCAGCAGCGGCGGCGCCCCCCATCTCCCTCTCAGCAGCGGTGGCGTGGGAGCCCTAGGTGGCTTGGGAGGTGTGGGCCGGCCTCAAGAGGCCCATGCTGCCCCTGGCCTCTTTGGCCCAACCAACTTGGGCCATCTGGGGACAGGGCCTGGTGGGCCCTTTCCTTTCGTTGCCGGGTCCTCGGCTGCCCTAGCAGCTGCATATGCTCCGCCTGGTGACCCCGACACGATTGCCGCATTACATGCGCAGGCTATCGGTGTGATGAATATCGGCTCCCTGGTGCCCGTCATTCTTGACCTTGCCAGCTCCAACTACCACAAGTGGCGGGGTCTCTTTCTCGTCGCCCTTGGCCGGTTCGCTCTCGCCAACCATGTGCTCTCCTCGACTGGGCGCCCGCATGATCCTGACTGGGTCCGTATGGATTATGTGATCCTATCTTGGATCTATGGGCGTATCTCCAGCGACCTACTTGAGGGTGTCATGAGCACCATCACCACCGCTCGCTCCGTGTGGGTGGCACTTGAGCACCAGTTTCTCGGTAATCAGGAGACGCGAGCTCTCTATGTCGAGGCCCAGTTCCACTCCTTCGTCCAGGGCGACCTCTCCATTACCGAGTACTGTAACCACATGAAGGGCCTGGCAGACAAACTTGGGGACCTTGGCGAGCCGGTCAGCGACCGCACACTAGTTCTCCAAGTGCTCCTCGGTCTGTCCGACCAGTTTGGAACCGTGCGAGCTATTATCCGCAATACCTCGCCCTTCCCGACCTCTATGGAGACTCGAGACAAGCTCTTGGTTGAGGAACTCACTCAGTCCCCTACTTCAAGTGGTTCCTCCATCGTCCTCGTCGCCACCACCTCTTCTAGTGGCAGTCGTCCACCATCTGGTGGTCCACTGCTGGATCCTCCTCCGGAGCGCCTCAGACCAACAATGGCGGTCGCGGCAACAATAACCGCAATCGTCGTCGTGGTGGAGGTAACAGCGGAGGCGGTGGTGGAGGTCGCCCTCCCACTTCTGGTGGTGGGGGTGGCTCTCGCTCTACCCCCACAGGCGGTGGGGGTGCTTCTGTCGTCGCGCCGTACAATCCCTAGACCGGCACAGTCCAACTGTGGCCTCATCAGGGTCCGGGGATTTTAGGTCGGCCTCCGGTGCCGCCTCGCCAGGCTCCTCATGCCCTGGCCGCTGCGGCTGCACCCGGTGCAGCCAACCTCCTCCCTCAGACTACCGGGGGGGCTTGGACTCCGATGGCGGGAGCAGGCTGGGACCAGCAGTCGCTGGCCAACGCCTTCAACACCATGACCTTGACTCCGCCCCCTGCTGATGCGGAGTGGTACATGGACTCTGGTGCGACCTCGCACATGACCTCCGACGCCGGTACTCTCTCCTCTACCCACCCACCTCCTCGCTCTTGCCCTACCAACATTGTTGTTGGCAACGGGTCTCTTCTACCTGTCACACACACTGGTTATCTGTCTTTTTCTTCCACTAACGGTTCTCTAGTTCTTCGTAATGTTCTCGTTACACCCAATATTATCAAGAACCTCATATCCGTTAGAAAATTCACTATTGATAACCAGTGTTCTGTCGAGTTTGACCCTGCTAGTTTCTCTGTGAAGGATCTTCGTTCGGGGGACATGATCACCAGGTCCAATAGCTCTGGAGATCTCTACTCCTTCACCCCGGCTCTCTACCGCAGTTTAGCAGGTGCTCTTCAGTATCTCACATTCACCCGGCCAGATATCACGTATGCTGTCCAGCAGGTCTGCCTCTTCATGCATGATCCACGGGAGCCTCACTTTGCTGCTCTGAAGCGCATCCTCCGCTATCTTCAGGGCACTCTTGAGCTTGGTCTGTTCCTGCATCGCACCGCGACTACTGATCTCATAGTCTATTCAGATGCTGATTGGGCTGGCTGTCCTGACACTCGTAAGTCCACCTCGGGCTACGGCGTGTTCCTCGGCGACAACTTGGTCTCCTGGTCCTCTAAACGCCAGCACACTGTCTCCCGCTCCAGCGCTGAGGCGGAATACTGTGCCGTTGCTAACGGCGTGGCTGAGGCGTGCTGGCTACGACAGCTTCTCCAGGAACTTCAGAGTCCCCTTCGCCGAGCCACCGTCGTCTATTGCGACAACGTCAGCGCGGTCTACCTCTCCAGCAACCCAGTGCAGCACCAGCGCACCAAGCACGTCGAGATCGACCTGCACTTCGTCCGAGAGCGGGTGGCTCTCGGCCAGGTTCGCGTTCTCCATGTCCCGACGACTTCGCAGTACGCGGACATCTTCACCAAGGGACTGCCTACTTCGGTCATCACCGAGTTCCGGTCCAACCTGAACGTCCGTGCTGCTGCCGTTCCGACTGCGGGGGAGTGCTAGTACTTGTTTCTTGTTTCTTTCTTGTACCAATCCAAACGACGGCTTCCGTTGTTCGGACTGCGGGGGAGTGTTAGAATATGCCGTAGAATATACCACGCGTAATCCCCCTGATTATGCGTGCATTCAATGCCATTAATGGCCTGCCTAATCTACGCCTAGCCTGTCCCCTCTATCAGGCTATATATTGTACCCTGTACTCCTCATTCTAATTATCGAAAGATCAATTCCCTTTCTCCACCTTTCTTCATTTATAATATTTATGCCATTTTATTGATTCAAATTGTAGAGATCTAAATAAAATAAAACATGGACTATTTAAAGCATGTCCTTAAGTCAGACTAACTCTCTATACTACTCAAATCCATCTTGAGAATAGTTGGAAGGAAATGCATGTCTTCCTTCTGTCTTAGTCATAGAACAAGCAATATATGAAAATAGGCACAAACAATACATATATGCATGATGAAAAAAACAATAAACTTGAGGCACATGAAGTGAAATCATGGATGGTTTTGACACCAGCATGGTTGACCAGATCTGTGCAGACAATTTTTGGGGAGTTTTGGTAAGGAGGCGTGGAGAGGAATCAATGCGATTTGAGATTCCATGGAGAGGTATAGCAGCTGTCACAATCACCAGCACACATGATATAATACGCAAAGGGATCTAATCGACCCGGGCATCCGGCCGAGATCTGCAAGTGAGAGAAGGGTGTGGGATCGAGAAATGTTTGTACTCCTTAGAGCTTTTACCATGAGCTTTCAAATTGTTAATGCTCTACAAATAGAAAAAAAAAGTTGCAAGTTAAATTTCATAAAAATGGTAGCAAAGCATGATTTAGAGGAAAAATGGGTTTAGAAAGCATGTTCACATAGAATAATTAGCATGAATATCGAAGTAATGGACCGTGAACTACGATACTACCTACCAAGATATCCCATGAATAACAAGCAAGAAAGACAAATGGCACATAAATCATAATAGCATCGCAAGGTATTATATATGTGGCTACAGTTGAGTTTTGAGTTAGACAAAGGATTCATCACATTTTGCAACAAATGTTGAACAATCCAAGCTAAGAGTCGACCTGTAAAAACTAATTTACAGATCTTGTCTCTATGTCTCATGTACATCCCTAGAACCTAGAACATATACTTAAGTAAGAAATTGCATATTATCTTCTATTGCATTGTGCCGGTGTTGAAACATACTTCAGAGCACGCATCTTTAATTTAATAGGTACATGCTTAAAAAAGAGTGTGATATCGACAAGCATTTAGAGCTATGTAAGATGTTGGTCAGCACAGAAACTAAAAAGGTAGAAGCAGATAAAATCATAAAACAACTAAAACAGGACAAAGAAAATTCCATTTAGTCTATCTTAAGGGAAAAGAATATCTAACATGTACATTTCTCAAAATTATTTTCAGAGAGCATAACCAAATTATCCAAAGGATGAAAAGAATGTCTTCCGGTGGTCAACAACTTTGCCATTGGTCACATGTATAATTGTAGTTTTCATGGCTCTTACCTTGGATCCATCAGACTCCATGTATAATTGTAGTTTTATTAGCTGGTCAATCTGATTTGATGTCCTTAACCGTGACTTTTAGGGCTACATAACAACAAACAATCTAAAATTACCATCTGGTGGATTTGTTCAGCCTGAAAATATATATAGCATTCACATGATGTAACCAGATGTTCCAAATAAAAATATGAAAGCCGGCTATGAATTTCAAAATACATGTTGTAACACGGTAACAAATAAGAGTATCAGACAATGCAAATGTTGGTGACCAGATAAACTGGGCTGCTAAGACAAAAATGATTCCCTGTTCTTTTGAGCTGATCTGAACGGCTGAAATAACTGAATTTCGAGAGCTTCTCGAGGTAGTCTCGAGATTCGGATACATTTCGTTTGACTTGCTTTTTAAAGTGTTAGGACCCACTTTCAAAACAGCGAAAAAACGGACTCAAAAAACTCAAAGCATATGTGTTTTTAAAACATAGATAAGTCGTTAAGCTGTTAAGCGGTTAAGCTGAAAAGAACGGGGCTCCACTGATTTGTTGTAAAAAACTGCTCGATGGATGTAAGTATATCAGCTACGACATATATTGGGCTCCACTGATTCTGTAGGATATCTAAGCATATGCTTCCATCAGCATAAACTGCACGACAAGAAAAATATATGTTAGGACATAGGAAATCAAATAAGTGGATCTTAGATATTAGCGGAGGAGAAACAAAAAACTGATGTTTCTTGGTTCAAAATATACTGCGAAGGGTGCAGCATGCTTTCTTAATGCAAGTAAGGTATTAATAAAAAAATAGCATTCCCAGCACAAAACTTAGCGCACGACATTTGTCCTTAAATACATACGATGGATCAATTTAATCAAATTATTTCCTGTGCACCCAGGTATTTAATGATAACCAAAGAACTTACTGTTGGGATGGAACATCCGGGAAATAAATCGAACAGTTGGACGCTTGTTGGGATATTCTTCACTAAACTGGAGAGTCAGCTTGAACGTACCTAACAAAATCAAATATGATTGGAATAGTAGTGAAAGGCAGAAAACAAAGTAAGCCGTAACCGTAAAAATACAGGTAAGTTATAAGTAACCTAACTAACATGTAAACATTAGTACACGTTAGCTTGGAGCTGTGGTTTAGTAACACTGTTTGCTCTTGTGGAACGATTTCGACAGTGAGGTGATGAAATTTAAAAAATGATGGCGTTTCTTGATCTATTAGGGCATGTTCATGTCAGCTTATCTGACTTATTTAGCTTACATTCTGGATTTTGAGTAATTTTGTACGAACTTAGATGACCTTTGACACGGTATTAGGTGTCAGGCCGTCCGGTTGCACCTTAGGCAAAAATAAAAATGCTCTTTATCCGTAAACAGATCCCTAGCAATATTAGAAAAAAAAAAAAGGAGCAAAGGTTGCACATACATTCCAAACAAAGAATAAATATGAATTAACATTGATAGACACGGCATTGTTAAGACAGATAGAACCATACAAGCAGATCCCGACGGTTGAATCAGAGAGGCCTTTATCTGAATAAAAGGCCCTGAAATGTGAACTCGTGAACTTGAGTAAACGAGCCTTTAAGTGCACAAGCAAAATCCAGCAAGTATATAATTCTGGAAAGGAAATGGTATAATGAGGTTGAATGCTTTAACACAACCTTATCGTCGTCTCAGACACACTTGCTTCATAATCATTGTTAAAAATCATTGTCAAAGTTTAACGATTCCACAACCCAACTGTAATCATAAAGTAGACACTAATTATACCAGGAATATGTCTGGCATAACAAGTCAGTAATTGCCTACTTCAACAACCCAGAAAAAATATCTTACTGTAAGATATAAATTAACTAATAGAGCATTTCATAAATCATAAAAATCAAAGAGGGCATCTCGGCGGCGGAGAGATAGAGGGAGGGGAAGAAAGAGGGGTCACCGGGTGCGCGCGGCGGAGGCCCGATGTGTCGGTATGGGGAGAGAGTGAGAGAGAGGCTTACCCCTAGAAGGCTGACCTAGGGAGAGAGAGAGACCGAGGGAGGGTGCGGCATGGGATGGGGGCGACGGATGCCGGAAACAGCATGGGACTAGAGACCGAGAGAGAGAGAGAGGATCTCGTCAGCGGCCCTAGGGTGGGAGGAGCGTGACTAGAGACTAGAAAATTGAATTTTTGTCACTCGAAATATTGCCGCTCACAAATCTGCCACTCTCCAATTGACGCTCGCAAAAAAGCCACCAAAAACAATTTTCGCTCGCACATTTGCAATTTCCGGACATTTTTGCCTAATACACGAACCAAATTCGCAAGAAATACAGGAAAAATACATGGGCCCACATGTCATCCTCTTCTTCCTCCTCGTTCCTCTTCCTACTTCCTTCCTCTCTCTTCTCTCTTTTCTCTGATGGCGCAGCAGCCGGTTCTTCTCCTTCTCCCCGGCTCTCTACCGCGCTTCCTCGCCGCCGCCGGCTGCCCCGCCGCCACCACCGCCTGCTCGACTTCCTCCTTGGGCTGGTCGTCGGCGCCCCGCC
>SPJY01008763.1:405235-433164 GCA_005191435.1 Raddia distichophylla
CCGACAACGCCGAAGACGATGCGCTGAAGCTGCAGCCCATCTCCGGCACCCGCCGTATCTCCTCGTCGCTCTCCACCCCTGCGTACACCACTCAAAGCTACCGGCCATGGCTGCCGTCTCGTCAGCGGCGCATGGGCACGCCGCCGCTCCCGCCGCCGTCATCGCCGAGCTCACGCCGCCGTGCCGTCCGCCTGCCGCCACCACCGCCGTCGCCTCCGCCATGTCGCCGAGCTCGCACCACCGCCGCTGGGCTCGCTCCGCCGCCACCTCCACCATGTCCACTGGAGAAAAAAGAGAAGAGAGAGGAAGGGAGGAGGAGGAAGGAGGAGGAAGAAGAGGATGACATGTGGGCCTGCGTATTTTTCCTGTATTTCTTGCGTATTTGGTTCGTTTATTAGGCTAAAATGTTCCGAAATGGCAAATGTGCGAGCGGAAATTGTTTGCAGTGGCTTTTTTGCGAGCGTGAATTTAAGATTGGTAAATTTATGAGCGGCAATGTTTCGAATGACAAAACTCAATTTTCTCGAGGGAGACCGAGGGAGGCGCGCATGGTGGGTTTTTTAGTTTTGCGGTGCGGGGAGACGGGAGTTAGATGGTTTTCTGATTACGAAACGGACTACGAAATTTAAATTTTAAATAGAACGTATCATCACCGTAAGAGGCTTTTATTAGTAGAGATTATCAGAGCATGTACAATGGTACACATCAGCTGTCTCTAAGCCATCTATAAGATTTGCCATTTAGGATAGATAATGATGTGGAGAAGAGAGGTTGCGCATAGAGAGTTGAGCTGTCTCCAATGTAAGAGATGACTCTACACGCGAATTAAGAAATCTTGTATGCGATTAAGTGTCATAAAAAATGTGCAGTTGCCTATAAGCCATCTCTACCATTGTATGAGTTGTCTCTAAATCATCTCTATATATAAGTGACATGGCAATGGTTAGAGATGGCTATTGTCTCAAACATTGTACATGCTCTCAGTGGTGGATTTAGTACCTTATCAAGCTCCAGGACAAAAATCAAGGCTCAGACCAAATTGCCATGTATTAAACCATACACGAAAATGTCAAAACATATCTACACCATACACGAAAATGTCAAAACATATCTACAATGATAAAATTTCATGACTTTGCTTTGGCTGCTATTGGGTTGGTTATCCGTAGTAGGGCTGGAAAAATAGCTCGCTGGTCGTGCCTCAGTCCGGGCTAGGCTCGGATAGGAGGTGCTACCGAGCTCGAGCCGAGCCCACTTTTGCGGCTCGGTAAAATAGCGAGCCGAGCCAGGCTCGGCTCGTTTCTGATCGAGCCTAGTCTGGCTCAGCTCGGCTCATTGGCAGTTTTGAATGTGAAAACGCCTTTGGCTCGTGGTTCGGCTCCACTCGGAGATGTTACTGGGCTCGAGCCAAGCCCACTTTTGGGGCTCGACAAAATGGTGAGCCGAGCCTGACTTGGCTTTTTTTTTACCGAGCTCGGCTCGGCTCGACTCGTTTCCACCCCTAACTGGTAGAATGCTCATTCTCATGCTCACGGAGCAGTGGATTGAAGGGTTCTACTACTCGAGTCAGGCCTCGGGCTCAAACCCACCAAGCCCAAGGCCTGGATCCACCTCTGTTGAAGATTTTCTATGTATATGGCCTATGGCCGTCTTAGTTTATATGTAAGTATATTGAGGATTTTGTATGTTGCACTTAGCACAGTGTATTTGGCCCCGTAAAATATTTAGGTAAGCTCCGTGTCCTGTTAAGTGCATGCATGGATATGCTAACTGCTCGACGGATCACCGCGGGAACGGTTCCTATTCAAAGTGTTATAGGACTCGAAAATGAGTCGCGTTTCTTCTATTCTTTGCATGCTCTAGCCCCTTAATCAAGTAGCTAACACATAAATATACAATTATTGGATATAGCCATTAAATAAATAATTTTTATTACATCAGAGTGTTTGACAGCATGGCAAATATTACAAAAGATAGTCTCAACAGCTTTACAACAACGAAAGACTTGAATACAAAATACAACTGAAACTCGACGAGGACCAAAAACTTCACAAGCAACTGTATGTCTGGCTCCTCGATGTTTGGGTAGCTTCGTCTTGAGATCCAGTGTCGAAGTCATATTCTTGAACTCCTTCAGCGAAGACTTTTTTCAAATACTCCTGGCCTTCGAGATCAAGGCATTGTGACTACAACTGCTCGTTGGATTGAGAAACATTGTGAATAAAACATGAGGGTAAGTATATTTAACATACTAGCAAGCAAATTGACAATATGCTCACATGGGATAGGCAACGGAAGGCTAGGCCTATTTGCATTGAGAATTTCACTAAGGGATAAGGATTAGTCATGAAGCACCTCACAAAATGACAGCTCAAAACTCTTTGTAAAATAATATGAAAAGTCTTTCATTACTGTTCACTAGAAACTTTGTATGGAAAATTTAAAGCTTAGTTTTCACCTTATGCTGGCCAAACAACTTTTCCATGGATGGATATGGAAGTCAAATAATTTTTGGCTCTATAATCATCGAAATAGGATTTTTCTAGATGTTTCTAAAATTTCCACACTGACTACTGCATGATGGTAAGTTTTTGGATAAATTTGCAGCCATAGGGAAATCTTGATCTCTAGCCTATATGACGTTATAAGAAAGGTCTTAAATCATATGAGGAACCTCAGGGTATCATGAATCAACAGTAAGAATAAAGAGGTGAAGCAAACATAAAACTAAACAAAAACTTATATGAACATTTGGTGAATTATAATGCTTTGGTTTGGGGGTTTTTTAAAGCCACTCCAAGGTGGAGAAAGCACTCACAAGTGTAACATAAACACACCCAAACCTTAGTCCGAACTAGCACAAGTGGCAAGTTGGGAGGCTCTCCCTCCCCTTCTTTTAAATAGACCAATGGTGGGATGGCTCCAAAAGCCACCTTCTCCCTCCACCTTTGGATTACACATGGATGACTATGATTTGTTCACTCTTTACAGGCCACCAACACAAGAATGTTCCTCACTTGCATATTTTCCAGAATATGCCCATCATATCCATGATACAATCCTCTTTTGGGGCTATACACCGGACACAGTAGATTCTGATTTAGCTGCTAAGGTTCCATTGCCCTCGAGCGCCTACAGAACCTTGGATCATCACACCGGCTAAGTTCGTCATCAACGTCATTATCATCATCATCTCATTATCCCAATTCCAATTCTAACCATCCCACGCAACTTCATCCGAACCACCAGATCGTGTCCTGACGCATTGTCCAACTTGACCTGTATCGTGAAGATTAGTCCATCGAAAACAACTTAACTTCATCATCTGTATGGTTAGTCCATAACCATCCATAACCAAGTCTCATGCACAAATCCCAAAGATATTGCATTGAAAATCATGCAAAAAATTCAACGCGAGATAAAGCAACTCAACCAAACTCTGTCTGAAATAGCCGACAATATGAAAAACCTAATGAACCTAAGAAAAACAAATGGTAAACATGAGCAGTGAGCAATAGCATTGCTCTGTTGGCTAGGATCGGGGGGTTGAGATCCAAACCACTAGATTCAAGCGTGAGTTTACCCTTTCTTACACACACACAATCACACCAAACAGCATCTGTTGATCAACAGAATTTGAAGATATGTAGATATCTGATCAAATACAACCAGTGGCGGATCCACCGCTCGGGCAGGGGGTAGCTGTTCGGGCTCCCGTGAATGTTCAAGAGATTTAGGGTTCATCATCAAAATAAAATAAAAACTAAAATATATTTATTCAAAAAACACACAAACTATTCCGTCGAATTCAGATCAAATCTGAAATCACATGATAGGGGGAAAACCAAACGAGAGAGAGAGAGAGAGAGAGAGAGAGAGGGTGGTGGCACTGGACCTGGGATCCAGAGGAACTGAGGCAGCGGTACCATTGGTGAGGCAACACACGGCGGCGAGGCAGCGCCAACGAGGCAACGCATAGTGGCGAGGCGGACAGAGGCGGCGGCCTAGCGGCGTCGTGGAGGAGCCGACGAGGCATCAGGCATCGGCAATATGGAGGACATCAGACAAGGCCACAAAGGGCCAGCGAGACCTGGCCAGCCCGGTCCATCGCCCGACCCATCAATTTGTCAGGCCGGCCGAGCCTAGGCCCGTCCGTGTTTGTTTCAGCTTAAAGTTAAGATGAATTTTACTATATCAAATTTTGTTATTTTTATATAGCCTACATGTTGTATTAATTTGTAGTTCTTCTCAATATTGTTTAATTACTTTTTTAGAATTATTAGAGCAGTTTTGAGAACTCTCAATTTTTGCTACAGTAAAACTACACTTTATTCAACGTTGAAACAAACAACGCCTAAATTGTAGTTGGGCTGGACTTGGCTCCATTTTCGAAGCCCGATTGGTTGGGCCGAGATGGGCTTGCGCCCGGTCCAGTGGGAGCGGGCTTTTTCAAGCCCGGCACAGTCGGTGCATAGGTTCTAGTTTGAGCAACAGGTATGGTGTAGAAATTTTTTTTAAGAAACCATCACAACACCTAAATCGACTAGTTAACATCACCCGCAGACAAAATATAAATATGATCTCAATAATTCTCAAGCCACACATTACATATACATATGTCCATCCTCATGTTGGCTAATTCCCATAATGGCAATTTCATAGCTGCTAAATTACAAGCCTTGAAAAATAAGTAACAGAACTAATAGTGAAATTACAAGAAAGTAATCATATGATCGACCGGATAATCATTATATTCACATATTGAGTTGTTTGGTTGGAGGTTTGCTTTGTCTAATTTTGCCACACCTTATGTTTAGAGTTCTTAATGAGGAGGGGAAGGACTAGGTCAAGCCTCGACTCGACCCGACCCGTCGCACCCATTCTCAACATCCGCCCTACCCCGACCCGACCACAAAACCTTGACCCGCCCCGGCCCATCGGTGCACCGGTGCACCGGTGGTACACTAACCCGAACGGGGCAGAGATAATTCACATAACATTATCCCAACGAAAGGCAATTAGGCATATAAAAATCCCATCAAATACACAAATCCAATAACTTAGGTACATGAAAATCCAACCACACACAAATATAGTAATGGCATGATAGTAATACATGCATCGATATGATTAATGGGTTGGGCAAGCCTTAATCCAGACCCATCCCGAGATGAACCGGTGCAAGCCGTCACCACATTAATATTGTATGAATTAATCCAAATAAAACAATGACATAATGAGATGTAGTTTAAAAACTAGGTCTAATATGTATTGAAACTCTATATTCGTACTTATGTTAGAATATTCTAAAAATATATATTTTATAAGTTATATTACATAGAAATGCATTATATGAAATAGGAAAATTATATACATGCCATTATAAAGTTGTTGATTCACAAAAAATGCCACCCATGCGACAATGAAATGTGTGCTCTGGACCCACATGTCATAGACAGAAGAGTGAAATTTTTGCAAAGTGGGAATTTTATAATAGTATTGATCCAATTTAACCTATGAAATATATAAATATATAGAACTAAATATTTATTGTGTAGTATTATCTTTGATCAATAAGTAAAAAAATAGAATAAGATAAGATATTATTGGATATTTTGTAGACATAAAAATATTGATTTTTAATAGATGATTCTAGATTTAGTTTTATATGGTTTGGATGGTGCCACATGGCGACAACATAACGATATAATTAGAATATAAATACATGCTTCTTGTATCATCAAATCCCCTCCATCACACTACATTGTATTATAAAAACTTTTCCATTTTCCATTATTATTATGTCGAATTAGAACTTATTATTAAAAATATAATGAAATAAATTAGAGAATCCTGTAATAACTCATTATAAAAATAGAAAAATTTGTTAATAAGTCAAATTATTTTGATTTTGTTAAGTTATATTTGTTAGTTTGCCCAAGCTTAAAAAACACAGATCCACCACTTAACATAACGATTAATCAGGAATTACAATTTTTCCATTGCATATATTTTTGTATCATGGTAATTACATATTCAAAGCAAATAGAGACAGCACAAGAAGAATTGATGATTGTTGTTTGAGCAAAGCACTTGCACAGAGACTCACACCTGTTAAACTCCGTGTAACAATCTAGGTGCTGTTGTTTTCAACGAGATCTTCGAGCCTAGAAAATAAATGAAATTATACTATGTATATGGTTTAAAAGATATTTTAAAAAAAACCAACCATTCCATTAAGAGATTCGTGTTCTTTAGAAGGGTCGAGAGAACATCCACCAAAATTCCACTAAAAAGAAATGAACCATATAGTCCATGGCTTGCACGTCAAATATTCTTTGATCCTGTTGCTGTTAAGGAAATTATAACGTTAGAAAAAATAGAATACTTACGTTAAATTTCTAGAGACCATGCGTTAACTAATTGCGAACAAACCGAAAAAAACTCACTATCAACATCATAATAACTTGTAGTAAGCGTTGGACTACATGTCGGTTCTGATTTAGCAACTCTTCTCCATGTTTTGGCCGTACTTAGATGGAGCTTGTTGATGGATGTTGTAAAGCTATAAGAAGCACTAGGATCACCATCCAATTCACGTTGTATCTGCCAATGCAATGTTGATCTTGTAGAGTAGGTTAGAAGCGCCGGATGGGCCCTCAAGAATAACTAAAATTTTATATCTTGCGCAAAACTGAGAGTGATGTTTTTCATGATTCTGCACAAATGATGCAAATAGATTGGATGCTTGTTGTTGAGCTTCAATATGTCAAGGAACAAGTTGGAAACTGCTTGATTATCGGATCTTGCGTTGTTGTCATCTAGTGCGCGGTTGGTTGTTCAGCAACTTCGACCCTACCGCCAATCATTCTGATGGTGTCTAGTGATATCTTTCCGGCCCAACTTTGATTGATACTCTGAGCTTCTTGCATGCGGGCCAATATGCTGTGACACACGCGGATGCCTAGAGGTCTGGTAAGCATTGTTACCTTGTGAGCCATCCCTCGTTGGAATTTGGGATACTTCATCACAACTTCGTTGACTAGGTGGTTCTCTGATATCTTCTTTCCATGCGATATGTTTTCCCAAACATAATTATTACTTTTTAATAAATATTATAAGTCATACATTCCCATACATATAAATATAAAGTTACTTCAAATCATGGATAAATTAAAAAAACATAAAGGGAATATAAGATCAATTAGATATATGTATGCCAACACTAAGTTGCCACTTCATAGATAAGCAACTATGAAGATTGAAACCAAGCAACTATGAAGATTGAAACCATGTCCATGTCATTATAAGCTGCAAATCTCATGTAATCCCTCTGTTCCAAAAATAATGCAATTTTAAGTATGCACCTGGACGGAGGTGTTGTTCAGGTACATATCCAGAATTGCATTCTTTGGGAGTATATGCCATCACATATATACCAATGTGGGTTTTATACCCATCCACCCATCTCCGGACAGAACGGGTACCAGCAATGGTGCCTCACTCCCGGGTAAACAGGAGAGATAACCTGAGTGCTCTTTTGGACGGTCACGGTGGACTGATTCTGGACCGGTGGCTCCACTCCCGGGACGCGCGATCAGCTCCGCCGACCTGTGAAGCATGCCGGAGGTGAGGGAAAAAGGACGAACTGAGGGAAACGAAAAAGGGAGAGAATAGGGCTCGCTCTGGCTCACCGTCTAGGGCAACAACAAAGGGGCGGCGCCAGGAAGACGACAATGCGGAGTAGTGCGCCATTAAATAGATGTGCGGTGAGCAACCACGCGCCAAGAGATTCAATGCGACGCACAGTAGGTTGGTTTTCCCGGCATGGCTCTGGCCGGTGGCGTGGGGTGAAAATGAGATGCGATGGCGTGTCGCTTCTGATCTGGCCACTTACGGGACGACCGCCCAGAGAGAGATCAGCGTGGAGCAGGGGAGGGAAGCAACGGGTGGAGGAGCATGGGCTCGCGTGCGGAGAAAGGAGGAGCAGAGGCGCGCACGGGAGAGAGGAGAAACAGCGAGAGGAGGAAGACGACAGCGAGAAGCTGACCACACGGGCCCACTCATAAGCGGAGCAGAGGGGCAATGGCGCACGCGGTGGACGACTGATGGCTGGGACCCACTGGTCAGCGGCAGCGCGCGCGCTCGTGCAGGGCAAGCTGGGCTATAGGAAAACTAGGTCGGAGGCACCGATGGCCCAGACAGAAGGAGCAAGGGAGGAGGGGAGGAAGGAGAGAAGGAAAGGAGAATGGGCCGGGTAGGTGGACCGTGAGAGAAAGGAAGAATACCTTTTTTTTCAACTTTCTGATTTTTGCTTCCACACTCAAATGAAAAGCTATTTAAATATTCTTTAGATTTAGCAAAATACTTGGTAAAATAATTTGCATCTTGATATTTAAATATTTAAATAGCACAACCTCTTTTCTTTTCCAAAACGATGTATGCGATGACGATGCCATGATGCTTTTCACATTGAACCTTTTAATATTATTAATTCATGCATTTTTAAGAAACTTATTAACGTGCCAAATTGCTTTTTAAAATTTTGGATGTTACATTAAGCCCTCGACTGGGCTGGGCCTAAAGCCCGATTGGGCATCACATTTTACCCCCCATAAAAGGAATTCGTCCTCGAATTCTATTCTCTTCTTTAATACTCTAAACATAACTAAAACCTTTGAAACAACCCCATGCCCACGAATAACACACGCACAAGCAAGAGAGATTGGTTGGTACCCTTCTAAAAAATGGTCTCACGAGAATAAAAAAACAACAATGTAGTAATTATACTAGTAATCAACCTACAGTTTAATATTGTAGCCGAAGTTTACACACAAAACAAGTAACCATTTGCACGCACTTCAAACTTTACAAAGGATTTCAGCCCAAGCCGAAAGATAGAAGTATGTTAGGCACAGCCATCATTGTATCATCATAACTGGTTGGAAATTTAGAAAAAGGAAAACCAAGATCCACAACCTCATAATAATCGAAACAAATTTAATTATGGTAATCACCATGAAAATGTTGATCCCCATATGGCTAGACTAGAAACTCACCAAGAAAACACCAGCAAAACCTTTACTATCAACAGTAACAACAAATCTATACTTTACTTTGTGATGAAGGAAAGAACACTTTAAAGAAGAACATGACATCGGATAGCGATTCTGTAGCTACTCCATTCGATTTCTTCCAAGGAAACATACCATATGATACGGAGAGGGGATTGGCTTGAAAGCCAAGAACAAAATCGACATAGTATTTCACCTCTTTCTTAACAGAAACCCAACAACTCAAGAGAAGATAAGGCTAGACCGTCCCACAGAAGGGAAGATGGCGTGACATGCCATAACACTAAACCACCATAATTGGCACCTATAACAGCCCTAACCTGAATAATAGTCAAAACAGCTATATGACTCAAGCATACCAGACACGATACTAGTTAAGGGCGCCTAGCATCAAACAAGAGGAAAGACTATGAAGATGAGTCCACCAAAATTGAACATAGATTTGTTCCAACGAGTTAAATTTGATAGACTTAGCAAGATCAAATGTGGAACAAAACTCAATAGTAAGGTCGTCGTTCGCTATAGGGGAAACAGTAAAGCTCTAGCCTCCGCATACAATAGAGGATACCACTAGAAGAGTTAGTTTAAAAGACTTTACTAAAACAAGCCCTTCAAGGCTTACTCTCATGCCTCAAAGTCTACGGTTTCCACATGATATGAATAGCAAAGACAAACCTCGAAGATAAAACCTACCACACACTAGAAGTAAAGAGATTTCTATTGAGGCTAAACTTATCTGCCTTTCCTGGTACTTCAAAGTCGAATGCCACTGCTGCTACATACAGGAGAAGATAGATTTTAGAGGACGGATGTTCAACAAGGACGGGGTCATCGCAAAGAAAAACTATTCCATCTGTACTTTGGCGGGGAAGACTCAAGTTCCCACCCCACTTCACATATAAATGTCATCCCTAACAAGTATATAACGACAATAAGATAAGCTCAAGTAATAAGTGCCTAAACAAGCAAAGACACCTTTTTCTTGGTTATCAATAAATTCCCAAATCATTCTGATAAGAAACAACGACCTTTCTCATATTGCATGGGTTCTTCACTGATAACATAAGCCGCATTGAAGCCCTGATGATTACCATTTCTCTACCACGATCATCGAAATGAAATGACAAAACCAACATTATTAGGGCACAACATTGAACTTCAGTTATCTTTAATTCCATAAGATCAAAACCTAGATTCACTCCTAATAGGAACTTTCCCATAACCAATTCGTAGCTCGAGGTTACCCTCTCATGGGCACCGAATGGACCAATTCATAAAGTCATGCTCCTTAACATGCGTCTAGGAATACAACACAATACTATCGTAATAGTATGTTTCAATGACTTATCGCACTATTAAAAAACACTGTTAAAAGTATCACCACTTCCATCACAAAAATGACATGGCAGGCCCCTAAATGCGGGGTCAGGAAGCCTTTAGCACACACATTGAACCTTGCAAAAAAATCATGCTTAAAACTCAAGCAAAATCATACCATATGATAGCAACCAAAGGTATGCTAATTATAATATTCGTTAGTCACACAACCTATGCTCTTCGCAATAAAAAAACTCGACCATAAACCTTCTAAGAAACACATCAATATTATATTTGTAATACCCAACGTATCTGAAATGGATAGTACATGTAACCATCGTGGTTGATCAGACCATTAGTTACTCGCACTACACACACTACAGGAAAACGACGTATTAACGTCGGTCAATTTTATTTACGTTGGTCCGGACGAAGCCGACGTAAATAATGGGGTTATTTACATCGGCCTGATGGTATTTACGACGTAAACACAGCAGCTCAGACAACCGCGTAACCAGGTGACGTGGCAGGGCCGACGTAAATAAAGGTGTTTACGTCGGCCCGGCTCGACCGACGTATATAATGTCTTTATTTACGTCGGCTTTACCCCGGCCGACATAAACACGCCCTTTTAACCTAACCCGCCCGGTGCTGTGTCTCATCTCCCACACGCCGCCGCCCATCCCACAACCACCGCCGCCGCCGCCTCCGCCTCCGCCTACGCCACCGACGCCGCGCCCCGGCCCCGGCCCCGCCCCGACGCCGCCGCCGCCGACGCCGCCCGGCCCCGCCCCCGCCGCCGCCGCCGCGCGTCCCGGGGATCCCCTCCGGCCCCGGCCCCGGATCCACCGATCCGCCCCGCCTCCCCAGCCTCCTGCCCCTCCATTGCGCGATGGCTCTGCAGCAGCAGCACGCGGGGTCGGCGTCGGGGTCGGCGTCGGCGTCGAGCTCCAGCTCCAGCTCGGGGCTGCACCTGCTCGCCTCGCCCTTCGGGGACACCACCTACACCAAGGTCTTCGTCGGGGGCCTCGCCTGGGAGACCACCAAGATTTGAGGTCTGAGAGTCTTACTGCCCTGCATTGAAAAAAATCTATGATGCTTCTAGTTCATGTAGCAGTACTAAGGTTTAGTTTTATATAGTTAAAGATTGGATTATTCTGGTTTGAGGAGCATATTTTACTTGCTTAATGTGCCGAACTTGATTCACATGTTGAAATCAAAGTTTAATCTCCTTTTTTTCCCCTCAGCTATGGGATCTAAACATGGATTCAGGTCATGTTTCAACCTTCCAGGTTCATGAACATTTAAGGCCTAAGGTGAGATTTTCGTCAAGTTAACTACTTATATAGCAGTCATGTGAGGATCAATATATGATCTAATTCTATCTGCAACTATTTTCAGCTTTGCGATCTATATGAAAACGACTCAATATATGAAAACGACTCAATACTTAACTTTAACAAGGAGCTACTTTTCCTTTTGTGTTTTGAAATTTATAATACTACGCTTTTATTATTACTTCAATTGAAAGCAATACTCCTGCACTGTAAATTTCTTGCTTTACACTATAATTTCCATATGACTCTTGCAATTACTAATTTTGCAATTATAGTTTGTCTGAGCTTGTGCTTTGCTGTTTCATTTGGTACCATATAGGCGTCAGATTGCAAATCCAACGAGGCCCACAAGGACACTGACCTCTTTGGCCCATGGTGCTCGGAGAGGTGTGTGGTTTCTCCTGAATATTGACTTATTTTTCTATGAGATGTAGCAAGTTGTGTTGTTCACCCAGGATCCTCTACTGAGATTATATGCTGCAGGTGGAGAAAATCAAGGCGTTGATGCCAATGGAAATTCATTTGACTTCTCGACAAAGTTGCTCCATCTCGCTTGGCACCCAACTGAGAATTTCATTGCTTGTGCTGCTGCAAATAGCTTGTATATGTATTATGCATAGAGAGGCTCTAGTGAAAATTTATTGTTCTTGGTTAGCTCTTGGAGACGGCCCAGGGCCTTTCACATGCAACCAAAGAGGGCGCACCAAATTGTCATCAATTCCTCCCTTGGGGCCAAAAGAGGCAGTTGATGGCCACAAGATCGCTTTTGTTGCTGTGTTAGCGGACTGCGTCCTTGTTGATTTTTTAGTAAATGTGTAAATTATATTCTAATCATCAAAAGTTTTGGTCCCAAGATGTGATCTTGTTTTGTGCGTGTGTTGTAAACTATGGTAGCAACCAAAATATTACAAGTTTTGTTGATGGTTGAATGTCAATCGTGGTATATATTTATGTGTTATTTTTATGTTTGAGATGTGATGAAAAATGCGTATTGTGGACAATATTTATGTGTATTGTGGATGTTTGAGTTGGGCTAAAACTGATTGTATTGTTAATGCTTGAATGAAGCTGAATATACATTAAATTAAGATTAAGTGGTAAGCATCAAGTGTGCTACAATAAATAAAAAAACCAACAACCCAATATTTACGTCGGCCAAACCACATATTTATGTCGGCCTTGGCCGACGTAAATAGTGGAAACCCTATTTACGTCGGCCAAGGCCGACGTAAATAAGGGACCCATGGCGACCACCCAGGCTGACGGCCTGTATTTACGTCGGCCTCGAGGCCGACGTAAATAACCCTTATTTACGTCGGCCGCTGACGTAAATAGACTTATTTACGTCGCTTTTTATACGTCGGCTTATTTACGTCGACCGGCCGACGTAAATAGCTATTTACGTCGGCTTACCTCAGATTCCTGTAGTGACACCTAATACAAGGATTATGTTTACACATAGAATTGAAGATCGCGGAGGGGATACATGGGCAGGAACAAAAGTTCGAAGTCGACCCCCATATAGCCTATCCAAAGAAACTCAACACAACCCTTGCTAGAAAAAGAATTAAGTCTGAAGAACTGAGGCACCAAGATAAAGCAGTCACTATCAATACAATAACAAGTTTCTACTTCACTCGGTGATAAAACAGGAATATTTCAAATACACCACAATGATCCAAAATATTCAGGTATCCGATTATGATATTGCTCCCTTGTTTCCTGTTAGGTCGTCAAACATATGAAAGGATACAAAAATTGATGGCTGACTTTAAAGTCACAAAGAAAGTTTGGACAATAGCCAACCTTCTGCTTTACCGACCATCTAGCTATCGAGAAGAAGATTAGAGATCATCATTTACTAGAAAAAATAATTTAAAATCCCCAACAACAGCCAACACGACTAGAGCCAACAACAGACCCACCAATCTTCCCCTCTAATGAGTGGGAGCACTAATTGGCTAGCAAAACAGTGGTATGACTCAGCATGACAACCACTATTACTAGACATGAGTGTCTAGCAACTACTAGAAATACAAACTGTGAAAGCTAATTCCAACAAGATTGGAGCATACTCGATTTCAACCGACCTAAGAAAACCAAAGGTATACTCAAGAGGACCCAACAATAATACAATCATTTGTTCTACAGGGCACTAAGGCTCCCATTCCACATCCTACCAAGGACATTCTCCAAATCCCAAAACTTTTGGTCTAAAAGGTTCAATTTGATCTGACTTTCAAAGTTTACATCCACCACTTAACATGCTCATGCGCGCTGCATCCGCGGCAAACGGACCTATAAGCTCTAATCTGAACAAAAGGCCAATAGGCCAAAGAGAACTAAATCATCTCAACTAGTAGACAAGCTAGCTTGGAGACTACCTAAACACGGGTATGGGAGTCTACTAAGCAAAACCCTCAACATAATGATTAAGGACTCAAAAGCCTCTGACGAAAGCTAGGAGCAGTTTAACAACACCCACAAAAACCATGCCACACTTTTTCCCTCCAACAGAACATAGTATCAAACTAATTGTAAATAAAATACTGGTAGACCAACATTATTACCAGTAGAGCAATCATAAACTCCAACACCTATAATCCATGTACAGATCCCACAAATGCTAGAAGCATTGGTCCAATGGACTTGAATCGGACACCACGGATTAACAACTGGCACTCAACAGTGCTAATTCACAAACAGCCAACCCAGTCACTGCATCCACTGTCATCTTAAGCATCATGTGAGACATATCCCTTTTTAACTCACTATCACAAAATTATGTCAATAGACTCAATTGAATGAGCAACATGCCCTACTAGAATCCATAGAACAAAATAGGGTGTACAAGGGCAAAAGGACAAGGCACAAGTACTCTCTTTCAGTCATTAGGCATATACAAAGAACGATATCACTGCCTCTTCAAGAAAAATGATTAAATTCACCACAAGAGCTCTAAAGCCAATGGCTAACAGTCAATGGCCAACGTATCCTTGAAACACTAAAACATCACCAATGGATTGAATAAAGCTCGTCTAGAGTAGACTGCTTAATCACCGACATGGATGTTAAATAAAGAAAACTCTCAACCCATCCATGTTAACTTGAATGTCCTTGCCAAAGTGTTAGCACAGTTAACACCATAACACTGGAACCATGGCATAATCATGCCCTTTAATCAAACACAGCAACAAACTGATTACAAAAATCATATATACATACATATTCCATATTTATTACCACTAGAACCTGAATTAACAATACGATCAACCATACAAACAAAAATGCCATGCAAACCCATACCCATCCTATTGTGCACCCGTGTGTCAGGTATTTATTAATTAGTTAAACCACAAAGTGGGAGTTTACTGTTACATATTAATTCCAACTCCTTACTTCACCCATAACGGATCTAAAGCCTGCTCTGATACCAACTGTAACACCCCGGTCAATTAAGAACCTGAATGCCACACCAACTTTAACATATTTTCTATATTCGACCAGCATTTTGCCTATATAACGTACAACCACAATAGGAAATCTATAAAAGAAGCACAACAGCATAACTTTTATTCAACCCAATACTCCACAAACAAATACAATACAAGAATCACATGCATGTAACTTCAGATTCTAGTTACGTAGAGTTAACTAAGTCATTATATTGTTATGAAGTGGTTATAGGTTCTGTGTGTGAGCAATACTGTGGTCTATTCCCTCCCATGCATGTGCCTCCAGAGATCACCTAAAAAAACATCAAGAAACAAGCGTGCGTCGAAGACTCAACAGGTACATAATAGAGATGGCATAGAACATGTTTAAATGAAATCCACAGCAACAGAACAACTTTTCAATCATAACCATGCTCATCAATGCAATGTATTATGCTCATATCTCATAAGCGTGTACCAATACCGCTGAGTGTACACCCGGCGGTGTCACAGCCTACAGTCCATCCCGTGGAGGTTGACCACCGAAGCAGTCTACCCCGCCATCCTGTGGGGGTGCCTACCGAGGTAGGGCTTCATGCCATCGTCCTTTTCCATGGAATCCTAATGCCTAGGATGCATATAAGTAAAGAGGAGGCCCACTTTACCGTTCATCTCATCAGTTCATTGTAATTTGACAATGAATTAAACATATAGTGATTCACACATCATAGAATTCAACCAGTGATGTTCACACACATCACATCATATAGTTGCCTCTTTTATCAAACAAGACGGAGGGACGGAACGACGACGCTGACTCCGAAAGAAAGCCGTCTGCAAGAGACATACCTTTCCACCAAACTGGCACCGATATCCAACATCATGAGAAACCTAATACAACTAGCTTAGCTTTTAATTCTCTATATCAAAAAGTCTACTTTACCAACCATCTATCATTATCCATATGAAATTTCATTATCTAGTCCAACATGCCAGAAACTTAATAAGAAATCCCTCGCGGCCTACACTATACAGCAGCACGGAAACGGTCGTATTTCCCAAACCGCTAAGCCAAATCATGCATTCTTAGATGCGTTGGAAAGCTAAGAAAAAAGGCTAACTTTTTCTCAACATCATCGAGACCCAATTCTCGACACAAACCCCCTAGTTTTGTAGTACAGAATGCTGCACAAAGTGATTCCTATAGCCAACAAACCAATTGAGGCATAGAGTTGCAAATCCACCCCTAAATCCTATCTCAAACATCATATAGAGCATCAAATTACAGAAATTAGTCATCAATTGAGTTACCTAGAGATGGAATCCCCAAACCCTAGCTCCTCCCTTCTCCTTTTCCTTTTCCTTTCTTTCTCCTACACATGGTCGGCCTCTTCCTCTTCTAGCCGGCTCCTTGTCACAATCTACCAACCTTCAACAAGCACAACAGGAAAAGAACACATGCTTTGATGCATACCATGATCGTGGGTACGACAGTGATGACGCTAGTCAACAGCGACGACACGCGCGACAGCGGCGGCTGAAAATGAGTGTCGCCGATGGCGTGGTTGACCACAAACAGCGGCAGTAGCAGCGGCGCCACCCGGCACAAGCTGTGGCGGCGGCTTGCACAGAGATGGCGGCGGCGAGCAGTGCTCGTGCGCGTACGAGGCAACGGCGGTGGTTGTGGGTTGGGGAGATCGATCTCTTCAACTCACGGCATTTAAACCCTTGGCTAGGCTAGGCCTAAGGCTAACTCTAATTGTGATCCCTAAATTTGGCCCACTATAGCCTCATATATAGGGTTCCTCTAAAAAAATCTCTCCCTATAGTTTTCTCATTTCCAACAGCATCCCCTATATAGATAATTGTATAGGGGAAGGAGATAGAATCCCTACATGTAAGGGAATGAAGAGCAATTATCTATTTTAGGGGATGGAATAGAGAATATTGTTGGAGCACATATGGGAAGAATCCATCCCCCATTTTTTGATAGGGGATTCATTATGGTAGCCTGTTAGAGACAGCCTAAAGCCCGATGGGCATCACAGTGAGGCTGGGGAGGTGCTGAATACTGGAGGAAGATCCAGTGCAACCACCGAACTTCATGTCAAGCCAAATGCTGAGATCTTTCAGGTTCGGCGAGGAGCGTGCCTTAAAGAGCACGTTGGGAACCATGGCGGATCTTGAGACGCTGGAATCCGTAGGTGCTGTGGATGACCGGCCTGTAGTACCTCGTTGTGTAGCGCAGAACGAGATCTTCAAGAGCTGGCATGCTCCAAATGCTCCAGTTTAACTAGAGAGGCTGCCCACTTTGGGAAATCGTGGATGCCATGCTGTCCAACGATTTGCAGTTTCCGGACGTTCTGCAGAGCAGGGAGCCATGGATCGGCAAGGACTACGTAAGCCACCGAAACAAACTCAATTAACAGAGAATGGAGGTTGTGCCTGCCAAGTGCAGCAAGTGAAGAGGTCAAAGTCTGGACGCAGCAGTTGAGACAATCCTCACCATGACTGTGGTGCCTGTCCCAGTATACACCCAGAACTCTCAGCTTGGTGAGCTCCCCTAGCTCTTTCAGAAAGCTCTCTGGTTTCTTGAAGACACAGAAACAATCTAATTCTTATAATGCTTTCATGTTCCTAAAACCTTCTGCTTGGAATACGACATCTTTACTGACGAACAGACGAGCCAACCATTGTAGAAGAACAATACTGGATGGCAATTCTTTCACTCCAATCTGTCTTATATCTAATGTCTCAAAATGCACAACTTGTCCAATATCAGCAGGAAGCTCACTTACAGTTGTTTCACTGATATTCAGATACCGCAACTGAACCAACTTCTTTATATTTGCAAGATGATTGTTTACCAGTGAGTCACAGCCTTGTAGGTCCAACACACGTATTACTTTAAACTCAGAAAGAGGATGCAAGTCTTTGCAATCCACGAAAGAAGAAAGTGACCGGACATGAGGTTTCATCGTATTTATCAATGACTCAAGATTTCCTTGATGGCTATTATGGAGAGAGAGGCGACGAACCTTAGTTTCCAGCAAAGGTGGGAACCCTGATGGATCCAACAAAGTAACAAAGTTCTCAATTGATTTCGATACGATGAAATTAAGAATGACGTCGTGGACTCGACATGTCACCACCTCACCATTAACCTCATGCCATTTATCAACACGATGAAACACCTCAATCCTGATTCATATAGACATTCTCCTCGTTCGGCATTGATAAATCCTTCTGCAATCCATCGGCTTACCAAATGATTCCTGCCAATCTCGCAATCTTCCGGAAATGAACTCAAGTACAACAGGCAAGTTTTTAGATGGGGTGGCAGATTAAAGTAACTGAGTGCTAATACTGATTTCATAGTATCAACATCCTTGTTTCCTGGATGTGGCGAGCTGATTGAATCTTTCCCCTTGTTTCAGTGATATGCCGATTAAGGTTCATCATCTGCCAAGAAGCTGGATAAGGAAATTGTTAAGATAATTAATTAGAGATAGAGTTCGTTGTGTTGCAAAATTAGCATAATGAGCAAGATAACAATATGATTCGCATAAAGTACAGCAACAATTATAAGCAAGCCAATAATACCATAAGTCATGTATTCTCCAAATATGACAAGAAAGACATATAAATACATGATCAACTCAAATACCATTGCTGCCAAATAGATAAACCCAGCAACTAAGCTCAAGGTTTTAACTTTATTAGTGCTCTCAGATTGCAAACTAGGGTTGCTAAATGTTTTAGCCATCCAACAGCAGTTTGAGGGTGAATATCACAGAGATAATTAACTGAAATTAGGGCTATAAACAAAGAAGTATTGCACTGCTTAAGGTCTAGATCAAATAATCTCAACAGTGACAAAACAATAACAGTCCAGACAGCAATACTACTACACAATACCAGCTTGAAAACCAGTATGAATCAGTCCAGAATAGCCACTAGTTCTCAATCACAAGATAGCAAAGAACAGTAGCATGAATTTATCACATGAACAAACTCATAAGCAGTGCTAGCAACACAATAAAATAGCCCTAAAACAGTTCATTATAATTTCAAACATTGCAATCATCATCGAGCAGCACTAGAAGCCCACAAGAACAGTGCATATACCCAAATCGAGGTCAGCCCCTATTCAAGAAATAGGTCCCCAAACCTCAGACTGGTCTACTGCACAAGAGAGGGAGATTGATCACTTACGGTGCGTTGGATTCTAACCAACAACGTCGAGGCAAAGCGTGCACAAGCACTGTCCCAGAAAACAATTCGCCGTGCTATAAAGCACCACCGATGAAATGAATCGGAGATACGAAGCTGTCACTCCCCCACAGCGAAAAGCCACGGAAGGAGCCCGAGATGCAGTAAAACACAGCGGCAAGATCACGGCGACCACCCCGTAGCCTCAGGAACAAGAGTCGAAAAGGAGCACCACCAAGACAGCACCCACCAGCCGGCGATGGCGCCGAGGCACCGGCAAGAGCAGCAACAACGTGCAGTAAGAAAGTGGGAGGGGAAAAAACCGAGAGAGTCCAGAGTGAGAGTAAGAGGAGCACGGGACTTCCCCATATAGGCGAGGAGAACGAAGTCCCCGAAGTCCCCGGCCACCTCTCCACGGCACCACGCGCTCGCGGAAGGCGGGGAAGAGCAAACCGCCGCCGCCGCCGCCTGCCAGCTCGGGTTCAGGGGAACCCTAGCTGTGGCGCTCTCCCCTTGGCAGCAACACTGCCCCTCTCTTTTCTTCTCCTGTAGTGGGCCATCGGCCCACTGGTCCAGCCCAACAATCCCCACCCTTTTGCCTCAATCGACAAAAGTATTATCGTCGTGAAACTTGTTTAATATACTGTTATTCAACAAAGGTACCGCAAAGGTTTGAACCAACGTTTAGTCTAAAAGAATCCAACCCAACACAGACAATGGAGACTACTCCTTGATCCAAGGCCTTGGTGTGAGGATATTCATCCCAAAGACACACAGTACTAGGCTGCAAATCTGCACCTCTAGCGGGGCAGGACTTTACGGTCATGTCCTTGTATCTTTTTCATGAGCTCACTAAAGAGTATACCCCAACCTCTCATGGATCGCGACCACACGATCAGCTCACATAGGTTTGTTCTTCACGGGAACTCTGTAGGACAGCTCCCTAGCCCTTAGGGCTACGAACTCATTAAGAGGTTTAAACCTCAACCTGCCATACAGATGAAGCACTGCAGCGAATGGGACCTAGAAAGATGTGCAGACAGTACCACACAGCTCAGTTGTCCTAGAGCCTGATTCACGGGATCTCCGCTCTTTCAAGATGGGTTACCATTGTTGGTTACTACTAGCAGGGTATAAGCCCCATTCCTCTCGATGCTGCTTCGATAGTTGATCTAGGCAAGCCCTTTCTAAAAGGATCAGCTAAATTACTACCAGACTGAGTGTATTCTGCTACAATAACACCCGTCTCTCTCGCATGCCGAGTAGACTTAAGCCTTCTCTTAATATGCCTCGAGGACTTCATATTGTCTTTTCTATTCTTAACCTTGACTAGAACAGTCTGGTTATCGCAATACACTAAGACTGCTGGTATAGGCTTTTCCAGCACAGGTAGATCAGAAAGGATCTCCTTGAGCCATTCTGCCTCCACAGCTGCTGAATCTAGGACGACTAGTTCAGCCTCCATGGTTGAGCGTGTAATGACAGTCTGTTTGGCAGACTTCCAGTACACTGCCCCACCAGCTATAGTGAACACATCCACTAGTAGCTTTCATCTCATCCGAGTCACTAATCCAGTTAGAATCACTGAATCCTTCTAAGACTGCTGGATGGCCAGAGTAATGGATTCCAAGCTTCATGGTGCCCTTTAGGTACCTAAGTACTCTATGTAGTGCTACCCAGTGATCATCTCCCCGGTTCGCCGTGTAACGGCTTAACCTGCATACTGCATATGAGATGTCAGGTCTAGTTGCGTTACAAAGATACATCAAGGATCCAATTATTTGTGAATATAGGTGTTGATTAACGCCATCACCAGTGTGTTTACAAAGTCTCAAATTAGGATCATAGGGCGTGGAGGAAGGTTTAGAATCAATATGCCCGAAACGGGTTAGGATCTTCTCCACATAGTGGGATTGAGATAGAGTTATCCCACTCTCACCCTTTATAAGCTTGATGTTAAGAATAACATCAGCTTCTCCTAGATCCTTCATATCAAAGTTCAAGGAAAGATATTCTTTTGTTTTGTTGATGACATCCAACTCGGTCCCAAATAGCAATATGTCATCCACGTAAAGACGCAGAATGACACCTCGACCCCCTAAAACCGATAATAAACACATATGTCGGTCTCGTTTACACAAAACCCCACAGATGTCATTGTCTTATCGAATTTCTCATGCCACTGCATAGGGGCTTTCTTAAGACCATACAAGGACTTAATCAAGCGACATACTTTGTTCTCTTGGCTCTTAACCACAAATCCGTCAGGCTGCTGCATATATATCTCCTCTTCCAGCTCTCCATTAAGAAAAGTGGCCTTAACGTCCATTTGATGGACTAGGAGGTTATATGCGGCTGCAAGAGCTATAAGCACACGGATAGTGGGTATCCTCGCCACAGGAGAATAAGTATCAAAATAATCCTCGTCTTCTCTCTGAGTGAAACCCTTAGCCACTAAGCGGGCCTTGTACTTTTCTATAGTACCATCAGGTCTTCTCTTTTTCTTAAAAATCCACTTGCAATCCAGCGGTTTGCAACCACTTGGTAAATCAACGACTTCCCACGTTCCATTAGCGATGATGGAATCCATCTCGCTACGGACTGCCTCCCTCCAATACTCAGCATCAGGAGATGCAAAAGCCTCAGTGAGGATGCGTGGTTAGTCATCCACAGAATAGATAGCAAAATCATCACCAAATGACTTTTCAGTCCTTTGTCTCTTACTCCTCAACTCCAAATCAAGAGTAGGCTCATCCACCTCAGAAGGAATAGTGTAATGCTCGTTAGAGCCATCTGGTGTGATTATCTCATTCGATCTCATAGGAAAGATACTCTCAAAGAAAGTCGCATCCTAAGACTCCATAAGGTCATTTGGAGCGACTTCGCTCGTCTCGGATTTGATCACTAGAAATCTATAGGCTCTGCTATTTAAAGCATACCCTAGGAAGACACAGTTGACAGTTTTTGGTCCTAATTTTCTTTTCTTAGGCATGGGCACATTTACCTTAGCAAGGCAACCCCAAGTCCTAAGATGAGACAAGTTAGTCTTTCTCCCCTTCCATCCTTGATAAGGAGTCACCTCGCGATTGCGTGGAGCCACCCTATTTAGGACATAGTTGACTGTGAGAACCGCCTCCCCCACCATCAAACCGACATACCCGAACTTTGCAACAAGGAATTAACCAAGTCGCATATAGTTCGGTTCTTTCGCTCGGCTACCCCATTTGACTGGGGATAGTAGGGAGGTGTGGTTTCATGAATGACACCACATTCTTCACAGAAATGGAAAAAATCCTTGGAGATGTACTCTCCTCATCTATTGGATCTCAACCGTTTAATAGTCTTTCCTAGTTGGTTTTCCACTTCAGCTTTATAGATCTTAAAATAATCTAGTGCTTCATCTTTAGTTTTTAATAAATAGATATAACAATATCTACTACTATCATCTATGAGAGTAAAGAAATACCGCTTCCCTCCCTTAGTTAAAATGCCATTCATCTCACACAGGTCGGAGTGGACTAGCTCTAGTGGAGAGGTGCTTCGCCCTTCAACTGTATGAAACGGATTTCGAGGCTGCTTAGCTTGCACACACACCTCACACTTAGAGCCCTTCTCATAGCTATACTCTGGAATCAAATTCATCTTGCTCAAACGCACAATGGCCTCAAAGTTCAAATGACATAAGCGTGAATGCCATACATTATGATGTTTATTACAAACCATATTGAAAATGAAAAGATTGTTCTGACACAAGACAGAGAGATTGAACATGCCATCTCTCTTGTACCCCTTGCCTATGAAGGCACCAAACTTGGTCAAGATGACCTTATTTGACTCAAACACTAATCTGACACCTTGACGACATAAAGCAGAGCCACTGATCAAATTACGTCGCATTATGGGCACAAGCAGCACGTCACGAAAGAACCAGCGTCTTGCCCGAAGTATACTTTATTAGACCTGGCCGACGCCTCGTATACTTGCTGACGCTCCATTGCCCATCAAGACGGATCCACAAGCTTGACCCTAAAATGAAGTAAAAGAGGCTCTGACGCTCCATTGTTTTCTGGATTGTTGCAAAATTAGCATAATGAGCAAGATAACAATATGATTCGCATAAAGTACAGCAACAATTATAAGCAAGCCAATAATACCATAAGTCATGTATTCTCCAAATATGACAAGAAAGACATATAAATACATGATCAACTCAAATACCATTGCTGCCAAATAGATAAACCCAACAACTAAGCTAAAGGTTTTAACTTTATTAGTGCTGTCGGATTGCAAACTGGGGTTGCTAAATGTTTTAGCCATCCAACAGCAGTTTGAGGGTGAATATCACAGAGATAATTAACTGAAATTAGGGCTATAAACAAAGAAGTATTGCACTGCTTAAGGTCTAGATCAAATAATCTCAGCAGTGACAAAACAATAACAGTCCGGACAGCAATACTACTACACAATACCAGCTTGAAAACCAGTATTAATCAGTCCAGAATAGCCACTAGTTCTCAATCACAAGATAGCAAAGAACAGTAGCATGAATTTATCACATGAACAGACTCATAAGCAGTGCTAGCAACACAATACAATAGCCCTAAAACAGTTCATTATAATTTCAAACATTGCAATCATCATCGAGCAGCGCTAGAAGCCCACAAGAACAGTGCATATACCCAAATAGAGGTCAGACCCTATTCAAGAAATAGGTCCCCAACCCTCTGACCGGTCTACTGCACGAGGGAGATTGATCACTTACGGTGCGTTGGATTCTACCAACAACGTCGAGGCAAAGCGTGCACAAGCACTGTCCCAGAAAACAATTCGCCGTGCTATAAAGCACCACCGACGAAATGTTTCGGAGATACGAAGCCGTCACTCCCCCACAGCGAAAAACCACGGAAGGAACCCGAGATGCAGTAAAACACAGCGGGAAGATCACGGCGACCACCCCATGGCCTCGGGAACCAGAGTTGAAGAGGAGCACCACCAAGAAAGCACCCACCGGCCGGCGACGGAGCCGAGGCACCGGCAAGAGCAGCAGCAACGTGCAGTAAGAAAGTGAGAGGGGAAAAAAACCGAGAGAGTCCAGAGCGAGAGTAAGAGGAGCACGGGACTTCCCCATATAGGCGAGGAGAACAAACTCCCCGAAGTCCCCGGCCACCTCTCCACGGTACCACGCGCCCGCGCAAGGCGTAGACGAGCCAACTGCCGCCGCCGCCTGCCAGCTCGGGTTCAAGGGAACCCTAGCTGTGGCGCTCTCCCCTGGGGCAGCAACGCTGCCCCTCTCTTTTCTTCGCCCGTAGTGGGCCATCGGCCCACTGGTCCAAGGGCAAAAGCCCAACACGTTGTTTGTACGTAGAGATGTATATCTCTTGTATAAGATTATATCTGTAAATCACTATAAATATATGCCGTAGCCATTGATTCCTGTGCGTGGCTTAATCAATCCTTTTTACAGAAATAATTGCCAATGGTATGCCACCACACTTGCTCACTATCTGTTCAGAAGACTACCAAATCTTCAGGGCAATTTTCTTTGGAAGCAAAAATTATTTTGAAGAATAATATTTTAGAGTCAGAATCACCAAGATATTTCATTTCGTTAAGTACGCCCACAGTGAGAAGAACGGCATAATTCAGCCACAACTTTATACGCGTTGTGATGTTTATTATGCTACCAGGACTACTTTTGACCAAGGCATGTCCAATTAACTTCCACGGATCTGAGTCCCACATATCATCAACTACAACAAAATACCTGGCACATATACGTAATTTTCATGTTATAGAAATTTTGAAATACAGGGGAAAATATAAGTGCATTATTTAGAAATTCTCAGCTTGATGAAATTCTCACACCACCGTTTGCTAACAGTACATGTTCACATAAATACTTTCACTAAAGGGCTCGAAACAACCTATTTACTTGCATCAACCATAAGCATTACCTCCTTTTCGTCCACCTGTTTTTACTTCAACTTATTCTATTGAGATCCTAACCGGACATTATGGCTTTAGCATAAACATTAGGTCCACATTGAGAGTGATAGCATAGAGCGTAACAAAATGACATGACTGTTAGGAAACCGCCTTTGGGGAGCCCGGCCCGGCTGGGGCCGGCGCGCGGCACGGCGCGGCTAAGGCCGGCCGGCGGCTCCCCCTCGGTGGGTCCCACATTGGACCTAACCTAAAACCCTAAGCAATACTATAAAAGAAGAGGTGAAGCACCATGTTGTAGATGAGATCTGAAATTTAATAAAGAGAAGCTCCACCCTATATCTCTGTATCCCTTGTTCTTGATCTTTCTCTGTGATTGATTGACCACGTTTATACCTCGGACTACACCTGGTAGCGAGGTTTCTTAACACGTTATCAGGACGCTCACTCCTTGACGTGCCGATCAATCCGCGAGGAAGAACGATCTGCATCCACTTCTACCACGAAGGTATTATTTTGCGCATCGGTTACCCAGTAGATTGTAATCTATGCTTGAATTTGATTGCAGATAGAGAATCTTTGTGGTGTTTTCCATAGTAGATTGCAAAATTTGCATGAAATTTGTAGCAGATTAGATTATGCGGGGTTTTTACCAAATCAATCTAGTAGATTGATTCCTGGACGCCGCCGCCCGTAGCTGCCGCTGCCCCGCCAGCCGCCGCCTCGCCCCAGCCCGTCGCCGCCGGCCGAAACCGGCGCCCGCCGCTCGGGAAATTGGGCCGCCTGGCCCACGACCGCCCGAGCCGGCTTGCCGCCGGCTACGCCCGAGCTGGCCTAACCTGATTCGGCCTGCCCCGGCCGCACCCAAGCCGGCCACGTCCGAGCCGGCCTACCGCCGGCCTGCTGCCTCGCCCCTATAGATAGGCTGAAAGGCCCAATTTGGGCTGAAATTGGGCAGAACTGGCGTAAGAGCCTAGAAAAATTGAAAATAGGTTTCGAAAATTCTAAAAATTTCAGAAACCGGATAGTCTTGCATGTTTTGCACCTCGGGAATTGTTTCTGAACATGTAACAGACTACGTGCGGCCTTGCTAGCAGCAGGTCGTACGCTGGACCGAAAGGTCCTGATTAAGCTGAATTTTCAACAGAAATTTGCAGAATTAAGTGAATTACTTTTGAATTATTTATTTACTATTTAACATTTCTGTGCAATTATTCTGTAAATTATTGCTTGCTATATTATCAGTAATTAGTTTGTAACTCGTAATGGCACCATACTGAAACCACGAGAATTATTTTTATGTCACGCACCACTCTAGGTTGATTACCTGAAGTAATCATATATTTGGTTATCTTGCAGATGACTAGCCTTGCAAGCCGTGATTTCGAGGAGCTTTCCCTCCAGGGGTAGAATTTTTTGACCTTGAAGTCCGATGTTGAAATTGCCCTGGACAGCAAGCAGCTGCGTTCCACCATTGGCATTGGCCAGGGCTATCCCACCTCCAAACAAAATTACCAGGCCCTACATTTCCTTAGGCACCACTTGTCACCTACTCTGAAAAGTGAGTACATGACAGTGACATGTCCCCTGGAGATATGGAATGCGCTCTGCAAGCGCTTTGAGAGGTTGAGGTATTCAATTCTCCCACAAACCCAGCAGGACTGAAATCGTCTGAGGATGGCCGACTTTAAGTCTGTTGCTGATTATAACTCTGCGCTGCATCGCATTTGCACCAATCTGAGGCTCTGTGGCAAGCTTGTCACGGAGCAAGAAAAGATTGAGAAAACCCTCTGTACTTTCCATCCCAATGAAATTTAGCTAGCCCGCAGTTACCGGTAGAACAACATTGAGGAGTATACCACTCTCATCGATATGATGATAATATCTGAAACTCATGATAATGTCTTGATGAAGAATTTCAAGTCCCAAGTACCAAGTAACCCGAACGGCACTGAAATTAATGCCAATAGTTACAAGGTGAAGAACCTCAATAAGAAGGGCAAGAAAGGGAAAGAAAAGAAAGGGGCAGCAACTGACAAGTCTGGTAATCAGGGCCGCGCAAGCCGTATGGCCAGCAGAACCAAACGTGCTATCGCTGCGGCCTGAAGGGGCATTGGTCCATGATCTGCCGTAAGCCCAAGGAAGTGGTCGTGGCACATCAGGCCAAGAAGAAGCGTCCCATTGAAGCGCACCTAGCAGAGCTTCAAGTTGAGAAAACCAAGCCCGAAGACGAATTTGAAGAGGATGATCTCCTCGGGGAGGAACTGGCATCTCTCTCGCTGCCCCCTCCTGGCCCCTTCCCTGAAGGTTCCATGAAGATAGATCACTTTGATGACTCCGACATCCGGCAGAGTGTGGACCCAATGTTCACCGAGTCCATCTAGTATTCTCTTGCAGTCTGCCGCCGCTATTATCTTAGAGTCGTTGCGTTAGAAAACATTTAAATATATTATTTAGAATTTTCTCCTTGCATTGTAAGCTCTAGCAGAGCATATTCTCATGGTTGGTCTTGAAGAACCCTGAATTTCAGTATGATTGAATTTAAAGTATTTTAAATTTTGCATGAATAAATATGCTTTGCATACGAGGTTGTGCCATTACCTGATTGCAAC
>SPJY01008763.1:433210-445064 GCA_005191435.1 Raddia distichophylla
GGTCAGTCGGCGATCCGTCAGTCGCGCCGTCAGTCGGGCATTTTCGACAAAATCTATGATGAAATTCTTCAATCCGAACCATACATTTTGTTCATCTTGATAAACTCTCCTAGTGTACCACATGTTACAATTTTTTTATTTTTGTTGCTATTTGTTTTGTATTTTTCAAATCAGCCTAAATGGACGCTCCAGAATACTTTAGAATGCTAGGCTGATTTTGAAAAATGCAAAACAAATAGCAAACAAAATCAAAAAATTGTAAAATTTGGTACACTAGGAGAGTTTATGGAGATGAACAAAATGTATGATCCGGATCGAAGAATTGTAGACTCCAGTCTACGGATCTCTCTGTAGACTTCGACGGGTTTTTGAAATGTGAGAACTTTAGTGATCGATCCAAACCGTTGATCTTGTTCATCTTGTCAAAACGTAGCCACCAACCAAGTTTCGTATTTTTCGAATTTGTTTACTATTTGTTTTCTAATTTTAAAAATCAGCTTTTTTTTGGACTGTCCACGACACTTGCATTGTAGGCTCGGGAAGAGCATCTATAATTTTTCCTATGGGAACTGTCATTGAAATGAAAGAGGCATTATTATACCCTGAATCCACTCGAACACTTTTCGCGACATCCGTGCCAATGGCTTTCACGTAGAAACCATAGAAGAAAATGGCAATGAATTTTTATGCATTATGCAGCACAACGGATGTGAGAAGCGAATTCTCGAGAAGTTCATCTCCTTAGAAACTGGGCTATACCACACTAACATTAGAGCACCAGCAGTGTTCACCTCTCTTAACACGACCTTTAGGAGCTCTGAACTCTTTTTTCTCTGGCATAGCAGACTTGGCCATCCTGGTCTTAGAATGATGAGAGAAATTATGAATAACTCGCAAGGCCATGGTATCAGTGTTAAAAATTTCTTGAATCATGAAGATTTTGTGTGCACTAGCTGTGTCACCGGGAAACTGGTTACCAGGCCAACGGTCTTGAAAGTTAGAGATGAAATCCCCGCTTTCCTTGAATGGATTCAGGGAGACATATGTGGCCCCATTCAGCCCCTATCAGGGCCGTTTCAATACTTTATGGTACTTATTGATGCTTCCTAAAAGTGGTCGAACATGAGTTTACTCTCGACGAGGATGTTGGGATATGCCCAATGAAAATTATGAGTCACATATGATGCGGGCTCGTGGTTAGCGTGGGATACATATGATGTGGACCAGACCTAATTGGGCCTCTTGCGTAGAGGTCCCAATAGTGGGCGCTATATAAAGGGAGGTGGAGGAGAGGTCGGTATGCATGCCTGTGCACAAGTTCTCCCTCTCCACCAAACCCTAGCCGTCATCTCTCCCAAGCATCTGTGCACCGGTGCTAGCATACCGCGCATGGATGTATCCCAATCTTTGCACATGTGGATACCGTAGAGGCGCTGCATTTTGTGGCGCTAGCCGATGCGAACCTGAGATTGAGACATCGCTGCTAGCGCATATGTTCTGGACACGATTTTGTTTCATCAATTCCCATTGGTCCAGAAGGAGTTTCTGGGCGAGACTAGATGCGTTCGAAAGATAATCTCGTTAGCTTTCCAACGAGTGGTAGAACGTCGAAAAGGGAGCTCGGATGTGGCCGGAGCGTCCGTTTGAAGGTGCGCTGCTCGGGAAGATCGTGAATCCCGGCGAACGCGCGGAGTACGTCGACGACCTCCATGGCATGGAGATTGGCCATGGCACTTGGCGAGCACTCAGCACCACCGACGAGCACTCGGCGGTGATCTGAATTACTGTAAATGACTACTTCAGTACGACTACGTGCAGATCGGTGAACCGGCTTCATCGACTCGTCTTCCACTGCATAGCACGTCGTAAGGTAATCTTGATCTGTGGTCATTTACTAGCAGGGTGTTCTTGGGTTTCCGTGGTAGAATTTGATTCGTTGTTAGCGTAGCAATCCCGCGTTTCCCTTCAGTGGTATCAGAGCCATCCTGTGTAGTTCTTGATCCGAATCGGCGTATATATGATATGCGGCACATATGTGATATGCATGATAGTAGATTTGATCTACTGTTGGTTTAGCCGATTGGATCGGTTAGGAGTTCATTGATTGAATGCATCACATACACAAGGGTCCATACTGTCCACAACAAACCTTGCAAAAACAAGTTAGGCGCAAATCGAATTCTAATGCACACTAAGTGAACCAGTTTTAGTTGTTTATTAATCACAGTTCACGGCGGTTCTAACGCACCATGTGGGGAACATAGATCACATCTATGAAAACGCAATGAAAATTCCAATCCGATTGATCACATCAAGCCAACTGCCGGATCATCAACATGAACCGATTTTCATTAGGCCGATCATATCGATCCAAACGCGCGAGGTCCCCTTGAGAAAACAGCAATGCATGTAATCTCGATCTGTTGCTCTGATCTATTCAGCATGCGCGCATCCCCGATGGTGTTACCAGCCGGTAGGGGAATTGTGCAACACGAATTTGATAGAGGACGAACTAATCTTTTGATCGCATCACGCTATCAACTCATACCTCTATCCAGACTACCGATTGATCTAATCAACCCATGAACAATCACAGTGTAATGTATTAGTTAGTATTACAATGCGTGTGTGCTCGGCTACGCATGCATGGGGGGCCAGTTGCTAGGAAACGGGTAGGCTACGCGATCATAAAATCAAATTTTCTACCACGAATCACTTAGGAGCACATGCAAGTAGAGGATCACAGATCGTTACCCTTGATGCGCAGATGCAGCAGAAGCAGTTCCTTGCGCGTAGAGGAAGTAGTCGTACTCGCCCAGAGCACCGCCGAGTGCTCGCCCGTCCTCGCCGAGTGGTTCCCGAGTGCTCGCCTGTGTTCGCCGAGTGGTTGCGGATTGCTCGCCGACTACTCGTCAATGTCTCACCTGTGTTCGCTGACGATCCAACCGAACAGCGCCTCTGCATACGGTAGCGCCTCTAGCGGTATCCACACGTACCGAGCAGGAACGTCTCACGGGGTGTGCTAGCACCTCACCGTACGGCTAGGGTTTCTAGAGATCAAGCGGGGCGCGCGATGGCTAGGTGTGGTGAAGGCTCAACTCATCAAATCACGCGCGCCCCTTTGCCTGTCCTTATATAGTCACGCTAGTGGGCTTCAGCCCGCTAGGGTTTCTATCTCCTACGTAGATCATATCCACGCACAAACCCATTAAACAGTTCCAACCCGTTAAGTGTGTGACCCGTTAGGTTCAGTGCAAGTCAGCCGTGGATCCGAAAACTCTTTCCAATCCACCGATCAAAAGCGGCACCTAGCAGTACGTATTGACCCCCGAATGCACAGGATACACTCACATACCGATCCCTTTGTCTCCCGATACCAGTCAAGCTCAAGGCGAGATGCGCGCCACCCTTGTTGATAGCTCGACCAATTCACTCGGCAGTGGAATGGATACAAACCATGACTAACCCCTTAGTCATATTAGCACAGCCGTGCGCTTTCCTTATCCATCCACACAAGGGGCCCAGAGGTATCTCTCCTGTTATCTAGGAGGGGCAAATTCCATCTTGATCATCACACCCCTGGCTATGTATCGTGGCATACCCAGTAGGCACCTTTATAACTACCCTGTTACGGTGTAGCGTTTGATGATACCAAAGTATACGAGTCGACATGCTGGGCATCCATGATAATCTCAAGTCTAATGACCATATAGGTATATAACTCAAGACTATACGCTGATGGCGCTATAAGAGATAACAACTCACAACGTCTCGGAGTAGGTCTGTCCGACTGCCCATGTTCTCCAACATGCGTCCACCCGATTGGTTTGATATCTCTATATCTATGGCATGTGAAACATTACCATCAATCAATACATATGCTGATCAAATCATAACCGCTCCTCGTTATGATATGGATCATGTACCCGTTTAGAATAAAGTCATATAACAATGTGTTTCACAATCAAGTCGTACCCAATGGACAAAGTCATGACATTTATTCAGGGAACTGATAAACAACATTATCATATGTACATGAACAAAGACGTGGTACAATCATCACTATGATTGATCTAGGGCATATCCCTTTCACCAGTTTGTTGGCTGCACGATGCATGTGCATTGTTGGTCGGTGGTAGCTTGTATTTGTGGTATGTGGGTTGAGGCTAATACAATTGGCCAATATGTTTTGGTTAATTAAAATGATTAATTAGCTAATTGTTGGCGATTCTTACGCTCAAAGAAATTAATCCGCAAACGGACGGATATCGCTTGTAGTTTTCACCAGGAGTATTCCTAGAGTTATCGAATCCATTGGGAACGAGGGTTTAAAGAGATAACCTCTATATCTTAATTATTTAAAATACCAGCCAGTCTAGGTAATGGGAGTTAGGATAAATGAAAAGACCGGGACACACACACACGATAAATATTCACACAAATAAAGAGAAAGCTACACTAGCTAGATAGACAGTTGGGAGGACAACGAGACAAGTTTAATAAGTTCACAAAATCATGTGATTCAGTTTAATTGAGCGAGCTTAGGGTATTCTAATAGTGGTCCACTTGATATTCGCCGTCGGAGCTCGGACACTCACTACCATCCGCTATCCTGAATTGGAATCCCGAATGGTTATGATCGTTCCGATTTGGCTCTACTGGTCCAAAGCCGGACGCTGTGGGTTACGCACAAGATACTTAGGGCCTGTTTGGTTCGATGCCTCACATGGCCACGCCTCAGCTTAGGCATGCCACATCGCCTTGGGCAGCTGTTTGGTTGGAGGCTAAGCTGAGGCGCGCCACACCCACTGCGGCAGCCGCCGGCTCCGTTTCTTCAGCATTTTCGCCACAGAGTGTGGCGCTCAAATCGAGCGCCACAACTCGCCACTCCGCGCTGAGGCTCGCCCGTTCCTCTCTCCCCCTTCCTCTCTCACAACGGCCATGGCGGCGGCGTAGATGGTGGCGGCGGCGGGGCTCCCACGACCACGACGGCCATGGCGGCGGCGGAGATTGCAGGGTGGCGGCGGCTATAGCGGGCTCGGCCGGCAGCAGGGATGGCGCGGCGGTGACGGAGGGAAGAGAGCGTGGGTGGGGGTGGTGCGGTGCGAGCTCCCGGCGGCGGCGCGGTGGGCGCGAGCTCCCGGCGGCGGCACGCGTGAGATGGCGACGGCGGCAGCGGCACGTTTGGGAAGGGTCGAGACCTGCCGTCTCGCGCGTCGCCAGGTTTGGGCAATATGGAAACGAAGCGCAATCTACGGATCAGAGCGCGTCGCCAGGTTTGGACATTCGTGAGGCGGCGGATCAGAGCGGATCAGGGCATCGATGATTTGGCGCGTTAATTCCCCCTCGACCGCGCGCGTTGATCTGCCCCTTCTCATGTTAGTCATGCCACATCTGCCAAAACCTGCTAACCTTAGGCGTGGCTTTTTTAGTCACGAACCAAACAGACCCTTAGTATCTACGGATGGATAGGGCTGTCACCACCTACCACCTACCACATATACGTGGGCCTGGTCTTAGACACCACGTCTGCGACTATTCCTAATCAATCTTCCTCAGTACTAAAAGAAGTTGATCTAGGTTCAATGCCTGGCTCTAACAGTATATGAGTGAGAACCTAAACTGATTCCAGACAAATACAAGCTACCAGTAAGGCAGATCTACACAACTCATTTATGCAGATATACTCAGCTCAAATAAAGTTCAACACTATAGCAATGAATGAAGTGATCTCACTAATTAAAATAATTAGGAAAGGGTACAGAGCTATTACCCGAATTTTCGAAGACACTTTCGGAACTCCGAGCGTCAGCTCGACTTGACTCTAACTCCCAACTTCTACTAAGAGCTACTCTACAAAGTGGAATGAAAATGTGAAAGTGTTGTGTGTGGCTCTCCTCCAAATGAAGCAGATCACCTCCTTTTATAGGCCACCATGACCAATGGGGTGTTGACACGGCTAGGGACAAGTGTCACAAGGTCCTTGCTGAAGGGGGAATCCAAAGGGGCAAAGAGGTGGGTCGGCTGGCCTAGCGGGGTCGGCCGGCCTGCCTTTGTTGATCCCAGCCTTCCGATTTGGCTAGGATACTCCTCGTGCGGTGTAGATCTTCTTCCTAAGTCGGTTTGGCAGTTGGAGACCGGTAGCATCGGGTTTTCTTTATTATCCTATGCTTAACTTGAGGATTACTCCTCTTTCTGGATGAAACCGACTGGAATCAACGGCTTGGATGTACTCTAGGATCTCTTGTAGAAGTCCCGGTGCAACCCTGGCCTAACTGGGTGAAGGAGCTGGGTCGGCCGGCCTAGGGTGGGTCGGCCGACCCACTCTTTTGCCCGGATCGGTCCCAATTTCGCTCAGTGGGTCCCTGCATGCAAAATCTTATCAAAACTCGTGGAACTTTATTAGAATAATTAAAATGTTAGTATAAACCTTGATTTTCCCTCGAAAAGCCAGAATTTCGGAATATGTTGATGTACAAAATGGGCGTTTATTTGACGTCAACACTAATTACCCTGTCCATGGTATGAACTGGTTTGGGTCTTCGTCTCGAGCAATTCTTGCTGAAATGTTGATTGCCGTGATTTGACCTCAGGTCACCGAGCTGTTGCTAATTGGATTAGTGCAGCACTCGGCGCCTGCCCGGCAGTGCTCCGCGCTGCTTGACGCGGCTAGGCGATGCCCGTATGCATGGTGTGGGCTTGCACATATGATGTGTGGTTTTCATATATATAACTTGTGGACATGCATGTTTGTGCTCGGACAGATCGTTAACGAGCAAATTGTTATTCGGTTGACTTGATATTGTTCGACACTGCTCGAAATTGCTCGGCACTACTCGAACTACTTAGTAACGAGCAATTTGTTGCTTGGGTTACTCGGTCTTGTTCGGTAGTGTGCCGGTAATAGTCGACTCTGGTCGGCGCTGCCTAAACAACTCGGTGATAAATTGTTGCTCGGGTCACTCGATGTAGTTCGACGGTGCCTGGCACTACTAGACGCTACTCGGCTTTGCTTGTAGGAACTCGAGTTGGTCGCAGGCTATTCGGCTGCTCGGCACCACTCGGTTCTGCTCGCAGGAGCTCGAATTGGTCGGATAGCCTCGCCACATGCTGGGATTTGGATCCCGAGCAACGGTATAGCCACGCCATAAATGGCTCATGGAGTTGGAGTACCACTTCGGCACCGGATGCCTCGAGCACTAGTTGTCTGGTGAGTTCCCTCTACTGCCATGTTGCCTCGGCAGTTGGTTGGGGCTGCACGACTAATGGGTAAAATTGTGAATATGATTCATAGTTCGAACCTTGCTGACTGATTTATTAGTAGGCTGACTGGCCGAATGGAATGTTCATTGGGTCAATGTGATTGGTCCGGAGAGGGTTAATACGATTAATCCGTTGGCATTTTCTATGGGCAAAAGACATGAATATGTTTCACTATGGGAAAATGTTTCCACTACACTGATTATTTATGTGCTTTTCATAATTGTTATGAGTTCACTTTATTTGGTAGAATTTGATTCTATGTAAATATATGTGAATAGTTTGATCCTTGTGTATACGATGCATGTTTAGGATCTTACTGAGGCTTACATATTAATTTGTGATACTTGACTTATATCAAGTAGATGGCCCGGTGGACAAGAATGGACGCATAGTGATAATGATCACTGCGTCTTGGGCCATACCAGTGCACAGTTCAAATAGTGTATTTTTCTGTGATGGTTTTCCTGCTCTGCTATTCTTTCATAGAATAGATTTCCCTCGAAATATTAAGTGTACGATCAGTGTTCGCCTAGTCGGCCGACTAGGCCGATTAGTCGCCGCCTAGTCGCTAGTCTGCGATAATCCGTCCCGTTTAGGGGGTAGTCGGTGCATTAGTCAAAAAATCCGATTAGTCGGTCCTAGGCGGACTAGGACCGATTAGTCAGGTGGGCCTGGACGGTTTTAGGCGGTGGTGGGTCGGCCTAGTCGGTGACTAGTGGCCCGACTAGGGGATGAGAGCCCATCGACAAAAGGCCTGTGGACCGTGGCCCAAATAGAAGTTGCCTAGTAGGGTTTCCCCCATCCTCCTGCCGTGTAGCGCCCATCCTCCTGCCGTGTAGCGCCGCTGTCGCCCATCCTCTTGCCGTGTAGCGCCGCTGTCACCGCCATGTGCGCCGCCGCCGCCTCCATGTGCGCCGCCGGGTTAGTCTATATGTATACTTTCATGCTTAATATGTCTATATATGTATTTTGTGTATTTAATTTAAGGGATAAGTCATATATTTGGAGTTGTAAAATGATGTATATGATAAGTTGGATACTAATATTTTTTATATTTTTGGAAAAAATAAAAAAACGACTAGGCCGCCTAGTCTCCGTCTAGTCCGCCTAGTCTCTAGTCTGTAGGTATCCGTCTAGCACTTGACTAGCGTTTAGGCTAACATTGTGTACGATGCTCTTCCAATTACTGCACCTATCGTCTTGCAAGTTGGCGGATAAGTTCTTGACAAATCATGGGCGCCGTCTTCTTTCATGTACAATAGGGTGAGTGTAGCCTAACCCGTGCATTCACACGCATAGTGTTGGTTTGCTTATTGGAGTTATCCAAATAGGATTTAGGACTTCGGGGCATCAGGGTTGGGAGCCAGCATATGATGCCACCCCAACAAACAAGAGTCACATACGATGTGATTGACAAGGAGTTGTCTTAACTATGTTACGGGTTCAAGTGGTATTGACAAATCATTACCCGAACTGCAGTAACCATGGATCTTGTCCCATCACGAGTCATTAGAGGGAATGTGACTTAAGGGGGAGTATCTTCGCTAAATTGTTAAAGGAGGTACGCACATAAACATAGTTTAATATTTGTTGATATACCTGATGCTTTACTTTTGAGATATATCTTGGATTAGAGAATCTTGATATATGCATGATGATTGATATTATATTTTGAGAATTGTTCTCTAGTTATTAAGAAGGAATATTTGTTCTAAAGAGTAGTACCTTGATGAACCAGCTTGAAATGCAATCTGTGATCAAAGTGTTTACTAGAAGCATTATGATAATTTTCTTTGTAATGATTCTCTTTCTTGTACATATGAAATCTGAGCTTTTATAACAAGATGAAATCAAGGATGTCCGCAATATTATTGTGGATTGGTGGGCATGTTTGTGAACCAAATAAGGGCTAAAGAATTTGATCCCTAAGTCATTGTTTGGGTGTAGATTAACACAAAAGAAAATCCGGTCAGCTGTCATATGTGGTCAATATGATTGATTGCATTGGACAATGAAAATATGATTTTCCTTTGGCTAATGGTTAGCTATGCATGTGATTTTCGGTTGCTCTTCATAATGATGAATTGTTTGGAGAAATCACTTACCGAGGTTCATATGATGCATGTTAGAATCAGAAAGCATTAAGATCAGCATTAATCATTTGATGATGGTTCAAAAGACTGGCTGAATTATGAATAAGGCTGAGTCATGTGTGAAAGGGAAAGGTCAAGTTGGACCTAGAGTACTAATCTAGACTTATGAAGTCAAAGGTTGGCACAACCCTAACATCACAGAATAGGATTATGGAATAATGACAAGGTTGTAAAAGTTGTCTCGTTTGACGTTGATACACTTTAATGGCCCAACCTGAAGGATTATAGTCGGAATTAAATAATTGTTATTGTATTCCGGGCATAAGAAAATTCAATTTTTCAGTTTCTTATGAGTGCGAGATTGATTTGACTTATGGGCATGCGGCAGTGGCGGAGCTAGGATTTTGGTAAACCCCGGGCTAAAATTTAATGTACTAAAAACTTATGAAAAAAATATCTAAAAGTTAACCACTCATTCATTATCCACATCAAGCAATATAAAAGACGTAGTAGAAATAAATAATTGATATAAGATTTTAACCATATAACCTATTATATCATTAGCATTAAAAACATAAAATAACATCGACAAAATAAAATATAGCTTACTTGTGCGGCACCACCATATAAAGTCAAGCAAATTCTCTCTCTATATATATAAAACAAATCACATAAAAGGCGAATTTACTCGATGCAACTTTTGGATTGAACGATTGACCGATGTATTGCCCGATTGGTAGGCAACACCAACGTAGTAAGCTACCAACACAGGAGCTGGTATTCCTAGTCACACTTGGGCCTTGGCTACTGTCTGCTGGCGCAATGGGCCCTAAAACCTTGCGCCTTGCCTGCTACGATGCTGCACTTGGTGCGCATGCAGATGGTGTGACCTCGTATCCTCAGCTGAACGGGCCTGCACAGCTGGGTTACAAGCCCATTTAGCGTTCCAAGCTTTGAGACAAATATATGAGGAGGGAATGGGCAGATATTCCATGACCCGGGCTGAAGCCCGCCCTGCCATGGGCCTGGATCCGCCCCGTATGCGCCATTAGTGAATGGATGTGTGTTATTAGTCCTGAAGACTTGTGATGTCATTGTGTTTCATAATCCGTGATATGGTACACTTTTAGAAATAATTGTGCTTATTTGAAAGGTTCCATCTAGTCACCATGAAACCACCATATATGATATAGATGGAAATTGTTCCGTGCTATTTATCGAAATCTGAAATGTGGGGCATGTGTAAGACATATTATGTCTGACAAGTTCATAATTGATTAAGATAAATGTTTCTTTGTGAGGTACAGAGTGTTTGTACACATAGAAGGGTAAAGAGCTGCAAAATGGTTGTTGCTCGAAATGGTTTTATTTTAAAGAAATTGTTTCTTCCTAAATATTTAGTGGGAGCACGGTGTGACTCGGATTTATTCGAGAACCATTGAAAAGTGTTTCAGTTCCCATTAAACTTTCATATTATGTACAAGTTGTATGTTTTATGAAAGAACCAACCTTGCATTGGTCATAAAAGCCACATTAGTCACCTATATGATAGGAAGACAATTGTTGTCGTATTATGATGAGGTTAAGACTGATGATGAAGCGTGATGGGCCTATACTCTAAAAGATGAATTTAAGACGAGCTATATGTGGCAATTAAGTTTTGAACTTGATTGGTTCGCTTGGTGCTATCTAGATTCACCTAGCTACTGTTGCATATTTGATATGCTATATGGATATCAAAACGGCTCTCTCTGGTTGAGACCTAATTGAGAATGTGTTTGACACAGCCTCAAGTTTTGATAATCCATAAAGTGCTAGAGTATGCGAGTTTTTGAAACAATCATAACAGAGTTAAATATTTGTTTTGATGTGTAGTCAAATTATTCGGCTAGTTCATCAAGGGCAAGTGGGAGAGCACTGATTTTCCTGATCTTATATATGTATGACATTTTATTTATCGGAAATAATATTCCATTATTTTGACATGAGGGTCTATAGGGATAGATCTGAAAGGCTAATTGGATTAGACCTATTTGATATGGTGTTGAATGGTTCAACCGGGAATTTGTTCCTATATATGTCACATTGGAGAGCAAGATTAGGTATTAGATACTTGATGAGCTTAGTAGTTGCCAAAGAAGGGGTTTTCATGCCCTGTGAATCAAGGTGAATGTCACCGAATATGCAGATATCAATCTAATCCGGGTGAATGTCACTGGATAGTAAGGAACATTCTAAGATGCTTATGAAGAATAGTGAATGTGTTCTTTGGAGGTTAGGAAATGCGGCATGTAAAGGTTACATCGCGTACTAGTTTCCAAACCGAAACTTAATGGAGGTTCAAAAAGCTGAAAAAAGGTTTCAGCCTAGACAAATATTACCATAACCTTTATGAAAGGAGCACATGAGTATTGGATATTGGATATCCGGTTGTAAGCTCAGGTGCATGTGGATAAAATATAAGTGATGAGCCGACTTGGCTGTCTCGGAGATGACAC
>SPJY01008827.1:0-11164 GCA_005191435.1 Raddia distichophylla
TTTTGTCTTGGTATTTATTATCTGGGAAAATTACCTTACTCATTGAGGCCTGTTTAGATTCAATTCGTGCTTAGGTATAATGAATGCCTTTATATATGATTGGCAAGAGTTCTTGCAGGATCAGTTGGACGCTTGGTCACGATAATTGTTACATCAGCATCTTCTCTGTCTTTGCTGCTTAAGGTGGTTGGTTGGTTGGTAGCATTCTGTTGTTTTGATCGACATGTTAGGGGCTGGATCATGAAGGTTCTTGCATGGTCAGCTGGCATTTGGATTATGATTTGATTGCAACGTTGTCCTGTAGCTACCCAGCTCTGTGTTGTTTATTGTCTGGCTTCTCTAGGTTTAGCTAATTGACTTGTGAATTGGTTTTTAGTGTTGAATTGATTAGGAATGGGGAGAATTCAAAGACCGCTCTACCATCAGCATGCTATGGTTTTTCTTTTCTGTCTTGTTTTCTACAAGGAAGGTTTCCTCGTTTTCTGAGTCATTTCTTCATAGCTTCCTTGGTCAGGTAGTCTCTGAGTTGTAGGTAGCAGCAAATTCATGTTAACATATAGTTGAATGCTGCAAAATGGAACCTCTGAAACACAAGTAGTGCTGCAGGTGTAATTTATATCATGGTGGATGGAAGATAAGTTTTCCATTCTTGTTGGTGAAGCATATTGATGTTTTTCTGTTGTGTCATGGTTAGTTTCATTACCTGCAGATGCTTTCGAACTCAGTCAAAGTTTCTGAAGTCTTCACCTCAAACATTCTGCTTTTATGCGTCTTCCTTGATAACTTAGACGTGTATTGGCAATTGTAGCTGCTTTTACCCGCCGCGCCGCCTCTGCCCCGCCCTAGCGCCTCCACCTCCGCCGCCTCTCTCCCCCACCGCCTCCGCCGGAGTCCTTTGATTCCTCTCGACCGTCAACAGGCGGGGGAGAACCAAATTGCAACAAGATCTCAGAGATCAGAGTAAGAGGCCGTTAGTACAGCTTACCGCCAACATTAGGTGTGTGGTCCAATTTTTAATTTTTTATTACTTACTACAAACATGTTAACCGCTTACGATATTTTTGTCTTCTAAACCTATGCATACAGGGGCTTGATTTGCATCTTCAAGGGTCCACAGGAGCCGGGCAAGGCGTTGGGCCCACTCTTGAAGAATTGGTACCCGGAAAGGTGGGCCGTGGCAAGAAGCGGCGTCCGGCGATGAGTTGGTTGGACTACTCCCACGCTATACGATGGTTCGCATAACCATTAGCTTTAGTTTTCACTCCTATATGTATCAAAACTCACTCCCATGTGTACTTTGCACTATTCTAAACTCTTTGAACCATATCGTCGCGACTTTGCCTATTTGTGATGTATTTTGGACTCTTTGGACCTAATGTGATGTAATTGTACAATTTGAAGTCTTATCGGTGAATTGTTTGTTTACAAATGGTGTGAATGTGTATGTGCTCGAAATTGTGGTGTCGAGCAGCTGATTATATGTGGATATTGTGAAAAAAATTGTGAATTGAAATTCTGCTGTGTAATATGGATTTTTGCTGGTTGAAATTGAGTTTTCATATCAATTTTCTGCAATTTTTTTCTGCAGGAACAATAGCAGTGACGTCGGCCTTGGCCATGCCGACGTCATTGGTGGTGACTAGGGGGCAGGGAGGAGGGGATTTTTGTCGTCGGGAATACTCTGGCCGACGTCAAAGATATGGGTTTTGTCGTCGGGAGTAATCTGGCCGACGTCAAAGCCTTGGGGTTTGTCGTCGGGAATACTCTGGCCGACGTCACAGAGGGGGGGCAGGAGGCTCGGGAAGGGAGATGAAGGGAGGGTAGTGACGTCGGCCATATCTTTGGCCGACGTCAAAGCTTGGGGGTTTTTGTCGTCGGGAATACTTTGGCCGACGTCACAGAGGGGGGCAGGGGGCTCGGGAAGGGAGGGGAGGGGAGGGCAGTGACGTCGGCCATACCTCTGGCCGACGTCACTGATGGGGAGGATGTCTCGGCGGTCTATTTTCGGCCGACGTAAAAGAGGAGGGGCTTGGGGGGCAGGGAGCAGGGAGGGGGTGGGGAGAAATGACGTCGGGAATTTCTTGGCCGCCGACAAAAGTTAGCAGTGTCGTCCAAGCAGTGTCGGCGGATCTTTGTCGTCGGCCAGCCGTCGACAAAGGCCTATGACGTCGGTTTTTTGGACCAATGACGTCGGTTCTGACCGCCGACACTGAATTTGATTCCTGTAGTGCAATGCAAGGTTAACTTTTACTCTCACTCAAGCTTATGGAAAGTTACTCTGTGTGGGTTACTGACGAGCTCGACCTCGGCATCGGCAAGCAAGTTTCTCCGTGGGGCAAGTCGAGCTCGATCTCCATCCCCACTCCCTCCCTCTCTCGCGCGCTTTCTCTATGTCGATATACCATCCAGCTCTTCTCTCTCTACCTACCTCTCATGCTCCTACGCGAGGGCTTACAATATTTGCGAAAGATGGTCGGGATTTTTGGAGTAGATGACCAGATTTGGAAAAGAAAATTATTCATTGATTTTGACTTGAAACATCGTCATGTGAGGACTGTAACATCTTATTTGTTCTTCTGCAACATTTTATTTGACTTTTTTGAACATTCTTTTTTTTTCTCTAGGTAATGTTGCGGTGTCTTTATTCAATTGTTGTCGTGCTTTCATTTAAATTTCATAATGACCTAATTCAAATGTTGCAATGCTTTTCATTCAAATGTTGCAGCATCCAAATGTTTCGGTGCTTTCATTTGAAAGTTTTAGTGTTATAATTCAATTGTTGCGGCAACTATTTTTCAATGCTGCAGTGATCTAATTCAAAATGTTTCGGTGCTTTGGTTCGAAAGTTTTAATGGTTTATATATACTGCAACAGTTTGTTTTTATCTTACTGTAACATTTTATGAAAATGACTGCAATACTATCCATAAAAATAATAACTACATAGTGATACATTACAATGTATGACTTTAGAAAAATGACACTTTTTTGCTATAGTTTTAAAGTGACACATTTTCAAGTTGAACTAAACAGAGCCATGCATGTTCAGAGTGGTTTAAACTGAATAAATAGATTGGCAGAGTTTAATTTTTAAGTTGTACTCTAAGATGTTTTTGAATATATATGTGTGTGTATGTATATACATGTAGACCTGATCAAACGTCGAGCCGAGCCGTGCTTGGAAAAGCCCGGTCCCGCGGGACCATGCATGAGCCCGGCCCGGCCCGGTGCGTCGGGCAAAAAAACTGGCCCGAGCCCGGCCCGAAGCCCGACGGCCCAGCCCGACCACGTCTTAAATCACGAAAAAACCTCCAGATTGAGGCCCGAGCCTGGCCCGATGCACCGGTCGGGCCAGACTTTTTCAGGCCGGGCTTCTCTTGATCAGGTCTATATACATGTAAATGTGTGTGTGTGTGTGTGTGTGTGTGTGTGTGTGCATGTTTGTCTGAGAAATGCATCCTTTTGAATTGCATCACTACTATTATGAGAAAGACCAGAGAATGGATCGCCGGTCAACGGATGAACTTTTGTCTTCTCACATTGTCCACAACCTTGTCGGCACTGTCCCCTTCCTTTTGGTTAGGGTTCAGGTTGAGATGGGTTCCCTATGTTCTTCGAACTTCGAGGAATGCCAGGGAGACGGCGTTCTGACGGTGGGAGGGGATTGTGTGTGGGCGGCGAGGTGACGGTGACATTGTCAGATCCATGGAATCGGTCGAAGGCAGTCAGGCCAGCAGCGACAGGCGGGTCGACATGTGGGAACTGATGTTAGGGTGCGCGGGGTTGTCGTGCCGGCCGAAATGTTGGTGGTGGAGTAGCGAGGCGGTGATGCCACCGCTGAGAGTCGGTGGTGGTGGAGGCGGCGGCGGCTGCTATGGAGGAAGGCGCGGAGCAGATCCGACTGGGTGGCGATAGGAGATGTGAGGAAGAAGGAGGTGGTGGTGGCGAGGTGGGGACGTTGGATCCGGCGGCAGGAGAAACGCCGGAGACGGAAAGGAATATGGGACGTGGCTGATGCAAAGGTGGGGGTAGAGAAAAGGGGATCAAGGGTAGGGCTCGTCGGTGCTCAGAATGACTAAACAACTACTCCCTCCGTTCTTTTTTGTTTGACGCTTTTGGAATGACTAAATAACTACTCCCTCCGTTCTTTTTTGTTTTACGCTTTTGATTTTTGAACATGTCTTTGACAATTCGTCTTATTCAAAAAAATTATATAAATATTATTTATTTTTGTTGTGATTTGTTTTGTCATTAATGGCACTTTAAAAATAATTTATAAATTTCTATGTTTGCACTAAAATTTTGAATAAGACGAATGGTTAAAGGCGTGTTGAAAAGTCAAAGACGTTAAATAAAAAAACGGAGATAGTATTTAAGAACTACAGCTCTGTTCGCTTGATCTAAGACGAATATTGCAGCCTGCAGGTTAGATGGACATCACAGTGTGACGCCCATCGTCCTAAAAGGCTAAAACCTACGGTCTACCTACCGACCAATGTCATTGATTGGTAGAACTATTGCATCCAATCTTCGGAAAAGTCCAGAAAAAAGGACTTGCCATCTCTACTCATCTCAAGCTGGGAAAATCTGTCATGAACAAAATAGAAAGGTCTTCCTAAACACTTCCATGCAAGCATCGCAACTACCATCTTCAATTGGCGATAAGCTTCGCACGGCTCCCTACAAAATAAATATTTTCCTTATTTAAACTCTCGGTACCTATATTATCTATATCAGTACTTAAATTTAAACATCTTATCTTCGAGTTTCTATATCTAGAGATTTTCTCTCCTTTTGCTGAGGAGCTCAACCTCTGTGCTCTCATCCCTGTCAATTGGATCATCTCAAACGACCTCATGTACCTGTGACCTGCGGTCACACAAGCTACTCAAGCTCAAGGGTGTCAGCTCAGCGATCATGGTTGTCCTCTATCATATTTGGCTCGGGCGTAACTCTCAATTTTTTCGATGGCCAGAGTGCCCCTCAGCCGTTCTGCTTACGATAGCTTTTGATGACATCCGCCTGTGGGTGACGGCGTGTGCTAAATTTGTAGATTAGGTTATAGCTAGGAGTGGAAACGGGTCGAGCTGGCTCGGCTCGTTAAGTAGTAGCTTGCGAGCTGCTCGCAAGCACTCGCGAGCCCGCACGAGCCCGAGCCACGAGCCCGAACCACGAGCCACGAGCCTGAGACACGAGCCACGAGCTCAAGCTCAAGTAAAAATAGGCTCGGTGACTAATGAATGATGATGTACGAGCCACAAGCCGAGCCCGAACTCAAGCGAGTCACGAGCTGAGCCCGAGCGAACCAGCCTCTGGCTTAACTCGGTTGGTTGCACGAGCTAAAAATGGTGCTCAGCTCATGCTCATTTATAAACGAGCCGAACCTGAGTCGAGCTGGAATCGAGCCGAGCCGGAGCAACTTGCGTGCTTCTGTCTTATTTTCTAGCCCGAGTTATAGCACAGCCCAAAACCAGGGTCCTTGACCCCTTGTAACCTTCTACTATATTTTGAAGGCCTTGTTCTTTTCGATTTAAATTAAAATTTAAAACTAACATTAGAATTTGTTATTTTGTATAGAGTAAAATGCACCGCGGCCCGCGAACTTGGCAGGGGGTATCATCCCGGTCCCCGAACTCAGAAAACCAGCTATTCGGGTACCTGAACTTGGCACGGGGTGTCATTCCGGTCCCCGAACTCAGAAACCAGCTATTCGGGTCCCTAAACTTGGGACGGGGTGTCATCCAGGTCCCTAAACTTGGCATGGGGTGTCATCCAGATCCCCAAACTCAAAAAAAATTAGAAAAAATCATTACAAATCTAAAAAAAGAAAAAACATATAAATTTTTGAAAGTCATTAAAACATTCAAAAACAAGTATACAATATTTAGAAATATTATAAAAAACAGGAAAAAAATCTTATAAAACTATGGGAAGATCATGAAGATTAGGATAAATCTTATAAAACTATGAGAAAACTCATCGGTGGAGGTAATACCCTAGTCCTGTGCTCTGGGATTATATGGGGTATGTGTATACAAGATGATTGGGAGATCCCTCGTATGTTCTCTCACTGGGTGACCTCTGGTCGTGATCCCGGTTGGATGTATTGGATGTGTATCCATGTTGTGTCTCCCAGTGGGAGGTCTCTCATAGAGATCAAGGTAGTTGATATGACTTGATCCTCGATGTCTAACTATGGCTCCCTACCCCCCTTTATATAGTGGAGGGGTTGGGTTACAAGGAGGAGTCCTACTCTAGGTAGAATCCTATCTATACCGAATATGGATATATCCGGGTTTACAATTATAGTCTCCTTACAAAGCGGGATTATCTTCTATCTTTAGACCTTTCTTGTTAGGCGCGCCGTATGCGGTCCGAGTGGTGCCCGTCTCCTTCTAGCCAGCTAGGGCCACCCCCTGTTGGGTGGTCCTCGCGGCCCTTCGTGAGGGTACCCGAGGTCTATGTTTACCACAGTAGCCTCGAGTGCTTCATAGTCGAGTTGCTGCTCCTTTTGGTGTCTTGAATGAGTCATACTTCATGCCGAGTGCGGAGCGTTTGTTGATGCTTCTTCCCGACTGGCTTCTGCCCATTATCTACGAAGAGACTGTGAAGGACTCATAGAGATCCTTAGAGTTATTAGTGATACCCAGCCCGGGATTATCGGAGTTCTGGCGGTCGGCTTTTTGTAAGGCGCATCACTTTGATTTTTGACAAAGTGGTACATGTACTCGTCTTGCGATGTACAGCTATTGACCCAACATGGGGTACACCATGAGTATGTCTGCTTGGTACCTGTACCCGACCAGAGTAGGATACAGCTATCGGCCAGCATGGGCATATCTTTGGTTTTGGCTGAAGAGCCGAGCGGTACCTGTACCCGACCGGAGTGGGATATAGTTGGTGGCCCCATAGGGGGTACCGTTGTTTTGGCTGAAGAGCCGAGTGGTATCTGTACCCGACCGAAGTGGGATACAGCTGGTGGCCTAGAGGGCGTACCATTTAGCTGTAAGATACATGTACCCGACCGGAGTGGGATACAGCGGGCGGCCCAACATGGAGCGTACCTTAAGCTGGTTAATATTTGTGCCCGGGATGCGGTGCACAGGGGTGAGCCTATCATGTAGGTGTCTCAGAAGTTATAGCTGCCTGATACCTGCTCTTGAAAAAGAACAGCGGTCGGCCTAACATGAGGCGTATCATTTAGCCGAATAGTACCTGCCCCGAGTGGTGTGCAAAATATATGCTCCCGAGTGGTGTGTAGGTCATACCACTTGCAATGGGTGGGCAAGATATTTGCTTCCGATTGGTGTGCAGCTAATGGCCTGGCATGAGACATACCATTGATTACGGCTTCGAATACCCTGTCCCAGAGGAACTTTGGCATTGGGCCCAACATGGGGCATATTGTCAGCCGGGTGGTACCTGTATCGATCAGAGTGGATACAGCAGTCAGCCCACCTAAGGGCGTACCGATTGGATAATGTTTGGCCGTGAGTATTTTATACCCGGTTGCGGTGTACAACGGTAGGCCCAACATGGGGCATACCCTCGAAACAGTACCCAAATCTCATCAACACCCTACCTTGACATGCATGATAGGCTAATGTCCCAACATAGGGTATGCCATGAGACATTTTTTATTTTGGCTCTGCCGATCATATGCCCGTAAATGGGTGTACCGAGGTCGAATTTGGCTTAGTCCAATTGCACTTATAGCCACTGATTGTGACGTACAGCTGAAGGCCGTAGTTAGCGCTCAGAGCGCAGGATGGCCGATGGCCAGTGGCGTAAGCATATAGCCATACCAAAGTTGGCGTAGGCGTATAGCCATACCGAAGTTGGCGTGGGCGTGTAGTTGTGCCATAGACTTAAACGCTCGAGGCGCGGGCGTAGGCGCGTAGCCGTGCTGGGCGCTCGCCGAGCTATAGATTTGGACGGTCGAAGCGCGGGCATAGGCGTGTAGCCGTGCCAGCGCTCACCGAGCCATAGTTGTAGCTCATTGCGTTGGTCCTTCTTGCTCGTAGATGGAGTCGTAGAAGGTACTTGATGAGGTAAAAATCCATGAACCCCTGTAACATGTACATGTAGAATTTAGGCAGTATCATGAAAATAGTTATATAGATGTAAAAATCCAACCGCTTTGTTTATGTAAATTCAATGCCCTTTTGTTCCTTTCCCCTTTTGATAACAAGTCCTCCGAGTGATTTGTTCTTTTCGTTTATGCACTCTGCCCAACTAATCTAGCTCCCGAGCGTAGGGAGTCGGTTCATGGCTCTTTTTCTAGGCACGCATTTTGAGTGACTAGAGGTCATTGTTCATAGGGTCAGAGCTTCACCACACAGAATTAATGCTCGGATTCCTTTATAATCGTTAGGAAAAAGAAGCAAAAGCGACAGAAAAGTGTGCGCTCAGGCGCACACTATTAGGTGTAGCCCCCCGACTTACTGCATAGTTGGAGACCGACTAAGTAGTAAGTCAAGAAACAATTTAGATTTATATGAAAAGATTATGATAATGAGAACTTAGCTCTGGTGTAGGGGTAGGCGTGTAGCCGAGCCGTAGACTTGGGCGCTTGTAGTGCAAGCGTAGGCGTGTAGCCGAGCTGGCGCTCGTGGCGCGCGATGGCGTACATCCGAGCTGAAGACTTGGGCGCTCGTGGCGCGGGTGTAGGCGTGTAGCCGAGTGGCGTACAGTTGAGCTGAAGACTTGGGCGCTCGTGGCGCGAGCGTAGGCGTGTAGCTGAGTGGCGTGTCGCCGAGCCGTAGACTTGGAGGCGTAGGTGTGTTGCCGAGTGGCGCGTCGCTGAGCCGTAGACTTGGAGGTGTAGGCGTGTAGCTGACTGGCGTGTCGCCTAGCCGTAGATTTGGAGGCGTAGGAGTATAGCTGTACTGGGCGCTCGTGGCGCGCGATGGCGTACAGCCGAGCTGAAGACTTGAGCGCTCATGGCGCGGGCATAGGCATGTAGCCGAGTAGCGTATCGCCGAGCCGTAGACTTGTAGGCGTGTAGCCGTACCGGGCGCTCGTGGCGCGCGATGACGCACAGCCAAGCTGAAGACTTGGGCGCTCGTGGCGCGGGCGTAGACATAGGCGTGTAACCGAGTAGCGTGTCACCAAGCCGTAGAATTGGAGGCATAGGCGTGTAGCCGTACCGAGCGCTCGTGGTGCGCACTGGCATACTGCCGAGCTGAAGATTTGGGCCCTCGTGGCACGGGCATAGGTGTGTAGCCGAGTGGCGTGTTGCCAAGTCGTAGACTTGGAGGCGTAGGCGTGTAGCCGTACAGAGTGCTCGTGGTGCGCGATGGCGTACAGCCGAGCTAAAGACTTGGGTGCTCGCGGCGCGGGCGTAGACGTGTAGCCGAGTAGCGTGTCGCCGAGCTGTACAATTGGAGGCATAGGCGTGTAGCCGTACCGGGCGCCCGTGGCGCGCGATGGCGTACAGCCGGGCTGAAGACTTGGGAGCTCGTGACGCGGGCGTAGGCGTGTAGCCGAGTGGCGTGTCGCCGAGCCGTAGACTTGGAGGCGTAGGCATGTAGCCGAACCGGGCACTCGTGGCGCGCGATCGCGTACAACCGAGCTGAAGACTTGGGCGCTCGTGACGCGGGCGTAGGCGTGCAATCGAGTGACGTGTTGCCGAGTCGTAGACTTGGAGGCGTGGGCGCGTAGCCGTACCGGGCGCTTGTGGCCCGCGATGGCGTAGAGCTGAGCTGAAGACTTAGGCGCTCGTGGCGCGGGCGTAGGCGTGTAGCCTAGTAGCGTGTCGCCGAGACGTAGACTTGAAGGTGTAGGCGTGTAGCCGTACGGGACGCTCATGGCGCCCGATGGCATACAGCCGGGCGGAAGTCCTGGGCGCTCGTGGCGCGGGCGTAGGTGTGTGGCCGAGTGGCGTGTCGCCGAGTCATAGATTACGAGGCTAGGCGTGTAGCTGTACCGGGCGTTCGTGGCGCGCGATGGCGTATAGCCGAGCTGATGTCCTGGGCGCTTGTGGCGCGGGCGTAGGCGTGTAGCCGAGCCGTAGACTTGGAGGCGTAGACGTGTAGCCGAACCGGGCACGCGATGGTGTATAGCCGAGCTGAAGACCTGGGCGCTCGTGGCACGGGCGTAGGTATGTAGCCGAGTGGCGTGTTGCCATGCCGTAGACTTAGAGGTGTAGGCGTGTAGCCAACCGGGCGCTCGTGGCGCGCGATGGCGTACAGTCTAGCTAAAGACATGGGCGCTCGTGGCGCGGTCGTAGGCGTGTAGCCGAGTGGTGTGTCGCCGAGTCGTAGACTTGGAGGCGTAGACGTGTAGCCAAGTCGTAGATTTGTAGGCGTGTAGCCATACCGGGCGCTCATGCCGCGCGATGGTGTACAGCAGAACTGAAGACTTGGGCGCTCAGGGCGCGGGCGTAAGCGTGTAGCCTAGTGGCGTGTTGCCGAGTCGTAGACTTGGAGGCGTAGGCGTGCCGCCGTACCAGGCGCTCGTGGCGCGCGATGGCGTACAGCTGAGCTGAAGACTTGGGCGCTTGTGGCGCGGGCGTAGGCGTGCAGCCGAGTGGCGTGTTGCCGAGTTGTAGACTTGGAGGCGTATGAGTGTAGCCGTACCGGGCGCTCGTGGCGCGCGATGGCGTACAGCCGAGCTGAAGACTTGGGCGCTCGTGGCGCGGGCGTAGGCGTGTTGCCGAGTGGTGTGTCGCCGAGCCGTAGACTTGGAGGCGTAGGAGTGTAGCTGAACCGGGCGCTCGTGTCGCGCGATGGCGTACAGCCGAGCTGAAGACCTGGGCGCTCGTGGCGCGGGCGTAGACGTGTAGCCGAGTGGCGTGTTGCCGAGTCGTAGACTTGGAGGCGTAGGCGTGTAGCCGTACCGGGTGCTCGTGACGCGTGATGGCGTACAGCCGAGCTGAAGACCTGGGCGCTCATGGCACGGGCGCAGGTGTGTAGCCGAGTGGCGTGTTGCCGAGCCGTAGACTTAGAGGCGTAGGCGTATAGCCGAACCGGACGCTCATGGCGCCTGATGGCGGACAGCCGAGCTGAAGACTTGGGCGCTAGTGGCACGGGCGTAGGCGTGTTGCCGAGTGACGTGTCGCCAAGCCGTTGACTTGGAGGCGTAGGCGTGTAGCCGAGTAACGTGTAGCCAAGCCGTAGATACGTAGGCGTGTAGCCATACCAGACGCTCATGGCGCGCGATGG
>SPJY01008864.1:0-38250 GCA_005191435.1 Raddia distichophylla
AGGGCCCTGGCCGCGTGGAGCTTTTGTGCCGGGGTGCACTCCACCAAGGCCAGGCGCCGCCTAGCCAGACTGGGACGGCTGCTCTCCGCCACGGCGCCGGCCCTCGGCGGAAAGCTACCGCCCGGCTGATCCACCGCCATTGCCGCGACCGACGCCGCGGCCGCGGCTCTAGCAACTACTTTCCGGTCCATTGCAGACTGCTGATCCGCCATTTCCGTCTGAAGAGAGGTCGAAAAGCTCGAACCAACACTAGCGCTCCCCTACCGGGCACGCCACTGACGGCGTGCTCTCCGCTCAACCACTGCGGATCACACCCCAGTCAGATTTTCTTATCCTGCTAGCCGATCAGCTCGAGCTCGGTTCGATTTGAGCGTTGGGCACGACGAGGAGAAACTCACAAGGTTTACTCAGGTTCGGACCCCCTCGCGGGTTACAGTCCTACTCCTGCCGAGCCTTAGCTCTTTTCTTGTTGTGGTTGTATGGAATGCGATTACAGAATGTTTTTCGGGGCCCCTCCTCGATCTCTCTCCTCCCCATTTATACAAGCCTTGAACTGGCGGAGAGAGCCGAGGGGGTAGGCAGTACAGTACTCTCAGTACACTGATAAGACAAAAGGGATCGGACAGGAGAGACGAAAACGTGCTGCTACTGTGCCGTATGGCGCCGCCCACGCGTGCTCCGCACGGCCCGGCCTGCTCCTTCTGACGCGGGCGGCGAGCCTGGTGATGGCAAACTCTCTCTCTGCCGGTCAATTCCGCCGTGCCACAGTGACAGTTGATCAGACCTGCAGGGGTCACTGTGGCGGTAATCATCTCTTCATCTGTCTATCCGCGCGTAATGTCGCATTGAATGCGCTCGTCCTTCGTAGCAGAGGGAGCCCTCGCCCAAAAGACTCCTTTCGAAAAACTCCCTGCCAAGCGGGCCCCATCTGACAAAGGGGGGCCCTGCGCGTGCCAAGGGGCTCACCCACACGCTGGGGCTTGGTCGCCCACCTGACGTGTGGGGCCCTCGCCCGGCGCTTGAGGGGCTCGCCCACACGCTAGGGCCTGGTCGCCCGCCTGACGTGTGGGGCCCTCGTCCGGCGCTTGAGGGGCTCGCCCACACGCTGGGGCCTGCTCGCCCGCCTGACGTGTGGGGCCCTCGCCCGGCCTTCTCCGGGACTCTTTATACCCCGGTATTTATTATACCAACAGGTTTAAACAGGTATATGAATATTGTTAATCGAATAGTTCAAATTCAATTTCAAAAATCTATTCCAAATTTTAACAAAAATGGTTTAAATTGAAATTTAAAAGTGGGAATTTATAACATCAAAAAAAACATTAAAAAGTCTGTACATGAATATTTGTTAAATTAGTCTAGATTTAAAAATTTAAAATTAAATTAAAAAGTGGGAAAACTATCAATAAAAAAGTCATAAATACGTTAAAAAAAATTCCAGAAATACATTCGGATAATATCCATATTTTATATTTGGATGTTATTTGAACAAAAACTCGGATATTCAATATCCACCGAATAATCAGTGCTTCGTATTCCTAGCTATCCATATCCACATCAAACTATCAATATCCATATCCTAATCCGTAAAAATAGTCTAATATCTATAAAACTATTCAAACCACTATCCGATCAATTCGGTCGGTTGGAAATATCCATACCATTTTCACCCCTACATACGAGGTAACAACGATTTTGCCATGGCACAGGTAAGATTTGCTATTGAAACCAGTGGCATACCGAATATTTTCTATATCTTTTTTAGTGATTTAGATTAATTCCACTCTTTGTAATAGTATGCGAGTCTCAGATTCACATGTCATCCATACGAGGTAGTATATATTTAAATGCACTCTACGTAATATTATGTATCTAAATGTCTATTTGATGGCTTCATCAGAGTTTTGATGGCTTCATCAGAGTTAAAGAGTTCCATTGTTGATTTCTCGGTGGCGTTGGAGCCCAAGCACAGAGGCAAGACGGCCCAGTTACGCCACGGCTCATTTGCCCGTTCAACGAAAAGAACAAGAAAAATAGACGGCCAAAAGCCCAATAAACAACCTAAACAAATGAGCCCAAGGCAGCTAGCGGATCGAAATACCGAAGTGATGGACCGGACAAACACAGATCAGATCAACTACTGAACCACAAGGATATCTTTGGAGAGTAGTACTAACGAAAATGTGCAGTGATAGGAAAAGTTTATGAACAATCAACTCTGAGAATTGCAAAAACGAAAATAATCTCATGAAGCTATCAGGGATTTTGGAGGGGGGAATAGAAAGAATTTTCAAAAAGAGTTTTGCCATGGATATTATGATACATAAAATTTCATTTATATATGAATCAAACGTTAGGTGTTTAGACAAGAGATCTACCCATTAATAAATATGAGAGGTGACAAAGAAGCGAAGGAAAGTAAAGGAGTAGCACAAGGGAGATGAATGGGAGGTGCGATGTAGAGAGGGTGGTGTAGGGGTGGAAGAGTAGCGGTGATGATCGAGGGATAGATGTGGGGCCACTGGACCCTAGCATTCTTCAAGACAGCAAAGGAGTGAGGTGATAGAGGAGAAGTGGCTGGCGCCCTGTTGGGTTGGAGGATGAGACATGTATGGTATGGACCGAGGCGCTGAAAGATATACTTGTTTCGAGGTGCGTCTCAACTAATGGGGTGGAGGGGTAGGGTGGAGAAGATAGCGACAGCACTTGAATTGAGGCATTAATATATGACATTAGGCGAGTAAATTTGAGAAACCTAAAGACCCGAAATGTAGGACTGTATGACAAGAATAAAAATATGCAATGGCCTAAAACTAAAAAAACACATACAACATAACCATTGGACCAAACATTGTCAATTCAATGTTTGACGAAGAAGCAATGATCATAGCTAATGTAAAGCCAGGCGTAACTCCTATGTGTTTTTTGTGTGGCATGGCTCAATAGTAGCCAAGTTGATTTAGAGCTTTTGTTATAGAGATAAATATCAAATTGTTACCAGAGATCCTATCCCATTCGCTTCAGTTTTATCAAAAAAACTTATTGCCCACTCATATGGTTCCTTCTCCCTAGTATTGGAAGTTGGGCTAGGGTAACAGTAGTACACATGCCCATTGTGCATCGGGTCGTTATGAATTTGGCCAACATGGCTCGAACACCTCACTAGGCCAAGCTGGCATATATAGCCATCAATTAGGATTGCCATGGACAAAAAACATGCCGGATTATATTCGGGTTGGGCTGAGCCAAGCACACTACATGCAAATGTACATGCACCTTGTTGTCTCGCTGCTTTTGTTGTGTACATAACCACGGAAGCTCGCTACTTCAATTATGTATGTAGCTGAGGAAAGCATGACATTAAAAGAGGAAGAGAAGAGTATAGACAATATAACCCATGCGTCTTCTTCCGCGTCGGGTGGCGACGTTCGTGCCCGCTCTCTGGCTCCGCGTCTTCGGCCGGTGGCTCGGTTCTTCTGGTCCTTTCGACCTTCGGTGGCCTCTGCTTTCTGCGCTAGTAGGACAGGTCTTAGACGAAAGCCCTGTCCTTTTGGGTTGGTGTTGGCCACACCTTTGCGTCGTTCCCTCGTTGAAGACATCACTTTTTCGGACCTTCCCCTGCTTTGGGTGAAAACCCTAGCGGTTTTGCGATGGCAGCGGGTTCTCCCCGTCGCTACGTTGTTGGAGGCTTCGTGGTCACCGTCTTGCGCTATGGGTTTCTGCTGGGTCTGCTGTTATAGGAGTCATTCGCTGCTGTGTGAGTGTTTGTGGTGTTCCCCTTTCTTCCTCTCATGTATCTCTCTGTTATTCGGCCTTTGGCCTAGGTGACAGTGGTGGGGCTGCATTCCTTCTTTCTCCTTTGTGGTGTTCCCGGCGACAACCGGAGGTGTGTTCGCCTTTGGGCAGGGCTGCAACGTAGCGTTGTGGTTGTATCCTGTGCTTGCACGAGCCTTTTATTTTATTTTCTCCTGCTGATTAATGAAATAGGATAGCAATTGTCCCGCCCCTTTACAAAAAAATTATGTATGTAGCTAAGGAAAGCATGGCATTTGAAGAGGAAAAGAAGAGTATAAACAATATAACCTATGCAAACCACAATATTAAACACTCCATCAATAGCCCTAAGAGCATTTCCAATGGAGTAGATAGTTGCTAGCTATAAACAAGTGTCTTGTCATCTATAGATAGCATATAGCCAGCCTCTTCAATGGACTAGATATAATATTGTCTATAATATTGAATATGGGTCCACATGCAATAAATAGTCAGTGCATTGGAATCATTTATAGACTAGCTGTAAGTTAGGAGCTAGTACACCATCATTCTCTCCTCCATAAAAATAAAAAAACTGAGTTGGAATCCTTATACCTAGCTGACATATCACTATTGGAGATTCTCTAACCATGAGGGTGGCTAGCCGATTGGCTCTTAATTTCCGGTCGAAGCACGCTGGCTAGACCGAACTGCCCATCCTGCCCACTTCTTAGGCCTAGCCTGACATGCCATTCGGTCGTGCTAGCACAACCTTTCCGCTTTCATACCAAGCCGTGAATTGGGTCATCAAATCATACCATGCTTAGACCAATCCATAAAGACGACAACCCATACTCTCAGCACTACTTCCTACCATGCATTGCATGCCCTCTTAAGTGAAAAAAGAAAATCCCCATCCACTCTCCGAGCATACGCTCTGTTTCTCTTGAAATTCCTTCCAAAGCACATGAAACTGACCATGCACACTCCTATGGAATATAGATACAGACAAACCAATCAATGATGTACTATACCTACAGTCCCCATTCCAGAGGACGCTGGCTTACATTCCTACCACTTACTCCCTCCGTCCCAATATATAGGGCGCATAAGTTTTTTGATTTGTCCCATAATATAAGATGTCTTCCCATTATTTTCTTGGGAAAGATGAGCAATTAACTCATAGTTAAGCTATTCACACTATAAAGTGCATGCTTTTGCTAGCTTTAGCTATTAAAGCTATTAATTAAGTACATGGGAAGGAGATGCATGCTTCGAGTAACGAGATAATTAAAGATGATTTACTCTCTTAAACACCATTTCTTGGTCTTGATGAAAATTTTTATACTCCCTATATTTTGGGATGGAGGGAGTATTACATTGCACCTTGTTAGGATATGCGCCGATGCAAGATCACGAACGACACCAGAAGACACGATGTTTGGTAACGCAGTTCGGCTTTCGTCTACATCTACGAGGCTCTGACTATGGGCGCTCCTCCCTAATCCATAATACCGTAGCACACCGACTAACCAGGTTACGACCACATGCCGGTCGCTAATCTCCTTTTGCCTATGCTACTATTATGAGTTCGTTATGTTGGTTACACTAGAGCTGCCTCCCTTTATATAGTGGAGGCCTGGATAGAGTCCGACTCTAACACTGACCAACCCTGCCTATTACAACACAGAGTCTTTGACACAATTCCTAACAAACTCCACCTTGGAGAATATGGTCTCTCCATCTTGAAGTCGTTCCAGCATCTTGCGCGAACCCGTGCACCCGGACTTTGGTTGCATCCTTCTTTTGATACCTACAGCGGGCCGCCCAACGAGTCTTCCTCGAACTCACCACCTTTTGGAACAGATGACGCCGATCCTGCAAAAACACGCTTACTAGCTCCACCTATAACAGAAGCCCCTTCTAATAGAAGAATCTCAGCACTGTCGCCTCCGGAGTCATATGAGCCTATTGCCACATTAGCGTATGCTCCCTTTGGTTGACCTGAACAGTCTCTCTTCATGTGCCCCCACTCATTGCATCTGAAGCACTGCACCGCCTTGTTATTTTTCTTTTTCTTCTTTCCAGTCCCATTACCACCTTAATCACCTGAGACTAGCAAAGCAACAAACGAGGTTCTTCCACTTCATTGTTATTCTTCCTCAATTAATGAGACATAAGCGCCACAGTAATATCCTCAGTTTTGATGCTATCCTTACCATATGTCAGCGTTGTAAGCAAATGCTCCAAGGACGAAGGCAACACACAAAGAAGAATAATTGCCTTGTCTTCATCAGCGATTGTCACCTCCAGATGTGATAGATCCGTGACATACCTATTGAAAACATCAATGTGTGCTTATAGATCTGACCCCTCCTGCATCTTCAGCCCATACAACTTCTAGTTCAGATACAGCTTGCTGGTCAGAGACTTAGACATGAAATGACTGGCCAGCTTGTCCCAAATTTCCTTTAGTGATGACAACTCCATGACATGGTACATAACCTGAACTGAGAGACTAAGGCGTATGTTTGCCGCTGCTTGCAACCGCATCTCCTCCCAATCACCGGCCTCCACATTCTCCGGTTTATTCGCCTTAGGAGCCACCACAATTCCCTGCTGAACCAGGATATCCCGAACCCTCGTCTGCCATAAACTGAAGTTTTCTATACCATCAAACTTCACCATACCGAAATTTTTATGTGTCGGCTTCATCCTGCCGACCTGCGATTCTACCAACGCCAATTACTTGTTGATGGATGTATCGCCACCAGACCCGTTTGCCATCTTGAACAGATCGCCAACAGTTCTCCAAGAACGCCTCCCTTCTTTGGAATCTCACACCTCAAAAACTCCTCTGAAATATGCGCTCAAAACCGCCGCTAATTGCTTTGAATTGTTTGGTTTTGCTCCTCCTTGGATCCCTTTTTATAGTCGTGAGGACGCCCTATTTTTGTCATGAAAATCTAGTCTAATTAGGACTTCTTTTCCTTCTCGAATTTGGGCTCCTACTTCCAATTTTCCTTCTCTTTTCGATTTCGGTCCGGTCTGCTACTGCCTCCCGCGCAGTTCGGCCCGTCACCAATTCGGCATCCGTACACGCGCACTGCTGGCCCATCTGCTGCTCACTGCCGCACTGTTGGCCTGCTGCCTTGCGCATGACGGCCTGCTCCTCACGCGCTTCTACACAGCTGTTGCATGCAAAACACACACGTACAACCCCGCACACACATATGCATGCACATCCACGCATACACACATGCACCGCCCACATGTAATATATTTCCTCGCCTTTTTTTCCTTCTTCTGAGCCACTGGTGGACTGCTACGTGCGTGTCCCGCTTGATGCCCGCACACCTTAGCCGCAGCCAACATGAGATGCACTGAGAACGTTCACCGGCCACCGAAAAATTCCCTGAAAAATTTCTCCACCTCCAGATCCAATCCAAAAGCCGTTGAGCAGGCTTTCCAACCCGTCAACGTGCACCACGTCGTCCGTGCACGGCAAAACATGCCGCACCCTGACTATCCGCATCCACGACACAGCTTCGTCCCCAGTGTCGTGATGCAGCGCCTCCTGTGCAACAACCGGTCGCATCACTGCTCCCGCCGTTCCGATCTATCCAGCATCCATGACACGATGTTTGTTAGCGCAGTTCAGCCTTCGCCTAAATCTGCGGGGCTCTGATTATGGGCGCTCCTCCCCATTCCATAGTACCGCAGCACACAGGCTAACTAGGTCACGACCACATGCCGGCCGCTGACCTCCTCTTGCCTATACTACTATTGTGAAGTCGTTGTCTTATTACATCAAGGCTGACCCCCTTTATATAGTGAAGGCCTGAATAGAGTTCGACTCTAACACTAAACCTACCCTACCTATTACAACACAGAGTCCATATAACCTACTCGTACACATATTCGACTTAATACCTAACAAACTCCACTTTGGAGAATATGGTCTTCTCCACCTTGAAGTCGTTTCAGTGTTTTGCGCTAACCCGTTCACCCGGACTCTGGTTGCATCCTTCTTTTGCAGCCTACAGTAGGCCGCCCGACGAGTGCTCCTCGAACTCGTCACCTTTTGGAACAAACGACGCCGACCCTGCAAAGACATGCTTAGTAGCTCCACCTGCAACAGAAGCCCCTTCTAAGAGAAGAATCTCAGCACTGTCGCCTCCGGAGTCACATGAATCTATTGCCACATTAGCGTCTGCTACCTTTGGTGGACCTAGACAGTCCCTCTTCATGTGCCCCCACTCATTGCATCTGAAAACATCGCACCGCCCTGTTATTTTTCTTGTTCTTCTTTTCAACCCCATTACCGCCTTGATCACCTGAGACTAGCAAAGTAACAGAACGAGGTTCTTCACTACAGGAATCTGTAGCAGTATCGGCTGCTAAAGCCCCCGACACAGGTCCAAATACCGCCGATATTTACCCTAACCGCCGACAAAACCTCGCCGACGCTGCCTGGCCGACACAGCTGAACTTTGTTGTCGGTGGCCCCGCCGACAAAGCTGAAACCTGGGGAAGGGCTTTCGTGTGGTCGGTCTATGTTGGCGGCATTTTTAGCCGCCGATATAACCTTTGGCAAACGACCCGATCCTGTCACGGCGCTCTGACTTGTGGGGTCCATGTCACGATCAAGAAGGCGACACCTGTCAGTGTCTATATCGGCGGCTACCTTACTAGCCGCCGACACAGCTCCTTCCTGTTGAGCTCCTAGGCCCCTCTGGTACTAAGTTATATCGGCGGCATAGAGTCAGGCCGCCTACATAGAAGAGGCTATGTCGGCGGCAAAAAGTTTGGCCGCCTACATAGATATAGTTAGTGTCGGCGGCATATATAGCGGCCGCCGACTTTGATCTTAGTCTGTGTCGGCGATTCAAATATTGCCGCCGACATTGTTATATTGGCAGCAACAAATATTGCTGCCAATTTTTAAAAAATCTCAAATTCAAACTGCAAAATAACCCAAATCCCAGTATATATTCAATTCCCAATCCACACATTCACATCCACACATATTTAGAAGCTCGCCACCACGATTTCGAGCCCAAATACAACAACATCTCATCCATAAACACTAAATAATAGATAAATGCAACCACATCATCGCAAAAACTAAATCATCGATCCACACATATTTACAATTCATATGTTGTCAGTAGAGCACAAATAAAGTTCATATATAAGCCATATAGTTCGAATAGATAGAAAGTATGCAAAGAACAGAATTAATACCCTAACTACATCTCGTGCGGGCCGCCGCCACTCAAGTCGTAGTCGGGATTGAGGATGTTGGTGACAAATTGCTCGAGCGGAGACCCCGTGCCACTGTCAACATCCCCCCGCGAAGCAATCACCGCCGGCGCAGCCGTACCCGAGCTGGACGCCTGCAAAAGAAGATAAAATGGATTATTTGTATAATTAGAGGCATTGCATTATTTGGATGAAATGACATGGTTGCAAAATTAGAGGCAATCATTATATGTGGATACAGAATTAAACAAAATAACATGGATCAAACGACATGGTCGCAAACTTACCCTCGGTGAAGGCCTCGGTGTAGGTGGAAAGTATGCCATCGGGAATTGTGGTGGTGGCACGAAAGCAGGAGCAAAACTAGGTGCATTGTTATTCTTTCTTAATTGATGAGACATAAGCGCCGCAATAATATTCTCAGTTTTGATGCTATCCTTACTATATGTCAACGTTGTGACCAAATGCTTAAAGGACGGAGGCAACGAACAAAAAAAAATAATTGCCTTATTTTCATCAGTGATTGTCACCTCCAGATGTGATAGATCCGTGACATACCTGTTGAAAACATAAATGTGTGTTTGTAGGTCCGACCCCTCCTGCATCTTCAGCCCATATAACTTTTGCTTCAGATATAGCTTGTTGATCAGAGTTGTGAATACACCACGGCGATCCAGGGGGGGTGAATGGGAGCCAAATTTTTCCTTGCGGAATTTTTGCACTTGGCAAGATGTGCTCTCACCCCAACAAGCCTCGGTACACCTAAGAGCAGGACCAGACACCAATTCAACGTCGAACTAGCAAAGCTATGGAATTTCAGCGCAAGCGTGTCAGACAAGAACTTCTATTACTCCCAAACGGCTCAACCAAATTATACCAAATTTGGACAGTGACTAGATGATAGAACAATCTAACTACCCTCCGAAAATCGTCCAAAGATTCATCCAAAGTCTTGACCTTTTTCAGTCTCAAACAGCAGCGGGAAAGAACCAAATCGAAACAAAAAAAACGCTATCTTGTGCAAACCAAAGGTGGTCTATCCAGGGGCTCTTGAGGGGATGATTCTTGGTCCTTTGTGACCTTATTCCATACCTCAAAGTGACCCAAGAACGCAGCACAAGGTTCAGCTCAAGAACGGTGCAAGAACGGTCAAGAACGAGTCCAAATCGCGTCCAAACAAGGAGCAGCAAGAGGGCTGTGTTTGGGGGTTTCAGGGGGGGTGTTCTAGGATCCCAAGGGACCCAAATCCATGTGGCCGTGGGAGGGCCCCTTTAAGGTGGTCTTAGTATCTCGTCCAGGCTCAGTCAGGCTCGCCTTCGAGGATGGCCGCGAATTGGCGAACACCTGGAACGTCGAGCCGCTAAGGAAGTTCTACTCATAGGTAGCTGTTTCAGAAGCTTTTTGGCCTTCCCTTGGAGCTGAGCGGCGAGGCCTTCCCCCTTCACCGCTCGCCTCGGGGGATGCGATGTAGAAAGCCATCTACAATATAAAGATAAGTTCTGCCTCAACGTGAGCATCTGTCTTTCACCTTAAAAAGTCTGCTAGAAAACATTCTGTTGAAAACTGGTAGCGAGAAAGTACTTAAGGCTGATGGCCCCTTAGTTGCAAATGCGAACGCTTAAACTTGCGCTGGGCGAGGCAAGGCAGACGGAAGGCGGGTTCTAGCCTGGTGTGTCTGCTCGGTCTGGGCTCTGCACCAACGACGGCACCAGCGTCTAGACCACTTCCAGAAGCTAACTGCTCGCCATGCAATGATTAAGGTCAGTTCGCGAAGAGGCCATAAGGGTTGAAGTAACTAGATGCCTAAGGAAAAAGCGCTCACTTTCAGCAGAACGTTCTGTCTAAAGCTTTTGGCGGTCGCTTGCTTAAGTCCTTTTTCTTGCGATTAAAAGATTGCATAAAGGATTAATGAGGCTTGTGCCAGGGAAAGCAAAAGATTGTATTGACAGGTCTTGCATACAAATGACAAGCGGCAAAAGGAAGCGATCATTCCTCGTCGTCGTCGTCCTCCGCCGATGCAGCGCCACCCATCATGGACACTCGATCCACGGTGACTTTGACGCGAGACTGCTCGTCCCGGTCCAGCTGACGGGGAGGCTCCCCGGTGGCGGCGTAGAGGTCGAACGCGGCGTTTTGGGCATGGCAGTTGCCCAAGACGAAACATGCTGCTCCAAAGGCCCCGTGGCGACCATCTTCGACCACCCGTGTCCGCATCACCACCGGCAGATCACTCAGAGCCTCGGCAGCGCGCCCCACCGCGCCGCCGTACTGCGCGGCGGTCTCCTCCAACGGGGGGTACAGGGTAACCCCAGTGTGTCCAGGACCTTCGCCAGCCCGCGGTAAGCAGTCCGCAGCATGGCAGTGAGGGCCCGAAGGTGTTCAGAGTGCACCGCGCGGAGGTTCGAAGTCGCCTTGGTGGCAGAGGCGGCGGCCGCTTGCGCCACCGCGGTCTCGCGCGTCGCCGCCTCCTTCGCAGCAATCTCCCGGTCAAGGACTCGCTGCAGCTCACCGATGGCCTTGGTGGCTGAAGCCAGGGCGCCTTCTCGCACGGCCCAGGTGTGAGCGAGGGCGTGGAGTGCTTCGAAGGAGCGTCCGACGTCAGTGGCGATGGCAGAGACGGCGTCGGTGTCGGCCGCGGCGGCGGCCGGAAGGTGCTCCAGCCTCGACGTCGGCGCGCTCTCCACCGCTGGAGGCACCGTCTCCGTCGAAGGGGTCGGGGGCAAGCCGGGGGCGGGCAAATCGTGTGGACCGGAGCTCGAAGCCCCAAAATCCAGCCTGTCCCATGAAGAAAAGCCAGAAAAAGGGTACAGGTACGTGGAAAGTCCGCAGCGTGCTAACCCTAACGCGAAAATGCATGCATGCAGAAAGTTACCAGAAGCGGCGCCCCCCCGAAAGCGAAAGCACAGAGGGGCGGCCGTAGGCCGCTTGGCCGCGGAACCGACGCAGCCGTTTCTCCTGCCATTGAGGGAGGTGGAGGCGGCAGCGGAATCACCGCAGGCGGCGCCGGCACAGGAGGTGTCGGCGCGATGGGCGTGGACGCTGGCGCAGGAGGCACCGGCGCAGGCGGCGCCGGCTCCGGAGGAGTCGCCACGCTCTCGCCAGGTGGCAGAGCGGCGGCGCCTATTGCAACGCCCCCACCGAAGGGGGCCAAGGATACCGGAGGTAGCCCTGGGCTCGCGGGGCAAGGCCTCTTCGGTCTTGTTCCCTCCTCGTCGTCGTCGTCTTCGGAGAGGATGAGGCGGCGCTTCCCCAGCGCGCGATCGGCGTAGGTCGGGGCAGGAAGCGCGACGGCCATAGAAAGACCAGCGGCCGCAGGAGCCCTCGCGGTCGTCGAAGGCTGATCGCGGATTTGCAGGGGTCGCTAGACCACCTGAACCGTGGGGCCAGAAACATCCATGGGAGGCAGCGCACGCAAGTACGGGTTGCGCTCCCGTGGGTCCCAGTCACAGAGGGGGCGGACTTGCAGACAGAGGGGCGTCGCCGGTTGGCATGGGTAGAAGGCCCGCCAGCCATTGGCGGAGCACCTCCTCTAAGACGTTCCCCGCGACTGGACAGCAGAAAAAAGAAGGAAAAGCGAAAGTAGCGACTTAGCAAATAACCAAGAAGGAAAAAGAAGTTCCCCAAAGGCTAGAAGACCCAAAAGAAAGCAAGAGTGCTTACCTCCGGGGACGATGCGGGTCCCATCGTCGTCGCCATGCCAGGCGGGGCGCGTCCTCATGCGAAGCGGGCAAAGGCGGCGCCGCAAGAAGTCCACCACCACATGGGTTCCGGTGAGCCTATTGTGGCGGAGGTCAGCAATGCGCGCCAGCATCGCCTTCGTCTCCGCCGCATCGTCGGGCAGACACCCCCAGCAAGCGAGGGATTCCGCGGAGCCCTCGGGGAAGATGAGTTCGTCGCAGCCACTGGAATCCTCCACGTACAACCATTGCTGCGCCCAATCCTTCCAGTTGGACTTGAGCACGAGCGGGATGAAGGCAGCGGAGTCACGGAGCGAGAAGTAGCAGCTCCCCACGGCCCCGCCCGAGCGCGAGCTCGCATGCAGCGTGAAGAGCCGGTGCCAGAGTGGGAGATTCGGCATCACCCCCACGAACATTTGGCAGAGGTGAGCGAAGATGGCCAGCGTTACGACGGAGTTGGGGGAAGGTGTACCGCCTGGATCTCGTAGAAGGCGAGCAACCCCATGAAGAATTCTGAGTAGGGCGGGACGAGCCCCGCCAGGACGGACCAAGTGAAGGTGATGATCTCCCCGTTGCGGGGGCTTGGCGCCATGGTGCCAGCGCGGAACAGGGCGACGGACGGCGGCACGTGCCGCTGGAGCCGCGCCACCGTCTCCTCATCTGTTGGTCTTACCCTGAAGGTATCTAATTTCCCAAAACCAGAAGTTTCCTTGTGCCTCGCATGTGTCAAAGGGAAATTGATAATTAGACCGTCTCCTCTCAAAGTTCAAGATGAGTCATCGAATTTTCTATAGAGAATTCATGATGATATATGCGGACCGATTCTGCCAGTTTAGATATTTTATGGTTGTTGGTACAGTAAGTACCGGGGTATGAAGAGTCCTAAACAAGACCAGTGAGGGCCCCACGCGTCAGGCGGGCGATCAGGCCCCAGCGCGTGGACGAGCCCCTCAGCGCGCCAGGCGAGGGCCCCACGCGTCAGGAGGGCGACCACGCCCCAGTGCATGGGTGAGCCCCTCAGCGCGCTAGGCGAGGGCCCCACGCAACAGGCGGGCGACCAGCCCCCAACGCATGGGTGAGCCCCTTAGCGCGCCAGGTGAGGGCCCCACGTGTCAGGCGGGCTACCAGGCCCCAGTGCGTGGGGCGAGCGCGAGAGGCCTCCTTATTGTCAGGTCGGGGCAGGTAGCGCGCGAGGGGAGTCTTCTGGGCGAAGGCTATCCTCTGCTGTGAAGGACAGGCGCGGACGGACCGAGGAAAAGATGATTACCGCCACAGTGACCTCCGCAGGTCTGATCAACTGTCACTGGCTCTGTGGAATTGACCGACAGAGAGAGAGAGTGCTTGCCGTCATCAGGTTGGCCGGCCGCATCAGACGGTGCGAGCTGGACCCCGCCTACTCCCTCTTCGACGCGTTCCCACGAGTCAGAGGCCACTTGCGAAGCATTCGTGGACGGCGCCGCTCGGCACAGTAGCAGCACGTTTTCGTTGCTCCTGTCTTGTCTCTCAAATCTTATCAGTGTACTGAGTGTACTGTACGACTAACCCCTTTGCTCTCTCCGCCCCCCCGTGGCTTGTATAAGAGGAGAAGAGAGAGAAAGGAGGAGGCATTCTGTAATCATTCCCACACAACCACAACAAGAAAAGAGCTAAGTCTTGGCAGGAGTAGGACTATTACCCGCGAGGGGGTCCGAACTTGGGTAATCTCTGCGTGTCGCTCCTCGCTGCGCCCGACGCTCGAATCGGATCGAGCCTAGGCTGATCGGCTAGCAGAAGTAGAAATCTGATAGGGGTGTGATTCACTGTGGTTCGGTGAAGAATACGCCGTCAATGGTACATGTACATGCCTCTATTAGATGATCCGATGTTGTATGCTGTTTACATGGAAACATACTTTTGCTAAGCTTATTGCCAAATCATTAAATTACAGTCCGACTTTCCCGAAGAAAAAATTAAGTCCATTAGGTTGGACAACGCTGCAAAATTCAGTTCGCGTGCCTTGAAAGATTATTCAATGGCAATGGGCATAACTGTAGAGCAATCTGTACCGCATGTTCACACGCGAAATGGCCTGGCAGAATCAATAATAAAGAGGATCAAATTAATTGCGAGACCTTTACTACAGAATTGTAAACTCACTACCTGTTGTTGGGGTCATGCGGTCTTGCATGCCGCAGAATAATTAAACTCAGACCGAATGCATACCATAAAATCTCTCCTATTGAGTTAGTGCGTGGGAAACAACCTTGTATTTCCCATCTGCGTAAATTTTGCTATACGGTGTACGTGCCAATCTCACCACCACAGCGGACCGCCATGGGTCTCCACCGGAAGCTGGGGTCTATGTCGGATTTGATACTCTATCCATTATAAAATACTTCGAGCTTGTGACAGGTGACCAGCATAAGGCGAGGTCCGCTGATTGTATTTTTGATGTCGGCAGCTTCCCGATATTAGGGGTGATGAGGGCATCACTGACGAGCTCGCTGTCACCGACGAGCTTGCTAATGGAGTAGAAAAGAGACAAGACGGCCTGAATCCTCATGCCCTACCATTCAAGCCTTCATCAAATAAAGTTCAGAAAGTTTGTTACAAGGTTCAAGAAGTCCTCGACCACCGGGCCCAAGACGAGAGGACGTCGAACTCGTTGCCGAGTCCGGTTCAGACTTTCAGGACCAGTACACCTTCAAACGGATGCCCAGATCACATACGACGTACAAATGAGGCAAATAAAAACTCTACAGAAAGCTTACGAGATAAGCTTTCCGACAGATCCAACCACGCTTCCAAATTCCATCTGAGTCAACGGGAATCGCGAAAACAAGTTGACGGACAGAAACTTTCTGCCGCTGCGTCGCCGTATTTTTGGGCCCAAAGCCCGTGTACCCCTAGAGTTAGGGTTGAGCACGTGTGGGCACCTATTTGGGCACCCCTCCTCTAGCCGCCGCCCTATATATGTCCCACGTCGTGCTTCGTCTTAGTTGGGTTTTGTTTAGTTGATTTCGTTACTGTCGTGTGAGATTTCGCCTTGTTCTTCTTGTGTCGGCTAGATCATCAGGACCAAGTTTCCGCCAACTGTCGACGGTCGGGATACTGACCTAAGTTAACTAAGGTTTTTCAAGAGGGAGATAGGAGACACGGCGAACAACAATGAATAACAACGAATAGGAGACAGGGGTTTTTATCCTGGTTCGGGCCTCTCGGGAGAGATAATAGCCCTACGTCCAGCCTTTCTTATATATCAAGGATGATTACAAAAGGTGGCTCGACGAGACGAATAAGTCTCGGCGAGATTATGGTGTATACGAAGTACTAAGATGCGAAAGCTCTTGGCCAGATGATCTGATGTCCCAAAACTCGTCCCCTCTACACGCCGTAGGGGCCGGTTTATATAGTGCGGAGCAAACCGACCTACCGAGGGAATTTCGGGCCGGGCTAACTACGAGATCATAACGAACTCGACATGTCAAATATATCCCGAGGCAGATAAGGCATACCCCTAGTCTTGGGGATCACGACTCATAGTCCAATCCGAAAAACCAACGTCCGGGTCTTCACGTAGTCGTGCAGAACTCTTTCTCGAGTCGGACTCAAACAGAAATCTTAGGCCGTTACGTACCGTGCCAGCCAAGAAGCTGTTCGGTAGGACGCATACGGGCCAGATAGAACATCCCAGGGAACTGGCCCTTGGTAGGCTGTTCGATTGGGCTGTCAGGAAGTGGACCATGGCAATGGGCTGTAATTTTATCCCCGACACGAACCGGGCCGGTCCGACGGGCCGAGGTGCCGGCCCGGGTTCGGTTCGGTTTACCGAACCGGGACGGCCCGGTTTGTGAACAGTACAGGCCGGCCCGTTCGGTTCAGCCGGACTGGCCCATATGGCCAGTTCTACTTCCCAGCCGTCCGATGCTCTGCCGCTGGATCCAACGGCCCAAGCTGCCCGCGCCACGCCTCCTCTCCCCCCCTCTCCACCTCCCCCCTCCCTCTTCCCCAGTTCCCCCCCACCGCCGCCGCGCGCTGCTACGACTCCTATTCCAATCCGGGAAACCAACGTCCGGGTCTTCACGTAGCCGTGCAGAACTCCTGTTCGAGACGGACTCAAACACGATTCCTCAGCCGTTACGCACCATGCCAGCCAGGAGGCTGTTCGGCAAGATGCATATGGGCCAGATAGAACCTTCTAGGGAGCTAGGCCTTGGCAGGCTGTTCGATTGGGCCGTCAGGGAGTGGGCCACGGCAATGGGCCGTAATTTTATCCCCCACAGAACGGCATTATACTTAATCTATATTCACAATTGTGATTGCTTATCTTGTGTTCTTACTCGTTCTTCGGTTGCCTGTAGGAATCGTCCTTCGTGGACAGGTAGATCGTGCCTCTGGTTCGGTCGATATCAATCGTCGTGGTGGTTTAGCGATCACCGGGATTTCCAGTTTATTTGCGGTGTTGGAAGCTGGATCGTTTAGGTCTCCGTGACACCTACCGAGTTATCCTTGTCGTTTCTCACCAGAAGGTCGGGACCCCGCGTCCGCGCCCATCAAGTGGTATCAGAGCATCCTGTTGCCTGGTGAGAATTTTTGTTTAGTAGATTGATTTCATACCTAGAGTCCATAAAATTGCCACAAAAAAAAATTCCAACCCCTTTGAGCCTTTACTATTACCGCATAGTTTAATTCTTGTTGAATTTGCATTGCATCGTCGAGTCGTTGTTGGTCTTAGTGTTTGATCTTTAGAGTTTCGAGTTCGAGTCATATTTTTATCACAGTGTTCATCGTGTTCTTATTCGTAGCTGTCCTGCTATATTCCACCCGATCATATCTTCCACAAAAATAGCGGATTGGTTTCTCAAAAAAAATAGCGGATTGGTTACCTTGCAAGAGTCTCACACTTTCCACCTATCAAAACACATTCCATATCCCCCTGGCCGACCCCCACCCCTCCCCCATCTCGGCCAAGCCAAAAAAGGATACTCCAAAACCGTTTTCAATTCGTCCTCATGTGCAATTTTGTAACTGCTGCCGTAAAACAGTCATAACTTTTGCATACGAACTCGGATTTGAACGTTCTTATGCTCGTTGGAAAGATCCCGAAATTTTCTATTAGATCTAACTTTGCCATAGAAGAAATTAAGATTCCTAAATTCGGCCTCTAGTAGTGAGAAAACTTGTAATCTTTGTTAGCCTGATTACGTGTTCACTTGTATCTAGTTCGGTGTTTTGCCCATATCTCACTCATATGAACTCAGATTTTTGATGATCTTGGTTGTTTTGGAAAGATTAAAAGATTCTCTACAACTTTTGTATAGAAGTTTTTCTCAGATTCGGAGTGTTTGGGGTCCGTAATTGCGTCTAAAGGATTGTTTCTTCTGCTGTCCCATTCGAAAAGTTGAAAAAAAAAGAGGCAAGTGCAAAGAAAAAGCCACACTATAAAAAGAAGAAAAGGCAAGTGAAAAAAAAGAAAAGAAAAAAACCATACTAAAGAAGTGAAAAAAATTGAGCTTGTTTTGAAGTATACTAGTTGGATTCTCGTGACGACGTCTGTGATTAGGCTCGCGTCTCTATTACGGTATAACCTAGGACCAGCATAGTACCGCCATTGAATACTTATTCAACTTGTATTAACTAGTGTGGTTTCAGTACTTCCTTTGCTACATATTAAAGCCTGTCCAGGCTCCACTTTCTACTAACCAAGCAAGGACGGATTCTAACCATCGCTTTACCACCTCGTGATTCGAAGTTATCACCGATCAGTTGCGGATCGTACCTACTGCTTGCGTGGTAAGAACTGGTAAGAGCTAAGATAGGTTAGCGAGAGAGAGAGTTTTGCCACTCACATATCCCAGTAGAGCATAAGATATATATACATCTATGTATCTTCCTTCTTTCTGCTAACAATGACAGGTTCACATGGAAAGAAAGATAACGAAGATGACAAAGAACAATTGAAAGATGTGCCGCCTGCAGAACTTGAGAATAGGGATGGTGACATCGAAGAGAAGAACCAAAGACATAATCATTTTCAAACAAGATTCGTTGTCAAGGATCACGTTGTCCAAGTCATTATTGATGGAGGTAATCACAATAACCTCGTAGCATGCATATGGTTGAGAAGCTTGGCTTGATACTGAGTCCATATCCACATCCTTACGTGATTAAATGGTTCAACTCTCGTGGTAAGCTGAAGGTAACGAAAACTGCTCTAGTACCCATCTCTATTGGTTCTTATCATATGATCATATTAATTGTGATGTTGTACCTATGGATACATGTTCACTTTTATTAGGTAGGCCATGGTTGTATGATAGAAATGTTGTTCATCATGGTAGAACTAATAAATATACATTCAAGTTTAAAGTTAAGAAAATTATGCTAGAACCTATGACCCCTGCTGAAATAACCAAAGTTAATGTTGAAAGAGCAAAAAGAGAAAAACAGGAATGTGCTAAAATTGAGAAACATGATGTTCCTAAAAAGAATGAACCATGTGAAAATAAATATGAAATTACATTGAAAAGTCCTATTCCCTTAGTTAAAACGAATTGTGTAAATCATGAAATAGCTAAAAAACCATGCAAGGATATAAAAGATATGTCTATTGTTTTGCCCCCTGTTGCTCCTAACCTTTTGCAGGACAATATGCTCGAGTCGAGGACGACTCAAATTCAAGAAAGGGGGGATGATGCGGGCATCACTGATGAGCTCGCTGTCACTGACGAGCTTGCTGATGGAGTAGAAAAGAGACAAGACGGCATGAATCCTCATGCCCTACCATTCAAGCTTTCATCAAAGAAAGTTCAAAAAGTTTGTTACAAGGTTCAAGAAGTCCCCGACCACCGGGCCGAAGACGAGAGGACGCCCAACTCGCTGCCGAGTCCGGTTCGGAGTTCCAGGACCAGTACACCTTCAAACGGACGCCCAGATCACATACGACATCCAAATGAGGAAAATAAGGACTCTACGGAATGCTTACAAGATAAGCTTTCCGACGGATCTAACCACGTCTCCAAATTCCATCCAAGTCAACGGGAATAGCTAAAACAAGTTGACAAACAAAAACTTTCCGGCGCTGTGTCGCCGTATTTTTGGCCCCAAAGCCCGTGTACCCCTAGAGTTAGGGTTGAGCACATGTGGGCACCTATTTGGGCACCCCTCCTCTGGCCGCCTCCCAATATAAGTCCCACGCCGGGCTTTGTCTTAGTTGGGTTTTGTTTAGTTGATTTCGTCACTGTCGTGTGAGATTTCGCCTTGTTCTTGTGTCGGGTAGACCAACAGGACTAAGTTTCTGAACCCCATTATACTTAATCTATATTCGCAATTGTGATTGCTTATCTTGTGTTCTTGCTCGTTCTTCGGTTACCTGCAGGAATCGTCCTTCGTGGACAGGTCGATCGTGCCTCTGGTTCGGTAGATAACAATCGTCGTGGTGGTTTAGCGATTGCCGTGATTTTCAGTTCCTTTGCGGGGTTGGAAGCCGGATCATTTAGGTCTCCGTGACACCTACCGAGTTATCCTTGTCGTTTCTTACCAGAAGGTCGGGACCCGCGTCCGCGCCCATCAAGGGGTGAGAAGTATCACTATAAAGAATGCTCGGAACTAGATTGGAATGTCTTTGGCATCAAAGCCGTAGACCCACGCACAAAGGATAATGAACTGGATGTTCATCGGATAATTAATTTTCAACAAATTGCAAATAGACTGACAGATGCTTTCACTAACTACAAACGTGTAATGAAGTCGCATATATCAGCATTAAATGCACAGGAAAGAGTGGAGGTAGCAGACCACTCAAATCCATATTGCTGGAAAGAGGGGGAGAGATCCAGGTGCACGTGATACTAGCTCGCGGAGATGTTCGCAAAAGCAATGAATCGGTGCAGGTTCATTATCCTTGTCGGGAGAGATAGATCGACCAGATGTCGAGAAAGACCACCTAGAAGGTGGCACCCACCCAGAAGGTGGCGGACACAACGACCACGCGTGTGCACAATCGATGCTGGGAGATCGGAATGCTCTGACCCCATCACTAGTAAGTGTGCAAGAGCTAGGCGCGTCAAAAATAATAAAAATAAGATTTACAAATTCATCTCTACCGAGTAGCAGTGACAACAAAAAAATAGACTAAAAAAATTCAAATAAACCAAAGTCTTGTTCTTTTCAATTTAATAAGTAAAAAACTATCACTGTACATTTTTTCAATTTATACAAACCAAAAGATGTAGTATTTTGCAGTTAGTTTTGTGAGGTTTTAAATGGCTCTTCTTAATGTTTCTAATTTTTTTCTTCATTTTCGCTACTCTTCGAGGACTTCGTCGAGGTGTCACAATTTTTTCAGCCACATTCAACTAAAAACAGCATGGCCCAATGCCCTAATAAGCTCAATGTAAAATACGACAAATAGAACTTTATGATAATCTAATATTACAAATATACAAATGAGAAAGTTACCTTCTTGTCTTAGGTCGTGCTAATTAGCTTTTCTGATTCTAAACCTACTGGCTATCTAACGGCATGATCAAATAACTGGAAAATATATCGAAATAATTATATTCTAAAACCTGAAACATCTCACGCAATACTTATGTATTATTCATTCATACTTCTTACCGAAGCTAAAACCATAATGGAGAGAGAAATCAAACTATTTATTCAGTCATACTAACCTCAAGATTTCTCCATGCAAATGGGTGAACAACTTGGCTACATATCAGAGGGCAAAAATTGCTCATAGAATAAATATGTAAAATTAAAAGCATAGCTATCACAATAGAAACTGTAATTGCTATAGAATCAAGTTGAGCATCTATACTATAATGCAAATGACTGAAAAGTCAACTCGGAGAAGAACTTCTTCTCATGTCTAAGCTTCCTGTCATGGCTACAAAGAGAAAATAAGCCATAGGTTGTTACTCGATACATAGGCAAAGAGAAAAAAGGGTTATAAGTGTAATAACAAAATATTTAAAAGAGTGGGAACTGGTAAACTATAAATTAGATTTCAAAACATGCCAGATAAATAATTGCAAGTGCATGGCGGAGAGATAGTAGACGGAATTAGATTGCAATGCAATTATGCAACATATGATCCTTGTTCTGTTCTGTGTATTTCGATCACCATCAATTTAGCAAAACATTGAAACGTCACATTTTGATTAATCTGGAGGCTAACCAAATGCTAACTGAGAATGGTAATGTACAAAGAATTAAAAATTGAATGTGTTGTTTAGAATACATATTAGCATTGCATTTCATTTCAGCTAAATTTTCTAAAAAAGACATTCAAAGGCACTCTCATTATTTATCATTCCGTGCAGCTTTATGAGGCCACCAAGATCAACTACCATCAGATTAAAAACTTTTATACTCAGATGTCTCTATGACTAATAAATAGAACCATTATCATGACTTTTATCAATAAATAACTTAATTGATCTACCTACTCAGAAGCACACATTATACAGTCAAAACTTTACAACCAGATAGTTATCTCCTCTTTTAGCTAAATAGAGAAATTTTTCTTAAAAAAAATGAATCAGTGGTTAGTATGAAATAGAAGCGCAGTTCAGTACCAAGCTCAATCCGTACAACATGTTATTTGGATAAATATAATTACACATAAGACATAAGATTTATTTGAATTCTAAATTTACATCGAATAGAACAATTCACACGTAGTACAAACACTAAAACCTGACGATGGCAAAGCAGATGATTAACAAAATAAAAATCTGAAGCTTGTACCATATATCATTTGCTTTCAAAATATGACACTGCATCGAATTCTTGTATAGAATTACAGCTTTTGTATTGGATCAAATCAGCTTAGTGAAAAGGAACTAAAAGTAAGAGTAAAATCAGAAAACATTTAGACCAGGATTTATTAAGCAGAAACAACAATGATATCATGTATAGCATACCCTTCATTTTGTGCTGAAGTGTAAATAAAGCATTATGAACTGTCGTCTCGTGAGCTGAAATTGGAGCAATGCAAAACAACAGGCTTGTGGTGCAATTTTTGTAGGTATACTGAACTTAGAAGAGTTGAATTTGAGGAAGCACAAGAATAAGTATAAACATAGTTATCATACCTACAACATTGGCATAAGTGCCTCAAGTGGTTGTCATACATGCAACTTTGGCATAAGTGCCACTACAAGGGCAGGCATGGAGCGACACCTAGCTAAAATATATGAAATATTACCATGAAGGCTGAAGGCATACAATATATATATATGAAATATTACCATGACAAAAGTGGTCTACTCCACACACAACTTTTAAAAACATACAGTACGAACGATAAGTCTTTATGACTTTAACTAATCACACTCCCTAATCTTGGTGACGATAAACGAAACGATTATCTAAGCCGATGAAGATGCGTCCTCCACTTCGAACGGCTCTTCCTCTTCGTATTCCCCTTCCTCTTTAGGGTCCTCGATCTTGACGAATTCTCCCTTGAGAGTCGAAGCATGCTCCCATTCTAGCTTTTCCTTCTTGGCCTTGTGCTTGGCTTGCTCTGTTACCAGCTCATCTCCATCTTCTTCTATCTCCCTCTTCATAGCGTCGAGGCATGCTATCTCTTTGTTGAATTTTTCGTTCATGAGCTCCTTCCTCTTGTCCAAGTCCTTCTTCTTCCTTTTGTTGAGTAGCTTGGCTTGATACGCCTCTTGGATCTCCTCGATTCAGCCATTACGATTAGCTTTTTATAAGCTCGCGATCTCAAGCTTGAGCTCCTCGATCTTCTCTTCAGCTTCTCTTAGCTGGTCTTCCAATTCAGCCACCTTTTCTTCATAGAACTGCTCATTGAAGCGAGTTCCATCATACAAGCCCTCCAATGCCTCTAGATAGGTGGAATTGGTCTCATACTCCAACGCCCTTGTAATCAGCGGCCCATTGCAGGGGCAATTGCTCTTGCAGCGCCGCAGGATGTAGCAGTACGGGCTCCACCTCAGCTCAATTTGATGCACATGAGCGAAGTGCATCAAAGCTTTTCTTGGCACCAGTTGAATGGCGCTACCGTCGAACTCAGCAGTCTCCTCGAAAGTAGACTCCCTTGGCGTTCCTTCCTTGTCCACATAGTGGATCGCCAGCTTGACACGATGCTGATTCATCCTATTGAGGAAAATTGGGATTATGGTGTACTCGGGACTCCTTTCGTAGCCCATGTCTCTCAGCAAACCCCACAGCAGTGTAGGGAAGCCCGGGCACTCTTCGTCAGGATGAGATGCCGACATCTAGAATTTAAAAAGGCTAAACAGATTAGGCTAGCAAATTTATCAAAGAAGTTAAGGACAATAGGAAATTTAATATTAAAATATGGCATGGTTAAGTTTTTCAAAAACTGTCAACTGACTAGCTACGCTTCCTAGGGTCAGACTGGCTCCGATACCAACTTTTTTCACAACCCCGGCTTCATCGGGATCCACCCATGATCCATTGCTAGTACCAGAGATCAATGCTAGCAACACATGAGCGACAATGGTCGAGCATCACAACACAATCACAATTAATTAAGAAAATAACATATTAACGCAAAAGTAATTGTAGCACAACCACTTATTACAATAGTTTGAATAAGACCATATAGCATAGTTCAGAGTTGCGAATAAGATATGACTATTCTCTCTAATCCATTAGGTTATATTATTAACACATGACACTATCATGTACGACCTTCCTCCCCTCCCATGACCGTGGGAAATGCTATCATGATAGTTTTAACATCTGCAGAGTGTATCACACTTTACCCATAAGCCTAGTGATCCTTTTATGTCTTAACTCTTCCTTTGGAGCCCAAACCAAGTAACAATACAAGGTGATTCATTAGTTCCTTCTGTTAACACCGATACCCCCTCTAAGGTTTCGACAACTCGGGTCAAACTCTTGAGCCATCGGACCACAGCCCGATCTTTTGAAGGTAAAGTGTGTTAACAATTTTCCCTAACTACTAATCAAGGATTAACATTTTCCCCTCTAAGGTTGCACTTGTATGGTTTGGCCGGATAAGCACACGTTAAGGGTCCTTAGACCAAGGTGACTACCACCACCACAATCCTCATTCCACAAAACCACCCGACTTGCCACCTTTAGTCAACACACGCTACATATGTGGGTACCCCCTAGTTTTCACTCGGCTTACTAGAGATATAGCTTGATTTCGATATGCAATGATTGAATACTAACATATAGGCCGACCCGAGGTGAGCCGAGAACGTTAACACCCAATCCGGCTGCATAGCACAAGCAATCTCTATTAAAATGAGTGCGAACTCGGGTACCGGATATGTTCTTCAGTAACGGCTCCCAAGATCAGCTACCGTCACAGACATATCCTCATTTGGATCGATAGCACAACACATAAGCAAATGGTCACAACTTTATATTACAAAAGGATATGTCCATACAGATAAGTTTAACATAGTTTAGATTGTATGCAGCGGAATAGACAGTTTGTCACAGAAACAATAAAATATCAACATCTGAAAGCAAAAGTCCAGTGTGGTATGCCTCCCAACCCTACGGCAACCGACTGGAAGCTAGATCTCGGCACCGTGCGCACTAGCGTTGTCATTCCCCGCTTGATAGTAGTACTCAAGCGTGGGATCATTATCACCAAAAATAATAGCAATTGTGGTTTGAGTACAGATGGTACTCAGCACTAGGAGATAACATATATCCTCATTCATGCATAATTGATATCAAATGAAGGGTTAGCATGACAATTTTAGCATAAATGGCATTTACAAGACGTAAACATAGATAGATTGTAAATGTCATTTAAGAAAACATGTAAAGATTTGTAAACCAGCAGTAACATCATCATGTGTAACATTGTCAATTCCATCAAGATCAAATCACAGGGTTCTGACGGCCCATGGTCTCTATCCGACCATAACATCAACGGGACTCTATCCGTCCCTGGTCTCTATCCGACCGATCACCACGAGCAACCCAGTGCTCGAAAACATAGCCCAGCCAAAACCATAACCATTCTAGAACCCAAGTGCTAACCAAAGTGTCTCGATTTAACGAGCTTTCATCCCTAACCCAGAGACGCGGCTGTTCGAACAGTTTATAACTCTGCAGAGGTGTACGACTTTGCCCACACGATACAGCAAGCCATGCCGAAACCTCCTAGATGTACATGCCAGATCATTGGATCGCCCGATAACTGTAGCCCAATGTTCCAAGTGCCGTGTTGTGGTTCAATGGAGTTAACAGTTGCTGTGGACGTTACACAGGGCCTTCTATCCAGCAGTCCCTGAACCCTCACGGAAGCTACCCCATGGCTAAGAAGCGGCCCCTGGGCAGTCCCCACCCGCAAAACACAAGCGAATAAGCAAAAATAGCCCCAATGATCACCAATGGTACAAGCACGCACATAAGTTGACTAAGTGTCCCCATGATACACGTGTGGTCGTACGTATATATAGTAGCTCGAAATGATGGCACCATGTTCGGTCCATAATCGCCCGAACGGGGTTACATGACCGGGATCCCTCCTCCCGTCATCTCCTATCACCCGTTCCGGCACAACTCCAAATCATCAGATCCAATCGTCATCAAGATATTGTAATCAAGTATTGCTCTCAACCACGTGGACTCTAAGCAAGGCTATGCAATCGTGACACAACCATAGATAAATAGTTACCTACTTAGGCTGTCAAGGAATGAAGATGTTAATCATATTAAGAAACTTACCACTAGTAGGACATAACTACTTCTACGGATCAAATATCATATAGAAGCTAGCATGCAACATTAATAGAACATAATCAAAGTAATGCAAGTAAATAGAGTTCAATATGATGGAGTCAAATGAGGGGAGTAATAAGTGCCTTGGTGCTGGTTGCCGAGAGGGAGAGCAGGTTGCTCAAGTCCGAGCTCCTCCGGAACGTCGTTTCTTATCGTTTCGGTAGCAAGCACATCAAATAAAATCCAAACAAAATGCCAAACACAGTGAAGCATGGAACAACATAATATTTAGGAAGTTCATGAGTTAATGCAGGTTTTACAAAAAGAAACACCCAAATCCGAGTTCGGATTAGGGAGATATGGTCATACGAATATGGGGTGCTAAAGATCACTCGCGATAAACAAGTAAGTCTTGTCTGCTGCTCGGTACGAGCAGATTTTGGGGTAGAATAACCACTCAGATGAGTTTGGTGTCAACATGCTAACGCACAACTTTTATGTAGAATACTTTTCTATCCGAGCTATGGTAGATTTTATAGAAATTATTTAATGAGTGGCTGTTCCTGGGAACGGGTTGGAACTAAATGTGTTTGGGACTGCTGTACGTAGGCTCGGTTTTAGCTGAGAGATAAGCTTATGAATGGGGTTTAGGTGATGCAAAACATGAAGAAGGGGTGTTCTAAGATTCTTACCAAGCAAGGGATGCCTTGCTTATAGACGGACGCTCCAAGAGATGGATAGATCAGACAGGAAGAAGCTTGGCTGCGATTTTCTCCTCTTCTGCTTGATGCTGTACGAGTCATGTCCTTGCTGCTACCTCCTCCCTTCTTCTCGTGGCTTCTCTTATCATTCCTTGACTCCTTCAGGTGTGGAGGGAGCTCGTAATACACTCCTCTAGGCTTGGATATACAAGAAATGGAAGCAAGTGGAAGAATTTGAATGAGTTCTTGCTGCTGCAAGTTTAGAACATGGGACGACAAAAACGATAGGGAACTCACCAAATCCTTCGTGCATGTGAATTCCGTCGAAGGTGTGGGGAGCTCAGGTGATGGAGAGCTTGGATCTTGACATGCACAAGCTCTCACCAAGTATTTAAGTAGATTCGAGAGTGGAGAAGTGGAGGAACTGCTGCTGTCCTTTTTAGTTCGAGCAGCATGAAGAAGGGGCAGAAATGAAGGTGTAGAGAAGAGGAAGATGGCTGGTTATGGCCTTAAATAGGGCTACTATGTGTGGGTGACAAGCGGACCACCTATAAACGAGAGGTTTTGGGTAAGGGAAATGGTCAGAAAAGTGTGGGCGCTGTAGCTGCACGAGTTTCTCCTCCACTTGGCATCACTCAGTGTTGGCGCGCGCCACCTGGTGTGGTTCCGCGGCTTCTCTGCGCTGTGTGGGAAAACTGTCGGGTGCGCCGCCCATTCGGGCTAATGGGAAAAGTGGAGCCGGGCGACTGTGCTCCACCGCCCATTCCATCCAATGGGAGGGAAGTCATTGTATCTTTGTCCGGGACAAAAAGAATAAAGGAACTAAATGGATTCGGGTTACTCCAGCAGCTTTTAATCTGAGAGATAGCCCTCCTAACTCTACTCGGGCTTCTCCTCACTCGGTTAAATTTCCCCCGGGCTGGGTGTTGCCTGGTAACGTTCAGTCGGGAGTTGTCGCCCGACTACTCGCCGTGTGGCCACGTGTCCTACTCGCCTGATGGCTATGTGCCCTGCTCGCCTCATCACTCGTATCTGGTTGGCGAAGCTCGGCGAGTGCAAGGGAGCACTCGGCAGTACTCGAGAAGATGCTTACTCACTCGGCTAACTAAGAAAGGTACTCGGCGAGCTATGTAACTGCTCGCTAAGGCTCGGCCGAGCTGGGCCTCACTATTCTATTGGCTTGGCTCGTTAGTGTGCTAGTCTTTTCGGTTTAGAGTCCTATGTTCCTACCAGGTTACCTGGTGCTTATATGCAACTTCATGAAAAGTTTTAAAGAACCACAATAAAACCAATAAACACAACTATGATATGCATGCTCAACTGAAAATAACAGCGGGGCTGTTACAGACCTCCCCCCTAAAAAGAATCTTGTCCCCGAGATTCAGTCGGCTCAGTGAAGAGGTTGGGATAGTTTGCTCAAAGCTAGTCTTCACACTCCCAAGTTGCTTTATCTTCAGTGTGGTTGCTCCATTGCACCTTTAGGAACTTTACTGTCTTGCTCCTAGTTGTTCGTTCCTTCCTATCAAGGATACGAATCGAGTTCTCCGGATATGAAAGATCAGATTGAAGATCGAGATTTTCCAACTCGGCTGACTCGGTTGGAACTCGGAGACACTTCTTGAGTTGGGAAACATGAAAGACGTTGTACATATCCGAGAGCGAAGATGGAAGATTAAGTTCATAAGCTACGGCCCCTCGCTTAGCGGTGATTTGGAAAGGACCAATGTAGCGAGGCGACAATTTTCCTTTGACATGGAAACGATGAGTACCCTTCAGCCGAGTCAGCTTGAGATAGACATGATCACCGACATCAAAGGTGAGCTCACGGCGGCGATGATCAGCGTAGCTCTTTTGGCGTGATTGCGCTGCTCACAATCGTTCTTGGATTACCTTGACTTGCTCTTCAGCTTCGATTACCATGTCAGGACCATAGAATGTGCGTTCTCCTGCTTCGGACCAATTCAAGGGAGTCATACACTTTCTCCCGTAAAGAGTTTTAAATGGAGAGATTTGAAGGCTAGATTGGTAGCTATTATTGTAGGAGAATTCAGCAAATGGAAAGCATTTCTCCCAACTCTTGCCATAAGAAAGAACACAGGCTCTGAGCATATCTTCCAATATTTGGTTAGTCCTCTCGGTTTGGCCACCGGTTTGAGGATGGTAAGCTGTGCTAACGGAGAGTTGGGTTCCCATTGCCCTGTGAAGACACTCCCAAAAGTGTGAGGTGAATTGTGGGCCTTGATCGGAAACAATTACCTTGGGAACACCATGGAGAGAGACGATGCGAGATAGATAAAGTTCTGCCAAGTTTTTTGTATGATAATCGGTCTTAACCAGTAGGAAGTGAGCAGATTTGGTTAGTCGATCAACCCTTCTATGTCTTGGGCAATCCGATGATAATATCCATGCCAATTTCATCCCATTTCCGCTCGGGTATGGGCAGCAGTTGGAGGGTGCCCGCCTGCCTAAGATGATCGGCCTTCACTCGTTGGCACACGTCGCACTCGGCAACATACCGGGCAACTTCCCTCTTCATACGAGTCCACCAGAATCTCTGCCTCAGATCTTGGTACATCTTGGTTCCTCCGGGGTGGATAGATAATGGAGAGTGATGTGCTTCACTCAGGATAGATGCTTTCAGCTTCTTGTTGTTGGGCACTACCAGTCAGTTTCCAAACTAGAGGAAACCTTGTGCATCCTCAAAGAAACAATTGGCTTTGCTTTCCTTCATGTTGGCTCGGATGTATGCTATGCCCTTATCCGTCTTTTGGGTTTCTATGATCTGACCAATGAGGTCAGATTTAACTTCTAGAGTAGCAAGATATCCTTGTGGGACTACCTCTAAACTGAGCTTCTGGAGCTCGGAACAAAGCATATCGGCATCAGGCTTAGCCAGGATGCAATCGCATTGTGATTTCCAACTCAAAGCATCGGCCACCACATTGGCTTTGCCCAGGTGATAACGAAGTCCAAGATCATAGTCCTTGATCAACTCGAGCAATCTCTTTTGTCTTCTGTTCAGATCCGACTGGGTAAAGATGTACTTAAGGCTCTTGTGATCGGTGTAGACTTCACAGCGCTTACCGATTAGGAAATGGCCCCAGATTTTGAGAGCATGCACAACAGCCGCAAGCTTGAGGTCATGAGTGGGATACTTAAGTTCATGGGGCCTTAATTGCCTCGAGGCATAAGCCATGACCTTATCATCTTGCATAAGAACACATCCAAGACCGAGATGGGATGCATCACAATAGATGTCAAAACTTTTATGTCGGGTAGGACAAGGACAGGAGCAGTGGTCAAGCGATCCTTCAATATTTGGAAACTCTTTTCACACTTGGCCGACCATTCAAACTCCTTGTCCTTCTTTAGGAGAGCTCATTCATTGGTTTAGCAATTTTGGAGAAATTTTTAATGAAGCGCCGGTAATATCCGGCGAGACCAAGGAAACTTCAGATCTCGGTGACACTAGTGGGTTGGCTCCAATTTAGTACATCTTTTACCTTGCTCGGTGTTGGTGATTCTTACGCTTTTAGAAATTAATCCGCAAGCGTACGGATATCGCTTGTAGTTTTCACCTAGGAGTATTCCAAGGTATCAAATCCACAGAGAACGAGGGAGAAAGATAATTCTAATATCTATAATATTGAGATACCAACCAGCTAGTTAAGGGGTAAATATGATACGAAAAATAGACCGGCGATACACACATACACACACACTAAGTAGAGTGCTACAATAATTAGGCAGACAGTTGGGAGGACAACAAGACGGGTTTAATAAGTTCACACACACACACACACACACACACACACACACACACACACCGCCGAGTGGTTTGGCCGGATGGTTTCAACCTCAAAGGCATTGATAAGTTCGATGGCGAAAGGGATCCAAAGAACTGACTTCAGGTCTATGCCTTAGCAGTCAGCGCAGCAGGAGGAGATCAGAATACAACGGCAAACTATTTTCCAGTCGCTTTGACCCCAACCGCTCAGACCTAGCTTACGGGACTCCCGGAGAACTCAATCGAGTCTTGGGACGACCTCCAGGAACAGTTCATCGCCAATTTTCAAGGGACCTATGAAAGTCCCACTGGGAGATAAGAGATTGGACAGCTACATCGGCGCAAGAATGAGACTCTCCGAGAGTTTATCAAGCGCTTTACCAAGAAGAAGAACGAGATCCGGGACGTTTCGGAGCAAACGGTCATCGACACCTTCTTCACCGGATGTAAATCCGAGGAGTTGATTAGGCAGATGACTCGGGACCCCGCGTAATCTCAAAGCTATGTTCACAATGACGGACCAGGAGGCCAACGCCGAGGAGGCCATCTTGAACCATCATGGTGGCAACGACGGAGGTGTTGACGCGGAAAAGTGGTTTCCCGGCACCAACTACAGCCGAACTCAAAAGATCGGGCTTTGCAAGGACGTGCCAACCGATTTGACCTTATGTAATCAGCAAGGTTTCTGATAGGCAAGTTACCGGTGAAGCAATAACGATTTACCGATACCTTGGGAAATAATCTGATGATCGACTTAACGAAGAGACGTCGAGCCGATGGAACAAGATGGAATCTAACACCTCCGGCGGACGGTGATGCGCAGCAATGCCACTGAGAGATAGTATTCCGGGCAAAATCTAACTCCTCCTGGCGGATGGCGATGCGCAGCAATGCCGCCAAGAGATAGTATTCCGATGCCGACGGCGAGGAGATCGGACTAAACCGAGGCAGTCCCTACCGAGGGAGTTGACGGCGAGAAGATCGATCTTAGTCGAGACAGTAGACGCCGGCATTTGTACTTAGAACACCGATACGAGAAGATCGATCAGGTTCATAGCACAAAGGTAAAAGGTAGACGAAATAGTAGATGTATTATTAATTGATTGAAGAGAGAGGTCCTTTACATGCTGCACGGCAGCTCTTATTTATACTAATGACGCACCGGCTAATCCGATAACTCGACATGGACTCTATCTCTTAGTTACCTAAAATAACTAACCAACTAGACTTATCGTGCAAGGCACGGACTAGATACAAACCGACTCGAATACTATTACTAATGTATTATTAAATCAGCCGACGTGCCAACATGAAGCCTTCCTGATGGTTTGATTTAAATCTGATTTGTTCTTCCTTTATTCGGTTTTCATGTGAGCTGTTCCTTGCCATATTTGGATTCATCGGCCATAAAATATCCATATGTGAACGTACAAAATACGAGCTGATTCTGGTTCACGTATTTCCCCACCATAATCGGCTTTTAGTTCCCCCATATAACCGATTGTCTCATGAATTGACCAGCAACCAATCTTTCCATGTATGTATAAATGATAAGCATCGTTCCTTCCAAATGTAATTATCTCCCTTAATTAATTCAATAAGCTATCATGTTCGGCTAATAAACATCCTCACGTGCATGAATAGAATATGAGCCGATCTTTCCATATGTATACGTATAGATGCCGACTTAATCAACTGGCCACCAAGCAGTGTCTTCCACGTACACATCCATGCACAAATTAAGCCGATTAATTTATAACCAATCAGCACTCATGTCCCGAAAATCTTGAATTCTCGGCCATCGGTCTTTGAAACTTACTTAGCCAATGTATCATTTCTCTGCTTTTCCTGTGTAAATATGTATAAGCTGGCCTTCTTGTATTGTTGACTCACGATATGGAAATACCCCAACTCAAACTTGAGAATTTTCGCTGTTTTGATCATCAAAGGTAACCCTTTCTAATGAACCGATTCATGAATTCGGTTATTGTGGAGCAAGCATCTCACTTATTGATTCTAATTCTCCAATGAAAGTATGATTGGAATCGATCAGGACCAGAACAGATAATTGGCTTTTAATAGCTGATAGCCAAGAGTGTTATTTATCGATCTTTGTATTTGATGAACTAGCCAATTTATTCTTCCACTAAGCATATATCCAATATAAGTGAGTCCAATCGGCTTTGTGTGTAACAAATCAAACGGTTTTACCAAGCCGATTGACTATGTTATATTCCAATTTTTCTATCTGAATGATATGGCTACATGGTTGCTGCATATTAATACCGAGCATATTGAGTTCTTGAAATTTTCGTTTCTTCTAGATCAGCTTGCTGCCTTCACTAACTTGGACAACCATGATAATACCGATTAGTTAACCTGATTTATAACCCATCGGTCATTGTTTATGCCATGGCAAGTTTGCAACGATGTTCCTCATCCAATTTCTGCCTCCAAGTACATTGGCTTTACTTGTGCAATATAACAACCAAATTTCACCTTGCCAAAAGACCAAACCCTGTTGATTTTCTGAGTAATGTATGTGAGCTCAGGTAAATAGCAAATCAACTGGACAAGAACTGATTTCAGCCGATCAATTAATTGATGGTATCCAAGCGTGTGTACTGATAAAACTTTATATGCTGACTAGTAACATTGGTTCTTCATGATCAACAGTAACATGTTGTTCTTTTCCTCCTGTCACTGCCGCATTTGCATTAAAATCCTCAATCGGCTATTGGCTTAATATTACTGTATGTGAACCAAAGCTCCTCTTCAAACCGATTGATTATTTGTCGTTTAAACGATGACAAGTAATTCATATATTCCACTTTCATTTGTTCAGATATAAAAACTTTAATTATATCGGACTTTTGAGACATACCTTCAACTGCGTGTGGAATAATCTGGTGGTCAATATAGAAGCTTATCATCATGTATTCGTCGCATCATCTTGAAGACCCAATGCCTCTAACTTGTGCTTTGTGACAACTGATTCAATCAGCTTTCATTTCATTGTTGAATAACCGATGATCCTTGTAGCCAATATGTGGTATTTGAACTGAAATCCTTTCAAAAGTACGAGGTAACTGCTGCGAGCTGAAACTTTGATATAACATCGGCTATACATGCAACATCTTGATCCGATGGAATCAATTTCCAAACATAATCTGATCGCTTTAGTGGGCATGTTCTTTGATCGGCTTAAACCTTCTTGCATATGATCTTCACGTGACATACTTGATTACCTTGGCTTTGACTTAACTTCCACGTAATCAGCCTCATGGCTTTTAAGAATTAGCCGATGGGTATTTGATCGGCTATTTGCTCCTGCCATAGATACTCTAGCCGATTCATTATTGATATATGTTAGCCAGACAAGTAAATCCCATGATCAGCTGTTAACAACATGATCAGCTAACCAGCTGTACATGCGACTTTGATTAACCAGCCATCTCTCCTTTTTTGTATATATAAACCGATCACAGGGCCGGCCCTAATATTTTGAGGCCCGTGTTAAAATTTCTTTGCTTCTAGCAGTAATACCCGATTCACAAGATGCTAATCAAGGTGCTTGCATGTCGAAAACTTTATAGCATTTGCTATTTGGAGTGACATGTATAATTAGCCGATGATCTATTTTGCTTAAAATAATTGGCTTTCACAGACTATTGGTTCCTTGTTACCATCTTCTCTTGGAACGACACCAAGTTTATTGATATCAAAACTTATAGCTGTGTTGCAAATTCATGATGTCGCTCTTCATATAGATCGCCAAAGGTTGAAATAGAAGCAGTGTGCTTGAATAGACTTTTACTGCCATTAAGCCAATGTATCGGCCTTTCGCTTTTCTTGAGCCTTCAATCTTTGCAATCTTCTTTTCTGAGATTTTGTTAGACCTGTAGGACACCAGCGAGGATTGGGTTTCATCGGCTTATTCTTAGTTACCATCTTTTGTAAGTTGTCTTTAGCCGATGATGCCTTTATGTTACGCCACTTGCCGATTTTCGGTTGTCCTTCGGCATTTGTAATCTCTGCACTTGAATCATGCGTGACACTTATTTGTTTCCGGCCAATTAAAACTTTTAAGCATGGCCTTTCTTCGACTTCAGCTCGATCATCAGTTTGAGATCGGTTTTTGCTTGAGCCCCCAGAGCAACGGATAGTTTCAGTTGAACAATGATCCATCATAGTAATCTGCGTATTTTCCGATTTTGACTTAGCCTCACTTGAACAAGTATCCATTGTAGTAATCAGCATATTGTCCGATTCTGATTTTGATGTTGCCTTGCAACCCTCTTGTCCAATTAGATCGTCGTCTTTTTTACGCGCTTCGCATTATTTGAGCGATCTATCATTAGCCGATGAAACTTTCGCTGTACGCCATTTGCCGATTTTCGGATTTCCTTCGGCATTTGTAATCTCTGGGCTTGAATCATGGTTGACTTTTATTTGCTTTCGGCCAACTAAAACTTTTAAGCATGGCTTTTCAATTTCAGCTCGATCTTCAGTTTGAGATTGGCTTTTGCTCGAGCCCCCAGAGCAATCGATATTCTTACTTGAACAAGTATCCATCATAGTAATCGGCATATTTTCCGATCCTGATCTTGATATTTCCTTGCAACCCTCTTGTTCAGTTGGCTCGTCGTCTTTTTTACGCCCTTCGCATTGCTCTTGATTTCTCAAACGTTGCAGGCAACGCTTTTGTGTCTTGCTCAATCCTGCTGGGCACCATCGTGGTTTAGCTTTTATAAAGTTGGTGTTTACCTCTTCGACGTGATGAGTATGTTGCCCTTCTTTTGATGTATACATCGGCATAATATAAATTTTATTTGCCGATACGTTTTGTTGGGATCTTGAGCGAGCACTTCGACGAGTATGGAGGTGAGACATCGGACAATCATAAATCGTTGGAAGCCTCAGATGTCGTTCCCAGCAGAATTGGAAAAAAATGAAGTTGGTGTTTACCTCTTCGACGTGATGAGTATGTTGCCCTTCTTTTAATTTATACATCGGCATAATATAAATTTTATTTGCCGATGTGTTTTGTTGGGACCTTGAGCGAGCACTTCGACGAGGATGGAGGTGAGACATCGGACAATCATAAATTGCTGGAAGCCTCAGATGTCGTTCCCAACAGAACTGAAAAAAGGACACTCCCAATGAGCCCTTTCTTCTTCTTCATGTTGGCATCTAGTAGCTTTATTTTTCTGATACACTTTCTTATATTGCCTTGTTCACCAGACATGAGATGATGTTTCCTTGTCAACCGATTTAGAAACTGATTGTTTGACTGTTTTAGAGCTTCCTTGCAGTTTTCTCTTTGATCCAACAACCGATTGCTTTTTTCTTGGCTATTTTCGGTTCTTTGTGCTGAAATATCAGAAATAACCGAAGTTGGTGCCAATGAATCGCTACAATATGCCTCATTATCGGTATTTTCACCATCAATTTCACTCTGACAGTCGTAAAATATGTCATCATCATCGGAATTTTCTTTCTCATCGGTATTAAAGCAACGATTTTCGTCAATTCAAATCGGCTTTTCACTTGAATTCCAAGCCACGTATTCTTGTTGTTGAAGCACTTCATCATGCCTTCTGGACGAATCATTCAGCCCCCGAGGCAAAATAACAACGCTTTCTGATGAGTCAGATACCGATTGCAGCCCCCGAGGCGAAATAACAACGGTTTCCGATGATTCAGATACTGATGGATCTTCAATCTTGCTCAACGCGACACCGGACAGATTGCAATCATCACCTTGTTTTGAATATTCCCGCTGATCCGTGAGGCTTTTTGATGTGAAACCAGATCCATCGGAAAGCTCTCGTCGTTCTATTGTCCGTAGTGTACCCGAACATCCACAACGGACTTCGGATGACTCCGTTTCGGCTGTTTGGAGTTGGGCTGTATTGCTATTGTCCGTAGTGTATCTGAACTTCCAAAACGGACTTCGGATGACTCCGTTTCGGCTGTTTGAAGTTGGGCTGTATTGGAAGTCCGAACCGAACTCGCGATGGAATCGGCTTCCTGTTCGAGCAGATCTTGATGCAACGAAACCTTCGGGGACTCAACAACGGCCTTTTGATTTTCGAATGATGAAGATTTAGATGATTCGGTATGAAAAATCACACCGATTTGTTGCTCTTTTGGTTCTTCTTTCTGTAATGGAGACGTCGATGTTGGCGGAGGCGTCGCCGTCATCTTCGGCAGAGACGTAGTCGAAGAAGCCGATTTTATCGTCGATGTTGAGGCGTTGGGAGAAGCCGGCCTTGTCGTCGATATTTCAGACGTTGATCTTGACGGAAAATAACCTGACGTCGTCGCAGATGCTTCTGGCGATGTAATCGGCTTAACTTCGAATTCTTGTGGTAATAACACCGATTTAGTGAAAACAAACTCCGCCATCGGCTCTTCCATAGAAAAATCTGATATTAATGATAACTGTGTCATCGGTTTTTCCGGTGAAGCAACCGAAAATTCCGATTTATACGCTGTCTGTGTGGATGTATCAAATGTCGATCTTGTCGGCAAATAAACCGATGAGGAAAACTTTGACGTTGAGCATGGCGTTGAATAATCCAGTGAAGCCGAATAATAATCCGATGGGGTCGAATTTGGTATCGACCATGGAGTTGAATAATCCTTTGAAGCTGAAAAATAATCCGATGAGGTCGAATTTGATATCGACCATGGGGACTCTGGTTTTGGTGGTTTTGCTGCCCACTTCCAATTTCCAAACATGATTAGCAGATCAAACGATATGGGTCCCACCGAGCGTGCCAATTTGTTGACGCGGAAAAGTGGTTTCCCGGCACCAACTACCGCCGAACAACAGGGGATCGGGCTTTCCGAGGACGTGCCAGCCGATTTGACCTTTTGCAATCGGCAAGGTTACCGATAGGCAAGATACCGGCGAAGCAATGAAGATTTACCGATAGCTTGGGAAATAAACCGATTATCGGCTTAACGATGAGACGTAGAGCCGATAGAGCAAACAAGCCGCCGGCGAAGCGATGGGCGCTTTACCGATAGCTTGGACGATAATCCGACGATCGGCTTAACGATGAGACGTAGAGCCGATAGAGCAAACAAGCCGCCGGCGAAGCGATGGGCGCTTTACCGATAGCTTGGACGATAATCCGACGATCGGCTTAACGATGAGACGTAGAGCCGATAGAGCAAACAAGCCGCCGGCGAAGCGATGGGCGCTTTACCGATAGCTTGGACGATAATCCGACGATCGGCTTAACGATGAGACGTAGAGCCGATAGAGCAAACAAGCCGCCGGCGAAGCGATGAGCGCTTTACCGATAGCTTGGACGATAATCCGACGATCGGCTTAACGATGAGACGTAGAGCCGATAGAGCAAAC